>CM066329.1:77699844-78132344 GCA_033807585.1 Hydrophis major
TTAAATCTGGAGCATGGGTGCGAATAATGGGACGAGCCGGTGGAAACAGTGAACTTCAAACTCTTTATTTACATATTGTGACTGCTCAGCTCAAAGGCTGCTCAAGCCTCATTTATATAGGCAACTTATTAACTACTTAACCAATAGCGAACCTGGAGCGCTAGCTCCGTTAACCAATAGGGATGGTCTGTTAATGGCCAATCGGAGGCTCCCGAACGGGCCAATCCGATCGGGCCATCAACAACCAATCAGAAGTGCAGGGCCAGAACCCTGCACTAGACTTCAAGCTCAACGATAACTTTATTGGTATTATGCATTCACAACAGGCATGAAGTATAGCATGTAGCGTGGTGGGAGTGAATACAAACAAAGAACAGTTTGCTCACCAACAGGATTAGCTGAAAGGTATCAATTAAAAAGATAACATACATTAATTCTCTATAAATTGTGTACAATTTAATTTAAAAATTAAATTAATTAGATTTTATTTCCTTTGTGTGCAGATTAAATGGATCTGTAGGCCCTTAAGTATCTTTTCATAATATAGAAGTGCTACTAACCGGTAATAAAGATTTTATATTTTCTCAACTGCTGCAAACCACTTAGCTATTAAGCACAGCCCCAAGTTCCCATTGATAGTATCTTACTAATTCTTTGGGCATATGGTAAACAATTTGCGCCAATGTACATTACTGTAGAATACTATACTTAAACTAAAGAACCAATTTGGTCAAATGGTGAAGGCACTGGGTTAGAAACAGGAGAATGTGAGTTCTAGTTCCATTTTAGGTGTAAAAGCTGGCTGGGTGACTTTGGGCCAGGCACTCTATCTCAGCCCAACTCACCTTACATAGTTGTTGTAGAGAAAATAGGAGGAAGGAGTGTTAAATATGTTCACTATCTTAAGTTATTTATAAAAATAGTAAAGATGGGATATAAATAAATCACATTTCCTTTCCTCCCTCCACCAGAATATTCATTGTCTGCAGTCACCTACAAACATGGATAACTCACTGTACTAACTTCTGATTCCACATCATTTATCTACATTGCTGGTTCCAGTGTGATGTAAGGGACACTTTGTATATTATCATTTATTCTTTAAAAAAAAAAAACCAAAATCCTGCTTCCAGTCACCAATGGCATGTCCTTTGTTCCACAATTACTAATTTTATTCAAGTGGTAATGTCAGTTTGGCAAAATGTTTTTTTGAAAATCCAAGTATATGATATCTACAGAGTTATTTCAGGTCAGTTACAATAACTTTATTTCAGTTCTAGGAAAATCATATATAGGTCCAGAACTGCAAATCAGAAAAGAGGTTGCAATCCTTGAGTTGGGATCCCACAGCCAGCCTCATGGGAGAGGATGGCTCCTTTGGAATAGCACTTAGCAATAGCACTTAGACGTATATATCGCTTCATAGTGCTTTTACAGCACAGTAGTTTTATGTAGTGCTTTTATAGTTAAGAGGTTTATGGAGTCAGCATATTGCCTCCAAGAATCTGGGTTTTCATTTTATCAACCTTGGAAAGATAGAAGGCTGAGTCAACCTTGAGCCGGTCAGGATCCTGGCAGTGAGCAGTGAGTTAGCCTGCAATACTGCATTCTCCCACTGCATCACCATGGATCTTGAATAGACCTCATAGTATGGACAGGAGAATCTATGGAGATGCAATAGCAGAGGCACCTATTTTGAAACAGTACTTTAAACTGTTTATATTATGCCTCAGTGTGTTGCTGTATCAATCTTGTTTTGGTTTAGTGGTTAGAATGGAGGCATAACTTGTATCTTGGAAATTTTGTTTGCTGAAGATTGACCAACTTCTCTTATTCAGAGTATGCAAAAGGCAAAGTTTAACAAAACCCCATTGTGGACCTCTCAGTCCTATACATTTAAATGTGTTTATGACTCTTATGTTTAGAGCTTCATCACCCTGTTACATAACTTTAAAAAAAAAAAGTGTTGAGAATTGATATAAGATAGTGCAGAACTACGATCTTTAGCCTTCATTAATCAAAGCTTGTATGCAGTTTTTTATAACGCTCCTGATAGGGAATGTCAGAGATAGAGATTCAGCACTTTATTAAACTATTCATCGAAGCCTGCCTTGGGCCATGCCATGCTCACTAGGGCAAGATGGCAAAGTAACATAATCAACTGAACAAGATTTTATAAGTTCAAGATCATAAATCCTCAACGCCAGAAAATAATGAGATCTCAGCAATAAGGCTATGAGTCCAGCCTGTGCTAGCATGCTTCCCTCCAGATGTTTTGGAACTATAAAATCCAGAATTCCCAGAGAGCATCAGTATTGGCTATGTCAGCAACAATGTCTGAAAAATTGAGTCCACTTCATCTCAAACTATCAAATTGATAAAGGTCATCAAACTTTGTTAGTCAAAAATATAACACTGATTTGAAAGGGGCCCTTTAATCCGTAGTACTGGATTTCAGTGTAAGAAATTTGAATATTCTAACATTACAAGGGCTAATTAAATGTGGGCTATTAATTGCTAAACCCCATCCATCATCTCAATAGCATGACCCAAACTGAGACCTCTCAATGTGTTGGGCTATATTTCCCATTGCATCAGTCTATGGGTTATTAAGCATCTTGACTGAAAATGATGGCAATCATAGTCCAACATACTTAGGTGTAGCAATTTGGGAAAATATACATGAAAGATTTAAGGACAGGCAGGTGAGCATTGTAATATTGTATATCCACCACAACCTTATGAAAACTGGTAGACAAGGGCTAATTTTACATTAATTCCAATTTTTTTCATCATTGTTTCTTAAACAAGCCATTTTGTGAGGGGGGGAAAAAACAACACACGGATTCAGTTTGATGTGTGAACCCAGCACTTGTGACTGGCCTCCCGCCCCATGATTTAAATTCATTTGTTACTAAAAGTCAAAATCAGAAGTGAGTCTTGACACTTTCCCTGCATACACACAAGAACTATTGGTTTAGTCTGCAAATCTGATTATGGATTTTCAGTAAGTACTTTTTAACAACTTATTCAGAATGGTGTATGAATTCATTCTATAGGTTAGAAGAGTTTTTCCAAAGAAAAGGCAGAAAAAATATTTACTGTATATATGCATGCAAATATATAGTTGTTCACCTTTATACAGTTTACACATTTGAATTGATGCGTGCTAGAAAACCTGTGAGTAAGTGATAGTAAGATGTTAGATAATAGGGTTGGAATTCTAGAAAGAGTGAAGAGAAGAGCATCGAAGGCAGGGGTGTCCAACTTTGGCAACTTTAAGCCTGAAGGACTTCAACTCTGGGAGTTGAAGTCCTCCAGGCTTAAAGTTGCCAAGGTTAGACACCCCTGATCTAAGGTGATTAGGGGACTGGAGGCTAAAGTTGATGCTCCATGAGGAGCAACTGCAGGAACTAGGATAATAAAAAGAAGGATGGGATGACCTCATAACAGTCTTCCAATATTCAAGGAGCTGTCAAAAAGAAGAGAGGGTCAACCTCTTCTCCAAAGCATCTGAGGACAGGACAAGGAAGCAATGGATGGAAACTAATCAAGGACAGAAGCAACCTAGAACTAAGGAGAAATTTCCTAACAGTGAAAATAATTAACCCGTGGAACAGCTTGCCTCCAGAAGTTGTGGATGCTCCATCACTGGAAGATTTTAAGAACAGGTTGGACAGCCATTTGTCTGGAATTCTATTCTATCCTGTCTGAGCAGCAAATTAGAAGATCCCTTCCAACTGTGTTATTCTGTAACTTTGAATGATATTAGAATGAAACAATATGTCTATGTTTTCATGATAATTTTCTGCTTCTGTTCTAAAAGAAAAATGATGAAATGCCATTTTGTCCTCCAAGACTAAAATGGCTCAACTCAACCTGACTGCTAGGCCTTGTAGACTATTCTTCTAATGTTGAAGACTGATTTTATTTCCCATAGTCTAACAATCCAAAACATTAACTATACAGATAATTAGTTGGAAGAGACCTTGCAGGTCATCTAGTTCTAGTCCAACTTATTAATCAATTTTCAGCAATCTTCTTGTGCAAGGTTCAGTCCAGGTCTTCTTGTTCCAGGTCTAAATGTGCTATCTGGGATGACAATCTGTGCTTCCCCAAAACCAGTTGTGTATGTGCATGTAGAGCTTATAGTCTATTGGGCTTACTAAGAAAACCAAGCATACCAATTCTTAAAACTTGTGTTGACTTGCATAAACACCAAAGGAAGTTTCTGCGTTGTTGATATTTCCTCACTTGCAATATCTACAGCACATGTTCCCTATCTTTCAGTATAGCTCCATTTTATTGGTGACAAAAATTGAGTCATTTTCAGAAAGAGAAGCTCTCTTCTGTTTCCTAAGATCTCTCTTCTGCAAGTATATGTTTCATATTCTCTTGTTATCCTCCTCTCTTCAGAACAGCCTTTTAAGTAATCATATTGATGGAGTGTAACTCCAAGGAGGAAATGTCTTATGAGCAGAATAGCAGTAATCTGACTTAAAGGTATGTGCCTTACCAACCAGTAATATTTTATTTTTATTAATTTATTATAATTTATGTATATATTTGTTTGCCACCCATTTCGCCTTGAGGTGACATATTATATATGTCAGAAATTGTCTTCATTCATCAAGCAAACACTTTGGTATTGTTGTTAAGAAACTATCTCTAGTAAAAGTGTATTATGGTGCTATAATGAATTTTTGTTTGACATTAACTGAAGGCAGGGACTGTATCAAGTCTGTCCTGTGTTAGAAAAACACCAATAAACATGGATAATCCAAATGATAATTTTATTTTCCTAACATAGCAATAAGTTACTGACCTGTGGGGTCCTTGAGAATTATTTGAGCTTGGTTGTTTTCTTGCAGATGTTTTATTAGCCAATGAGGTAACATCACCAGATGTTCAATCCTGAGCTACAAATATTCCTCTAGATTGTTTAGGTAATACACAAAAGGTAGGCAAAGGACTTTTTGAACATACGTGTATATTAAAGGGAGACCCAACTGAGAGCAGAGCTTTACAATTAATACTAAAAAAGATAACCACAAGGGAGACACAGATATTCTTCAGTGTGTAAAAACATTTAAGTTATGTATCTGGAAAAGCAATATAGTGGCTTTGATAACAAGGCTTTTGTTATTTTAAAAGCTATTTCTATACTTTACTGTGGAATGAGAGAGATAAGGAGGTATAGCAATATACATTCTTGAATCTTCTGTTTTCTTTCAATAGTAAATTCTGTAACCCCTCAGTTACCACCAGTCATAAATCAACCCAGTTTTACTACCTTTACACATTATATAATTGATTCAATCTGAGTGTTTTATTCTAAGCCTCCACAGTCCTTTAAAATATGAGATGTCAGCATGAGGAAGAGGACAGCATGCTTTTTCTTGCATGCTAATCATGTAATACAAAACTCAGTTTTTATTTTCTCTCAGTTGCAGACAGCTAATAAAACTAGAGAAAAAAATAAACTTTAACATGATTCTACTGGACACTTAGTATGCTTATTGTTGTATATGCAATATAATTAATAAAGTGTGAGCTTGGAGTAAGTGCAGGGTTCTAGCCCTGCACTTCTGATTGGCTGTTAACTGGCCGGACCGGATTGGCCTGTTCCAGGGAATCCGATTGGCCCTTAACAGAGAGTTCTTATTGGTTATAAAAGCTAGTGTTCCTAGCTTGTTATTGGTTAAACGTTACAAGGTTTGCCTATATAAGGCGGGTTTTACTGATATTAAATGAGCAAGTCACGATGTAAATAAAGAGCTGAAGTTCACCGTTCAGAAACTTGTCTCCATTCTTTCTCGCCCATGCTCAAACTTAACACTGGCGACGAGGATGGGATCTGGAGACATCTGAACCAACGAAACTTCAAAGAACACTGAGCACGTGACAGACGACGCCAACAACGGAACCATGTCCGGCGGCATCGTACTACCCGCTCCATTCGATCCAACCCAAGAGGATTGGGAGTCCTACATGGATCGCTTCCAAATGTTCCTAGAGACAAACAATTTAAAGGACGCCACACCAGGAAAGAAACTGGGCGTTGGTTCTTACCTGACACGCCATTTCTCTTGGACTGGGAGGATTGTCCAGAGGATGGGGGTGGAGCTTCAGTCTCTGCTTATTGTAGGCTGAGCTTGATTTCTGAGGAACGCTCCTCCCTCCATCACGTGGCTTGCCATCTTGTTCCCCAGTTTATGCGAAGAAGAGAAGAAAGACACAGGCATTCGCGCTGTCCCTTTTGCTAGACTTAAGGTGCCTTGGCCGAAACGAGAACCCCCCCAGACGGTGAAAGGAAAAGGGAGGGGCTGGACAATCCTCCCAGTCCAAGAGAAACGGCGTGTCAGGTAAGAACCAACGCCCATTCTCCTTGGAACTGCTCGGATTGTCCAGAGGATGGGACATACCAAAGCTGGGGCTTGTCCTACGGGAGGGACACCGTCTGGTTTGACGAGTCCTCGGGATCCCCGAGCACCCTCTGGAGGACCCTTCTACCGAAAGACGCCTCCGCCGCGGCATACTTATCAATCCTGTAATGCCTAATAAAAGGCGACGGGGAGGACCATGTTGCTGCCCGGCAAATGTCGAATATAGGGGCCTGTGTAGCCCAGGCAGCCGATGTCGCCGCACTCCTGGTAGAGTGAGCCGTGATACCCCTGGGCACTGGGAGTGCCTGAGCCTGGTATGCCCTAGAAATGGCCGCCCTTATCCAGCGGCCTATTGTAGTAGAGGGAACCTTGAGCCCCTGTGACTTTGGTTGAAAGGAAATGAACAGGGCCTTGGATTTGCGGAAGGTCTGAGTACATTTAATATAAATCCGCAAGGCCCACCTAACATCTAAGGTGTGCCAAAGCTGTTCCCTTTCATGAGTTGTCCTGGGGGAAAAATTGGGGAGGATAAGTTCCTGAGCCCTGTGGAAAATAGAATTAATTTTTGGTAGAAAGGAAGAATCAAGTCTAAGTACTACTCGGTCAGAGTGGAAGACGCACAGGTCTTTCCTGACTGACAGAGCAGCGATCTCTGAAATCCTTCGGGCCGAAGTAATCGCCACCAGGAAAACTACTTTGTAGGACAGGAACTGGAGGGAAACTTCTCTAAGGGGTTCAAAGGGAGGCTTGGTGAGGGAGGTCAAGACCTTGTTGAGATCCCATGTTGGGTATCGGTGAAGGGACGGAGGTCGTAAGTTTGAGGCGCCTTTTAGAAATGCCCGGATGCAGGGATGGTGAGAGAGGGAATTAGCGCCCTCGCAGGAAATTACGATGGATAGGGCTACTACCTGACGCCTTAGAGTGTTGGGGGAGAGACCTTTACCGAGACCCTCCTGGAGAAAATCGAGGACTTTTGCTACCGATGGATTTGATGGGTCAATGTGGAGATTGGCACACCATTTGCGGAAACTGTTCCAAGTGACATCGTAAATCCAGGCATAGGAGGGCGTTGTGGTTCTCCGCCCTGAGGGACGGAAATCTGGAGATGAACAGTGGAAGTTGGGTATTGCTGGGGGAGGCAAACAGGTCTACCACTGGCAGGCCAAATATTGTTGTTGCCTCCCTGAACAGGTCTGGGTGGAGGCGCCATTCCACCTGGTCTATGGTGGCCCTGCTCAACCAATCTGCCCTGGTGTTGAGGGTGCCTGAAATGTGGTCTGCCCTGAGTGAAAGGAGGTGAGACTCTGCCCACCGACAGAGGCGCTCGGTCTCCCTCATTAGACTTGAGGACTGAGTGCCCCCCTGTCTGTTGACATGTGCCTTTGCTGTTATGTTGTCGGTGAGAATGAGGACGTGGTGGCCCTGAATATGATGTAGGAAGCTGCAGAGGGCCAGGTGGATGGCGTGAAGCTCTAACCAGTTTATGTTGCGCAGCCTCTCTGACGGTGACCATCTGCCCTGAGCTGTAAGGGAGAGAAGGTGGGCGCCCCATCCTGACAGACTGGCGTCTGTGGTGACGATAAGTCTTGGAGGCTCCTTGAGGAGGCAGCCCTTGTTGATCGACGCCTTGCTCCACCAGAGGAGGGAGGTGAGAACCCTTGGCAAGACCTTGACCTTGCTCCTTGAGTTGCTTGTCCCAGCTCTTTGATACAGAAGCAGGAACCACTGGAGGGATCTGGAGTGGAAACGGGCCCAGGGAATTACGGGAATACAAGAGATCATTTTACCTAATAACTTAGATAGATCAAGGAGAGAGACCTTCCTTTGTCGTCTGATGAACCTGACTGATTGTTGGATGCTGAGTATCCTTTCTGGGGAGATGAACACTCTCCCCATGACTGTATCAATTATGGTCCCTAGGTGGGGTAGTCTAGTGGCAGGGGCCAGTTGGCTTTTCTTCCAATTTATGAGGAACCTGTGTTCCTGGAGGGAGGTGAGGGTAGTATGGATATCCTTGATAGCCTGTTCCCTGGAAGGGGAGAGGATGAGAATATCATCCAGGTGACAGTGGATCCGTACCGGGATGGATCTGAGGTGGGCAGCCAGCGCGGCCAGAACCTTGGTGAAGGTCCTGGGGGCCGAGGCTAACCAGAATAGAAGGGCCACGTACTGAAAGTGTAGGTTATTGTAGCTGAAACGGAGAAATTTAGAGTGGGAGGGTCGAATTGGGATGTGTAAATATGCCTCGGAGAGGTCTATAGAAGACAACCAATCTCCCTGCTGAACTCCCAAAAGGATGGATTGAAGTGTGTTCATTTTGAATCTATGGTACACTAAGTGACGGTTTAAACGCTTTAAGTCCAAAATAGCCCTCCATCCCCCCAAGTGTTTGGGCACCACGAATAAACGTGAATAAAACCCCTGTCCCCTTTGGGATGGAGGAACAGGCTGGATAGCCTGAATGTCCAGTAGGTGTCGAATTGCCTCCTCCATGAAGTTACGTTTGGAAGGGTTGTTGGAGCAGGGACATGAAATGTAAAAATCGGGGGGGGGGGGAGAAACTCGAGGGCAAGGCCAAACCTGACTGTATCCCTGACCCAAGCGTCTGAAGTGGATGAATCCCATTGACAGACGAAGGCTTTAAGTCGCCCACCAATGGGAATAATGTCAGAAGGCTTATTTGGAGTGGCAGAAGGGCCTGCTGCCAGAGCCACGAAAGGGCCTCCTGAAGTTTCCGCCTCTTCTGTGCCTGTTGAAGGGGTTGGACCTGTCCTGGGACTGTCCCGAACTAAAGAAGGGGGACCCTTGGTGTCTGGGAGGAAAGGGTTGGTGATAGGGACGAAAGGGAGCCCTCCGAAAGGGCTGCAGAGATCTGGAATCAGACTTGCGGGAAAGAGAAGGGAGGGATTTCTTTTTATTCCTTCCCTTGACTAGGAGAGGGTCCAAGGAAGTACCGAACAACTTATTTCTGGCTATGGGTGCGGAAGCTAGATTGACCTTGTGCTTGAGATCCGCCTGCCAGGGTTTTAGCCAGAGCAGGCGGCGGGCCGAGACGTGGGAGGAAATGGCGCGGGAGGAGAATTTTACGGAGTGAAAAGTGGCATCAGCTGAAAACTCAGCAGCAGCCGTTATTTTGGCAATGTGTTGATGGGCGCGGATATTGGAGGTCGGGACATGTTGCTTAAGCTGGCGAAGCCAGCGAATGGAAGATCTGATAAAAAAAGAAGTGGCCGTAGCCGACCTGATGGCCCATGCGTCCGACTGGTGAGCTCGCCTTAATGCGAGCTCTGACCGCTTGTCCTCTGGTTTGAGGGCCTCTAAAGGGTCACTGAGGGTGGAGGAAGAAGTCAGACCTACAACAGGCTCATCAACCTCCGGGGTACTCAGCAAGGTTGAGAGCTCCAAGTCGAGGTTAAAGAACCTTTTATCATTGGCCGAGGGGGCCGGGGGAGCAACTGAAGAGGACAGTTGCTTGGACACCAGATCCAGGAATATGGGGGGGGGGGTAGGGATGACCTCGGCCTCCACTACCGGTTTTTTGAACATGGAGTCCTCCTGTTCCTCCAAAACTACGGGAATGGGATCAGAGGGGGTCTGGGCTGTTAGGCCCGAGATGTTCCTAGCCTTGTAGAGGAGGGATTTAAAAAGCTGGGGCTTAAAGAGCCCTACAAAGGTGGGCTGGTCCGGAGAGAGACCTTCGTCCTTGGACATTTCCGCCTCTAATGGGTCTGAGTCCGGAAGAGGCTCGTCGTATGGTAAGGACCCCAGGTCATATTGTTCCTCCTCCTCCCTGTCTAAATCTAGGTCCCCTTCCACTTCCTCCTCATCCTCCCTGACTGAAGGGCAAACCTCCCCTTGGGGAGGCATAAGAGAGAATGATCTTACAGATTCGGTGGCCTGCGGAGGCAACCCTGGTCTGGTCATCTGCTGCATCCCTTCTGCAATTCCCTGTCGAATGGCCATCTCCATCCAGACTCTGAGCTGCTCCGGAACCGCCTGAATGAGAGGTTCCTCTTGGTGCAGGCCAGCGGCCGTGGGCGTGAAGGTGGCCTCAGGAGTTTGCCTGGTTGGTGTGCCCGAAGCTTGATGCCCTTGAGAGGGCGAGCTGTGCCTGGATAGGGAGGAAAAAGCTACAGGAGGGGGAGGGAGGGTGGAGGTGGAAGGAGTGGCAGGTGCTGGAGGCAATGAGCCTGTCTGTCTAGCACGTCTGTCAATTTCTCTTTCTAGATCCTTGTGATGTCTTAAAGCATCCTTTTGAGAGGCTTTGGTGGGCTCCTTAGCCTGACTGCGCAGGTGGTGGGTCTTTGCCTTGGCCTTCAAGGAAGGCCCCTTTGAGGAATTGCTCTCTGCCATTCCAGATAATTAGGGGTGCAAATCTGAGGTGGTTGGCGTGCCTAGGGGTCGACCTACAACGAAGGCCGGGAGCCCTGGTAGTTCCTTTATACACTGACACACTTTCCCCTGAATATTATTGACTTGAATCAATAGGATTCTTTGCTCCGTATGATTATTCCCTCCCACTCTAATATTTTCTCTCTCTCTCTCTTTTTTTTTTTTTAAGTCAAGGCCTAGGAAGAACTTGAAGAAACGACCTTGCAAGGTCTCAGATTAAGAGCCTTAAGGGCAAAACCGGGCCTAAATCAACTGCCGACCCAGGCAACAACCGGGTGGGAGTGGTGGAAATAACTGCAGCCGCTACAGCTGGTTGCGGTGAGAGCCAACAGGTGGAGGAGGAGAAAAAAAAAACCCCTCCAACTGCAAAAGCAATTTTCTTTCTTTTTTTTTTAAAACATCGGCAGGCCTACCGAACCTGCTGTTTTGAATAGGCACTCAGTAAGAAGAAGAAATGAATGCCAAAATGGCGCCCGGCCACAAGGCGAGCTTCAAAATGGCGGTCGCCACTAACAGTTCTTGTGGAAATTAACCTGGCAAGGCCAGGAGAATCCCGGTAACAATCAGAGGGTCCCTCGGGAAGCCCACAGAGAATAGAGCCAAAAAAACCTTAAATGCTATAAAAAAATTCAAACGGAGCTCGGGGGGGCGGAACAAAACGGAGCCTTTTAAACAATTTTTACACGGCAGAAAAGCTGAGAAAAAAGGGTGGGGGAGGCAGCGCAAAGTTTTGAGCCTACCCCCTGGCAAACCCTGGGGGGGCAAACCCTCCCAGGAAACCAAGCCAACGAAGGAACCAGCTGCGCAGGGCTAAGGAGATAGAAAAGAATAAGGGTTGTATACAACCTGAACAGGTAGAAAAAAGGGGGAATCCAGAAATGGCCAAGAGCACGCAAACACACAGCCTACTCTGCTTGAAGGCTGAGCATAAAATGGGGAACGAGATGGCAAGCCACGTGATGGAGGGAGGAGCGTTCCTCAGAAATCAAGCTCAGCCTACAATAAGCAGAGACTGAAGCTCCACCCCCATCCTCTGGACAATCCGAGCAGTTCCAAGGAGAAGGGCGGTGTTGCTAACGTATTGCAGTCCAACTGTATTTAAGATGGCTAAAGCACTAGCCAAACCCCGAGAAGTGAAGGCCATGGATTGGAACGACCTCGAACCTATCCTGCGAGACCACTATGCTCTGACCGTGCCTACGCTCGTGAGATGCCATGAGTTTTATCAAAGAAGCCAGCGAAAAGGAGAAAGCGTGGCCGACTTCATAGCAGACCTCCGCAATTTGGGAGGCCTCTGAGGATTCACCGATCTAGAAGAAGCACTAAGAGATCGCATAGTTCTGGGATTAGATGCGCCAGGCGTCCAAAGCAAGCTGATGGTGAAAGGCGACATCAGCCTTGCCAACGCCATCGCCGATGCTACCGCAGCAGAAGCAACCAAGAAGTCGGCTGCACAACTACACCGAAACCGCACTCCGGTACCACCACCGGCCAGCGAAATCTCAACTAGTTCAGAAGGGCAGCTCGCAACAACACACCATGAGGACCTCTCTTCGTCGTCAGACAGCGACAAAGAAGGGGTCCATTGACTGCGGTCCGACCCTCACCCGAAGCCCTTACGCCCTTGCGCTGGCTGTGGAGCCAACCATGCCAGATCCGAATGCAAATTCCGCGATGCACTCTGCCATGAGTGTGGGATACGAGGCCACATCGGACGGGTCTGCCGCAGCTTGCCAAGACCCAGCCAGACCTCAAAAGGGGCTAACTATCGCCAATTGACAGGAAACCATCCTGTAAGGCGAGAGCCAGTAAACTACTCCTACAGAAATCGAGCTTTGCAAAGAGAAGAGGCTCACCATACTATTACTATCGGTCACGCCTCAGCCTTGGACACTAAGAAAATCCGAGTCACAGTAGCCATCGAGAACCAGCCTTGCCACATGGAGGTCGACTCGGGATCGTCCCTCTCGATGGTGTCTTGGAAGACACTCAAGCAACTCATCCCCACAATTCAACGCCAAGATCTCTGTTTCCAACGCCTCATCCTCAAGGACTACCAGGGAAATCGAATCCCCGTCGTCGGGTCCTGCTGAGTCCGAGTCTCCTTCAAGAAGCACACAGCATACTTACCTTTAACGGTCATCGATAGAGATAGGCCTAGCCTACTGGGCCTCCAATGGTTCACGCCACTCGGCATTGAAGTGGCCGGCATAAACCGAGTCGATGGCTGTGACTGGGAGGAAGACCTTATTTCCGAGTTCAGGGACGTCTTCGTGGACAGCTTAGGCGAGTACAAGGGGACCCCGATCTCATTCAGCTTAGATCCAAAAATAGCTCCTATTCGCCTAAAGCCCCGTCGAGTTCCGTTTGCCTTAAAATCGAAAATCGACGAACAACTCGACAAACTGATAGCTCAAGGGGTGTTGGAGCCCATTGATAACTCCCCGTGGGAAACCCCTATTGTAACACCCATTAAGCCAGACGGGTCAATCCGAATTTGTGGGGACTACTGGACCACTTTGAACCACGCCCTGCAGCAGAACGTGCATCCAGTTCTGGTGGTGCAGCACCTCCTCCATTCCCTGGGGGGCGGGAAAGTTTTCGCTAAATTGGATTTAGCTCAGGCATATCAGCAATTACCAGTAGATGAAAAAACGGCACAGGCCCAAACTATTGTGACACACCGAGGTGCCTTTAAATGTACCCAGCTGCAATTCGGAACAAGTGTAGCCCCGGGGATTTTTCAGAGCCTTATGGAAAGGTTATTGCAAGGGATTAAGGGCGTGGTCCCCTATTTTGACGATGTATTAATTGCAGCCCTTACAAAAACAATCTTACAGGACCAGTTAAAATTAGTCCTAAAAAAATTCCAAGAGGCCGGTCTTAAGGTTAAAAAAAACAAATGTAAATTGTGCACTGACAGTGTTGAGTTCTTAGGGTACCTGATTGATAGCCAGGGCATTCACCCTACCGAAAGTAAATTAAAAGCGATCAAAAATGCTCCCAGGCCATGAAACAAGGCCGATCTCCAGGTGTTCCTAGGCCTCATCAATTTTTATAATGTATTTTTACCGCACAAAGCAACTGTCGCTGAACCATTACACCGATTGTTAGATAAAAGAGCAAATTGGTTATAGGGTTACCGTGAAGAACAGGCGTTCCGAAATGTTAAAAAACTGCTCACTTCTGACTCTGTACTCATGCAGTATAACGAGACTTTGCCGTTAGTTATAACCTGTGATGCATCACCTTTCGGGGTGGGCGCCATTTTGAGCCACGTAGTGCCTAATGGGAACGAAGCCCCTGTTGCATATTTTTCAAAGACCCTTTCAAAAACGGAGCGGAACTATGGACAAATTGATAAAGAAGCCCTCGCAATTGTCTCAGCTGTGAAATACGTGTATGGTAGGGTTTTTACTATTGTGACTGACCACAAGCCTTTGTTGGGGATAATAGCCGGAGATAAGCCGACTCTCTACATATTATCCCCTAGGATGACCCGATGGTCAGAATTCTTAGCTGCTTATAACTATCGGCTGCAATACCGCCCGGGGAAAGCCATTCCCCACGCCGACGCATTGAGCCGAGCACCGCTTCCAGAGACTCTCGATGATCCGGCACCAACGGTAACCACGTTGCAAATCAAAGCACTCAACTCGCCGCCACTGACCGCCCGAGATATCGTGAGAGAAACCAAACGCGACCACACCCTAGCACGAGTCCTAGGCTGGGTAGAACGCGGATGGCCATTGGACCAGTTATCAATGACTTCACACCATTCAAAACTCGACAGACTGAACTCTTCTCCCAGAAAGGCTGTGTCATCTGGGGCGATAGAGTCGTTATTCCAGAACGGCTCCGAAAAGCGCTGCTGAGAACTTTGCACGATGGCCATCCCGGCATCGTGCGAATGAAAGCCCTTGCACAAAGCTACGCATGGTGGCCGGGCATTGACAAGCAAATCGAACAGTGGGTTAAAGCTTGTCCCAAATGCCAAGAAGTCAGCAACGCCTCACCAAAAGCCATGCCTACTGAATGGGAGACACCACGTGGACCCTGGTCCCGAATTCACCTGGACTTAGCGGGGCCAACCAAGGACCACACCTTCCTGCTTACCGTCAATGCCTACTCCAATTGGCTCGAAATTCATCGCATGACGACTATGACCTCCGAGGCGGTCATCAAGATTCTAAACAGACTCTTTGCAACCCACGGATTACCAGACGTCCTGGTATCCGATAACGGCCCACAATTTACTGCACTAGCGTTCGAGCAGTACCTCGCTGACCACGGCATCCGCCATGCGCTCACCTCGCCTGCGCACCCTGTGATCAATGGCCGAGTAGAATGCATGGTTCAATTTGTGAAGAAAACCTTGCAAAAGGTAGACTACGACAACATTGACGACAAGGTCAACCAAATCCTCTTTTTGCAACACATCACCCCACATAGCATCACCAACAAAACTCCCGCTGAACGAACGGCTCCGCTCCCACCTTGACCAGTTGCACCCTATGTATGAACCAGAGAAACCACTAGGATCCCGCAGCCGCTGTTGCACCTTCCAGGTAGGAGACCTGGTTTATGCAAAAAACCTATCGGGCGACCCGTTGTGGGTGGAAGCGACAGTAGTACGTGTAACTGGCCCTAGATCCTACCTCGTGCAATGCCTGGATGATAAACTTTGGAAATGGCATATCGACCAATTACGGGCGCGGCTTGCAGCAACCAATTCGCAACTCCCCTATGACCAAACTGAGGGGGGGGAGGTACAGAAGAAGATGAAGCCCTAGGAAACCCGTTCGAAGGAAACAACGATTTAATTGAAACTCAGGAAGTGGAGCCAGAGGGAGAAATGTTTGCACCTCAGGGAATCGAGGAAAATGTGGGCAACGACGTAGAAGTGAACTCTGAACTAGAGACAGCCCCACTGCCAGACAACAATCTACCTCAGCGAGATTGCAACCAGCCGATACAACAAAAATCAAAGAGACTAAAAAGACAACCGTCCTATTTAAGGGACTATGTAACTGCGCCCTGAACTAAGGAACCAGGGGGAAGGGGTGTTGTGTATGCAATATAATTAATAAAGTGTGAGCTTGGAGTAAGTGCAGGGTTCTGGCCCTGCACTTCTGATTGGCTGTTAAGTGTCCGGACCGGATTGGCCCGTTCCAGGGAATCCGATTGGCCTTTAACAGAGAGTTCTTATTGGTTATAAAAGCTAGCGTTCCTAGCTCGTTATTGGTTAAACGTTACAAGGTTTGCCTATATAAGGCGGGTTTTACTGATATTAAATGAGCAAGTCACGATGTAAATAAAGAGCTGAAGTTCACCGTTCAGAAACTTGTCTCCATTCTTTCTCGCCCATGCTCAAACTTAACACTTATTTTGACTATTTCACCAAAGTCAATATTTGGGGTTTTTTTCACTGAGAAAAATACTGTTGTAACTCAGAGATGAATTTGGACATAGATTATTTTGTACCTTCTCCTATCTCTTTCTCAAAATGTATTCCTTCTCTTTCTCTTGGTTCCTTTAATTCTGTAATTCTAAAAACATGGAGATTTTTGAGGCTGCCTCAAAAATTCTTTTGGTGCTATGTAAAAGGAAGAATCTATTCTATTCTATTCTATTCTCAGTCATGGAAGCTGACTTGGTGACTGGGGTTGTGTAATTGTGGGGAAAAGTTGAAGGAGACATTTTATGTATTCTGTACAGATGGCATTCCATTCACTGATTCCATGTAGATGATAAACAATTTATGGAGTGTTGATCTGGAGTGGAATTAAGCTATCTCCCATTCTTACTATTCTCCTTCGAAAGAAAATGGACTAAGAACTTCTAACTGCAACAGGCTAAACCTGAAAGCTGTTGAAAATTAATATTTCCAAAGAAGATGTATCTCAACTGATTTCTTATCCTTTGGCTGGGCCTTCTTGCTTTAGATCTTTTACCTTCTGCATTTTGTGTTTATTTCTATCACACCTTTATTATTTTTACAAGTAATCCAAGGGGTAAACATATTCAATATACCTTCCTCCTCCTATTTTCTCTGTTAAGTCTGGAACATGGGTGCGAATAATGGAGACGAGCCGGTAGAAACAGTGAACTTCAAACTCTTTATTTACATGGTGTGACAGCTCAAACTGGATGGCTGCTATAGCCTTCCTTATATAGGCAATTAACTATTCAACCAATAGCAAATTAACTATTCAACCAATAGCAATCCGGGAGTGCTAGCTCCGTTAACCAATCAGAATAGCCTGTTAATGGCCAATCAGATTCTCCTGAATGGACCAATCCGATCTTGCCATTAACAGCCAATCAGAAGTGCAGGGCCAGAACCTTGCACTTGACTTCAAGCTCAAGATAACTTTATTTAACATTTATTCATTCACAACACCCCTTCCCCCCGGCTTCTGTTTACGGGGCGCGGTCACGTAGTCCTTGAGGTAGGACAGTTGTTTTATTCGTCTTTTTGATTTTCACTGTGTGCCTGGCATTTGGCTGCACTCTTGTTGAGGCAGAGCGTTGTTTGGCGAAAGGGGTGCCTCTGGTTCAGAGTTCGCGTTTCCGTTGTCACCAATATCTTCGGCAACTCCCTGAGGTGAACTCACTCCTATCCCTGGTTCCTGTTCCCGTGTTTCTGTTCCGCTATCGTTCCCTTCAAAAAATTTTCCTCTAGTTGAAATTCATCTTCCTCTGTATCTCCCCCCCCCCTCAGTTTGGTTATAAGGGAGTTCGGAATTGCCTGACTGTAGTCGTGATCGTAGTTGATCGATGTGGTGCTTCCAAAGTTTATCGTCAGGGCGCTGTACAAGGTATGATCTTGGGCCAGTTACATGGATTACCATCGTTTCTACCCACAGCGGATCGCCCGATAAGTTTTTAGCGAATACTAAATCACCTACCTGGAAGGTACGGCATCGGCCGTTGGATCCGAGTGGTTTTTCCGGTTCGTAAGCGGGGTGTAACCGGTCGAGGTGGGAGCGGAGCTTCCATCCCATTAGCAGCTCGGCGGGAGTTTTGTTGGTGATGCTGTGAGGTGTGATGTGCTGTAGAAAAAGGATTCGGTTGATTTTCTCGTCGATGTTGTCGTAGTCTATTTTTTGTAGCGTTTTCTTGACAAATTGTACCATGCGCTCAGCCCTACCGTTGGCCGCAGGGTGCGCAGGCAAAGTGAGCGCATGTCGGATACCGCGGTCAGCCAGGTACTACTCAAAAGACAGCGCGGTAAATTGGGGCCCGTTGTCGGATACCAGAACGTCTGGTAATACGTGGGTTGCAAACAGTCTTTCCAGTCTTTTGATGACCGCTTCGGTGGCCGTGTTCCTCATTCGGTGGATCTCGAGCCAATTCGAGTAGGCGTTGACGGTTTACAAGAATGTGTGGCCTTTGGTCGGCCCAACAAAATCTAGATGGATATGGGACCAGGGTCCCCGCAGCATCTCCCATTCGGTTGGAGTTGCCTTTGGTGGAGTGTTGCTTACTTCTTGGCATCTCTGGCAAGTTTTGACCCACGATTCGATTTGTCTGTCGATGCCTGGCCACCACGCGTAGTTTCGTGTGAGGGCCTTCATGTGTACGATGCCAGGGTGGCCATCGTGCAAGTTTCTTAGTAGTGCCTGTTGGAGTTGTTCTGGGATAACGACTCTATCGCCCCAGATGACACAGCCCTTTTGAGAAAGCAACTCTGTTTGACGACTTTTGAATGGTGCAAAGTCGTCTGGTACTTGGTCCAATGGCCATCCGCGTTCTACCAGCGTGAGGACTTGTGCTAAGATGGGGTCACGTTTTGTTCCTCTCGCGATATCATGGGCAGTTAATGGTGGTGTATGAAGTGTCTCGATTTGCAACGTTATCATCATTGGCGCGGGATCGTTGATGGTTTCTGGAAGCGGTGCACGGCTCAACGTGTCGGCGTGTGAAATAGCTTTACCAGGGCGGTATTGTAGCTGATAATTGTAGGCAGCCAAGAATTCTAACCAGCGGGTCATCCTGGGAGATAGTATATAGGGAGTTGGCTTATCCCCAGCGATTATCCCCAGCAACGGTTTGTGGTCAGTCACTATAGTAAAAGCCCGGCCATACACGTACTCATGGAATCTTTTAACAGCCGATACAATTGCCAGGACTTCTTTATCAATCTGGCTATAATTTTGCTCGGTTTTCGAGAGTGTTTTTGAAAAATAAGCAACAGGGGCTTCGTTACTGTTAGGCAATACATGGCTCAAAATGGTGCCCACTCCGAAAGGCGATGCATCACATGTGATATTTAATGGTAAGGTTTCATTGTACTGCATTAGTACAGCGTCAGAAGTCAGAACGCCTGCTCTTCTCTATGACCCCATACCCAATTTGCTTTTTTGTCTAGTAGGCGATGTAAAGGTTCAGCAACAGTCGCCTTGTGCGGCAAGAATACGTTATAGAAATTGATGAGGCCTAAAAACGCCTGGAGATCGGCCTTGTTCCGGGGTCTGGAAGCATTTTTTATTGCTCTCAATTTGCTATCGGTAGGGTGAATACCCTGACTGTCAATTAAGTACCCCAAGAATTCAACACAATCTGTACACAGCTTGCACTTATTTTTCTTCACCTTAAGGCCTGTTTCTTGGAATTTTTGTAGAACCAGTCTTAAACGATCTCATAATATTTTTGGAGTGGGGGCAGCAATTAGCACATCGTCAAAGTAGGGGACAATGCCTTTGATCCCCTGCAAGAGTCTCTCCATTAGGCTCTGAAAGATCCCCAGGGCTACACTGACTCCGAATTGGAGCCGCGTACACTTAAAGGCACCTTGGTGCATTACAATTGTCTGTGCCTGTGCCGTTTTTTCATCAACTGGCAGTTGCTGATAAGCCTGAGCTAAGTCTAGTTTAGCGAAGACTTTTCCGCCCCCCAGGGAATGGAGGAGTTGTTGCACCACCGGCACCAGATATGGATTTTGTTGCAGGGCGTGGTTTAGGGTGGCTCGGTAGTCCCCACAAATTCTAATTGAGCCGTCCGGCTTAATTGGTGTCACGATTAGGGTTTCCCAGGGAGAGTGATCGGTTGGCTTTAACACTCCCTGGGCTGTCAACTTATCAAGCTGTTCGTCAATTTTCGGCTTTAGTGCGAACGGAACTCGATGAGGCTTAAGGCAGATGGGAGCTATTTTTGGATTAAGGCTAAAGGATATCGGGGTCCCCTTGTACTTGCCTAGCTTTTCCGCGAAGACGTCCTTGAATTCGTGGGCGAGGTCCTCCTCCCAGTCACTGCCGCCGATTTGGTTAATGCCTGCCACTTCAATGCTGAGTGGTGCGAACCATTGCAGGCCTAACAGGCTAGGCCGGTCCTTGTCGATCACCGTCAGGGGTAAGTATGCTGTGCGGTTCTTGAATGAAACCCGGACTCGACTGGATCCTACGACTGGAATCCGGTTCCCCTGGTAGTCTTTTAGCACAAGCCTTTGGAATTGCAGGTCTTGGCGCCGGATAGTAGGGATGAATTTCTTGAGGGTCTTCCAGGAGACCATTGAAAGAGACGATCCCGAGTCAACTTCCATTTGGCAAGGCTGATTTTCGATGTCCACTTTAACTCGAATTTTCTTGGCATCCAATGAAGAGGCGTGGCTGATAATGATTGTTTGGTGAGCCTCTTCTCGCCTCATTAGGTGATTCCCGGGTTGGTTTCTGTAGGAGTGGTTTGCTGGTTCTCACCTTACAGGACGGTTTCCTGTCGATTGGCGAAAACTGGCCCCCTTCGAGGTCTGGCTGGGTCCAAGGAGACTTCTGCAGACCCATCCGATATGGCCTCGTTTCCCGCACTCGTGGCAGAGTGCATCGCGGAATTTGCAATCAGAGCGGTAATGGTTGGCCCCGCAGCCAGCACACGGTTGCTGGGACTTCGGGAAATGGTCCCGATCGGACCGCAGTTGATGGACCTCTTCTTCGTCGCTGTCTGATAACGAAGAGAGGTCCTCATGGTGGGCCGTCGAAAGCTGTCCTTCCGACTTAGGTAAAAGTTCGCTGGCTGGTTGGTGTGTCAGAGCACGATTTCGGCGTAGTTGGGCAGCTGACTTCTTGGTCTCTTCCACTGCTGTAGCCTCAGCAATGGCATCAGCAAGGCTGATGTTGCCCTTAGCCTTTATTTTGCTTTGCATGTTTAGAGCATCTAATCCTAGAACTACTCGGTCTCTCAAGGCCTCTTCTAGTTCGACGAAATCGCAGAGGCCTCCCAAGTTTCGGAGGTCCGCAACGAAATTGGCAATGCTTTCTCCTTTCCGCTGGTTTCTTTGGTAGAACTCGTGCCATCTTACGAGCGTTGGAATGGTCTGTGCGTAGTGGGCTCTTAGTAGCGGTTCGAGGACATCCCAGTCCATGGCCTTCACGTCAGCCGGTTTTGCTAGCGCCTTGGCCATCTTGAATACGGTCGGCCCGCAATGCGTCAGGAATATCGCCCGTTTCTTCCCGGTTGTGGCATTCTTCAGATTATTCGTTTCCAAGAACATTTGGAAACGGTCCATGTAGGACTCCCAGTCCTCTTGCGCTGGGTCGAACGGAGTGGGTGGTACTACGCCGCCGGACATGGTTCCGCCATTGTGCGTTTCAGCCACGTGCTCGGTTGTCTTCTTCATTGTTTAGTCAGTTCTGACGTCTCCACATCCCATCCTCGTCGCCAGTGTTAAGTCTGGAGCATGGGTGCGAATAATGGAGACGAGCCGGTAGAAACAGTGAACTTCAAACTTTTTATTTACATGATGTGACAGCTCAAACTGGATGGCTGCTATAGCCTTCCTTATATAAGCAACTTATTAACTATTGGTCCGTTCAAGCTCAAGATAACTTTATTTAACATTTATTCATTCACAACATTCTCCATAATAACAAACCTGTGCAGTGGGTTGGGATGAGAGAGAGTGATTGGTCCAAGGTCATCTAGCTGACTTTCATGGCCAAGGTGGGACTTTAAATTCATGGTTTCTTGGTGCCTTAATCATTAAACCAGATGGGCTCTTATTAATCCCTAAGTTATATTACTATTGCTTTTAGGTTCAAAGAGTTGGGTCTATACCTGTTATATACTTACTTATTGACTAACTGACCAACCTATTTATTGACTGACTGATTGACTGACTGATGTATTCATTTGTATCCTGCCTTTATTAGTTTTACAAATAACTCAAGGTGGCAAACATATCCAACACACATTACTCCTCCTATTTTCCCCATAACAACCTTGTAAGATGAGTTGGGCTGACGTTAATCTTTAAGGCAGAATGTGAACTCACAATCTCCTGCTTTCTAACCTGGTGCCTCAATATGAGGTGAGAAGGGAGACTATGAGGATAATTTTTCAACCTCAACTCTCACCCTAATCTAAGAGGTGCTAGCTTTCTGAGTCTGTGCTTAAGATTCTACCATGCTGTTGAGGCTAGCAGCAAGGTTTTCCTCTATAGTCCATGATTTTCGATCTGTCTTGTCATGGCTGGACTTTCCTCTGTGTGTACCATAACCTGGGCAGAATTATTGATACAACCCAACAATGCAATGGATATCTTTTATTAATTAAACTTAATTTCACTCACAGCAATTTCCGCCCAACAGTCTGTGATGCCTGAGCTGAAGATAAAATTTCATCTTTTTACATTGATGTGTTCAGCTAATGAAGATTATTAAAACTGATTCCATGGATGTTAAATTCAAATTGTTACTGAGCTGCAAGATTCTTGTTTATCCTGCTCCAAAAAGTGTGTCTGCTCCTCTTTAGAAGCATATTATTATTCCTCAAGCATTTCTAGGCCGCATATGTTTCTCTGCTTTCTGTTAAGAGTGTAATTTTCAAGATGCAATTTGAAGGGACACAATGCCAGCTGTTAATGAAAAGGAGGCATGAAAGAGCTGAGCATGCTGTCTAAACATGAAAAATTCATAAAATTTAGACATACTGAAAAAGTTACCAGGGAAAAAAAGTCTCATCCATGCTGGAGAGGTAGGCTTGTATTTTCTGCACCAATAATGGCTTCTTATTTTACTTGAATGCAAAGTGTGAAACACAAAGGAAGGCTAAAGAGTTGGTTGGAAACAAATAATTCATTCTTATAATCTTAGTTTAAAAGGAGCCATTTAAGCCACTGAGCATGACTTCTTACCCAGTGCAAGAATTTAAAGAAGCATTTCTTGAGCTTGGTAACTTTTAAGAAATTCCCAGAATTCCTTAACCAGCATGGGAATTCTGGGAGTTGAACACATCTTAGTCGCACAAGGGTTCAGAAACACTGCTTGAAACATCCCAGAATAAAACAAAGCTGCTGCTGCTGCTGCTGCTGCTGAGAGATAATGGAACAATTTAAATATGTCAAACGAAGGGAACCCTCCACCCCCCATCTCTTGCAAAATAGGTTCCATTTTCAACTTCCATTTTCTTTCCCATCTATTTTGGATTAGAGATGTACAAAGTCTATTGATAAAAAAAGTGGAATGTTTCTTGCTGTGTTCAAAGACTAGCAGCAGTCCTCTCTCCGGTCCGCCGCCAACGCGGGAGCGCCGATCGCTCCCATTGGTTGATGCCGTTTGACAGCCGGCTATAAAAGGGAGTTGTCAAACGGCATCAGCTGTCGCCGCCAGCTGGCTGTCAGATAGCCTCGGCAGCCGCAGTGACCCTTTATTCACTAGAATAAAGTTGTTAGCCTTTAGCCTGGCTCCGTCTCCCTTTGTAACCGCCGCTCTACAACACTGGCGACGAGGGCGGGATACAGCTAAGATGACCAGGCAGGAAATCGAGCCGAAGTCACAACAAGAAAGAGCCGAAGCCGCTACGAGCTGATCGAGTCACTGCCACTGACGCTCTCCAAAGAGCGTGAAATTTAAAAGCCCTCTCAGCTGAGGAGCCGAATGCCGCTGACAGGCGCAGCCAGAAACGCTTTTCTAAAAGCGAAGACTCTATTTTTCCTCAGCTGAGGAAACCAACGCTGCCACTCTAATGGCCTCTAATCCGACATTCCCGCACTTCCAACTGGGGGCAGAACATGGGAATCATATATGAATAGGTTTGAATGCTTTTTAAATGCCATTGAGTTAGATGAAGCCATGGATCTAAGGAAAAGCGCCTATTTTTTAAGTTTCTGTGGGGCCACAGTTTTTGACACAGCCTCTGCGCTAGTGTCCCCATGTTCTATAAAGGCTATTCCCTAGGATGAGTTAAGAGAAATCTTGTCAAATCACTACTCTCCCAGACCCTCTAGGATAGCCAGGAGATTGGCTTTTAGAAGATGAACTCAGGCTGAAGGGGAGACTGTGAGTCAGTACATGGCAGCATTGAGATCGGCTGCCATACACTGCGGTTTTAGGGACTACCTTGAGGACATGCTGCTCGATCAAATTGTGGGAGGAGTAAGGGACCTAAAACTGCAAAGAAGGTTACTGGCTAAAAAAGACTTAACCCTAGCCTCAGCTATTGAGGAAGCTCAGGCTGCTGAATTGTCAGAATTATCAGCAGCTGAAATTCAGGGGAACACCCCTAAGCAAGGGAAGGCTATAGTCCACTATGATGAGGTCTCCCAAGAAGTGGAAGAAGAACCTCTGGAGGTAAACCGCCTCACGCATCCAAGCCCCCCTCCCCCCAGGGCCACCTAGGAAATACAACAATCAGACAGCCAAACAGCAAACCCCTTGTATAAGCTGCGGGGGCAACCACCATAGATCAACCTGCAGATTCAGAAACGTTATCTGTCTGAACTGCCAGAAGAAAGGGCACATAGCCAGGGCTTGCCAAGCTGAGCAGGCCTCCATACAAAGACCTCAAGTTTCTGCCTCCTACCAAAGGCAAGTGGAACATTGTTACACTTGTTACCATGCAAACAACACCACCTCTCGGCCTAACAAATTAAGCATTTCTCTTTTTATAGAAGGTAAGCCCTGCCGAATGGAAGTAGACACTGGGTCAACCCTCTCCATCATTTCGTGGGCCTCCCTGAAGAAGTTGCTGCCTTCGCTCTCAAAAAAGAAACTGACCAACTGCCACCTGACTCTTCGGGATAACCAGGGGAAGACCATTCCAGTCCTGGGTAAGGGAAAATTCCTCATTCAATTCCAAAACTTTAGGGGTAACTTGCCACTGGTGGTTGTAGATGGTGCCCTTCCTAGCTTACTAGGATTAGATTGGTTTCCTGCCCTAGGCCTCAATGTTACAAGAATTCACTCTGTGGAAAATTCTGATGTAGATGCCCTTTTTAAAGACTACTCTGATGTTTTCAGTAATGAACTAGGCTGCTATTCAGGCACCCCCATATCTTTTGATGTGGGTCCACAAGCCACCCCAATTCATTTGAAACCTTGGAGGGTACCTTTCGCCATTAGGCCTAAGTTAGATGCTGAATTAGATAAACTTATCAAACAGGGGGTGCTAGAACAGGTAGACTTCGCCAAATGGGAAACCCCCATAGTCACCCCTTTAAAAAAAGATGGCAGCGTGAGAATTTGCGCTGACTATAAGACGTCCCTCAACCGTTTCCTACAAATTAGCGCATACCCAGTACCTGTAATCCAACACCTGCTCCACTCTTTTGAGCCAGGCATAATTTTTGCAAAGTTAGACATGTCCCAGGCATACCAGCAATTTCCCGTTGACCAACACACTGCTGACCTACAAACTATAGTTACTCACAGGGGCGCATTTAGATGTAGACATTTGCAATTTGGAGTTAGCGTAGCCCCTGGCATTTTCCAATCACTCATGGAAAGAATCCTCCAGGGCCTACCTGGGATGGTTCCATACTTCGTTGACATTTTAGTTTCTGCCACCAACAAAACACAACTTTTACTCAAAGTGAGATCTGTCCTTGACAGGTTTAGGCAAAATGGGCTTAAATTGAAAAAAGACAAATGCACCATTGCCACCAAACAGGTAGACTTCCTGGGTTATCGAATTGATGCATCTGGAATTCACCCCATAGAGAGTAAAGTTAGGGCTATTCACAAGGCACCCACTCCCTCTAACAAAACTGAATTGCAGGCCTTTTTGGAACTCCTTAATTTTTATGCTTTCTTTTTGCCTCACAAAGCCTCTGTAGCTGAACCCCTACATAGGCTCCTAGATAAGAAAGCCCCATGGCAATGGAGACAAAGGGAAGCCCGCGCCTTCCAAGCAGTGAAGTCTCTCTTAACTTCAAACTCTGTGTTGGTTCAAACCTGCCCCTAGTGTTAGCCTTTTGGTATTGGAGCTGTACTGAGCCATAGGCTCTCAAATGGATCAGAGGCACCCATTGCCATCATGGCTACAGGACTACGCATGCTCGTGGCCAGGGAGAAGGAGTGCTGTGTTCAAAGATTAGCAGCAGTCCTCCCTCCGGTCCGCCGCCAACGCGGGAGCACCGATCGCTCCCATTGGTTGATGCCGTTTGACAGCCGGCTTTAAAAGGGAGCTGTCAAACGGCATCAGCTGTCGCCACCAGCTGGCTGTCAGATAGCCTCGGCAGCCGCGGCGACCCTTTATTCGCTAGAATAAAGTTGTTAGCCTTTAGCCTGACTCCGTCTCCCTTTGTAACCGCCACTCTACAACATTGCTCATAACATTTCAACATTTATCTTCCCCCTGCATCTGGTCAAACCTTCTGCTGGATCATGCAGGTTTAGGACAAGTCAGCCTTTTCCAAACATATTGAAAGATATTCTGGTATGATATGACCTTGAAATGATTCTGTTTTGTTTGGAACACCTTGAACTGTTCTAGGATTTATTTGTGGAAGCAATTCAACCATCCCAAGATGATAATTGGTCCAGCTGGAGATTTGATATGTTTTAGAGCAGTAAGAAACTGGGGTGCTCAGAATTCAAGAAATTATTTGAGGTGATGGCTGATCAAAACAGAATAAAGTTGAAAATTTTATCCCACGATATGGAAATGATACTTGTGTTGATTTAACCTGAAATTGCATTTGCCTTCTTTGCAGTTACATAATATTGTTAGCACATAATCAGTTTGAAAAAAATTACCTTTTCCAGATGTCTTTTCCAAAGCATTATGACTAAGACTAATGAAGGCAGGTTCCAACTGAATATTAGAAAATATCTCCTAACTATGAAGTGAAATAAATTATTGAAAGAGCTAATGGGTTCTTTTTTATTGGATGTTTTTAAGCAGAACATAGGCTAATAACTTCTCTCTGGTATGGTTTAATAGTGTACTAAACTGAATTGAACAGGGTTTGGGTGGATTGGCCTAGATGTTACCTTCCAACTCTTATTCAGAATAAGCTTCTCTTATGCAATTTAACACAATTAAATATTGCTTGGCAAAATACATGTAAAGGCACCTGGCTTGCTAGGGGCTTTTTTCTGATAACTTTGTACATTTCAATAGATTCATTATCATTCATTCATCAGTCATTCTGTAGGTTATATACCTAGGCTTGTGAACTAAAACCAATTCAAACAGAGAAATAAATAATGCTGTAAATATAATAGAAACGTATAAGAGTAGAAACGTGGTTTGGCCTTCATTCTAATGAGCTTGGCCTGTTTCAAAGAACTGTTTTAGTTTCCAAGTTATATTTGTAATTATGTTTGAAGTGTACTATTTTTATTTTCTTGTTGTGTATTTCTTCCCTTTTTATGATGCTTTTAGCCACTTTGATTGTCCAACTTAAATGGAAAAATGGACAATGAATTACAAAAATGGGCAATAAATTACAAGAACAATAAATAATACCTCTTCCAAAATTCTGATTTGTTGATATTAAAATCCCTCAGATGCAAGCTTCCCAAGAATTAAAGAAGTAAATAAGTCCAACTGCATTCACTGTGATTTAACTCTGAATAAAGATGAATACATTTACAGCCTTAATTATGCACAGGTAATGAAGTGAGATTTTTCCCCATAGCAAGAATCCCTTAATCATCACTTCATTTCAGAGGGTGCTACCTAGTGGTGTCCTCCTGCTCAAGGAAGTCTCCATCTTGCTTTGAAGATTTATATAAATAGAAGTTGACGTATAGTTATTTTGCTATTCTCACTTTATCTCCCTAGACAGCTGAATTTATCATTTTCTCCTGAAAAAAAAAGCATGAGAGAAAAACTTACATGATCATATATACAATGGGCTTCTTCTCTTCCTTCATGATTTTGGTCAAGTTCCCTGGTTCTCTATTTGTTTTATAAGGAATTGTTAACAAATGATAAAGTTAAAGCCATTTGGGGGGGGGGGGGTAGAACAATGTCTATTTGGAGCCATGGTGGCTCAGTGGTTAGAATGTAGTGATGCAGGTTAACTCACTGCCCACTGCCAGGAGTTTGATCCTGACTGACTCAAGGTTGACTTAGCCTTCCATCCTTTCAAAGTTCACTCAGATTGTTGGGACTGACTATGCTGACTCTGTAAACTGCTTAGAGAGAGCTGTAAAGCACTGTGAAGCAGTATATAAGTCTAAGTGCTATTGCTATTTTTTAGTGTTATATCCTGCTTTTCCTTCAGGAGCTAAGGATTATATACATAGTTCTATTTTTCCCCAGAGCAACCACCCCAAGAAGTAGTTTGGACTAAGAGAGAGTGAATGGCGCGAAGTCACCCAGGATTCTGACTGTGTGGATTTCTATAATAAGAAATACTAATAGCCTTGAAGAATGGGGTAAAAGTTATAACCAAGGTAATGATCAGATAAAAGAAATCTGAGTCCAGGACAGATATATAATTTGAATAACCATCTCAGACATGACCCCCCCACACACACACATATTTCTCATGAAGATAAAAGGAAGGTGGGGAGGCACAGTCAGACTTGCAAGATTCTGTTCCTGTAAAACCTTATAATAAAGTAGTATAGGATTAGCATTTGGAACACTGGCATCCTACTCTGATCTAGCCTGAAGTGCTGATAATGTATAACAAAAGCTTTAATTGTTTGAGATAGCAGCATTCCGTGTATTCAAGAAAGGGAACTTGAACAAAGTCAAATGAAGCAGATGTATAACTTTAACAGAAGAGAGGAAATATACAATATAAGTAGGTGGAGCCTAACCCCATCTGATGTTGGGGAGTGGGAGTCAAAGAGGTAGGTATGCCTAGTAGGAACAAAGGCAAAAGAAGATCTTAAGGTTAGCAATCTCATAGATAGGGATAAGACCCACTCCCGCTGCCTTCTGTGATCAGCAAATGGTGAAAACATGAAAGCCATATTTGCAACAATAATCACCTCATCCACTATACTTTAGCTAAGATTGCTGTTGTAGGAGAAGAGCAGGCAGAGCTCTGTGTGTGTGTGTGTGTGTGAATGTGTGTGTGAATGTGTGTGTGTAGCTAAATGCACCATCAGTTTAGAGTTCTTGCATTGCTACATATTGTGTATACATTTTATGCTACAACTTTATGTATGATCCTAATTCTTTGCGCCTAACATTGATTTGGTCAATTCAGTCAACTGGGTCTCTTGTGACTTTGCAATGATTCCAAACTGATGACACATTTAACCCCACCTTCCAGCTCAGCCTCATCTTTACATTTGTTCTCCCTTTGCTATAAGCAGTAAGAATAGAATATAATTCTTTATTGGCCACACAAGGAATTTGTCTTGGTGCATATGCTCTCAGTGTATATAAAAGAAAAGATACATTCATCAAGAATCATAAGGTACAGCACATAGTCATCGGATACAATACAAGGAAACAATCAATATAAATCATAAGGATACAAGTGACAAATCAAGGTCTGTTTCTCTGAACATTTGAGTATGAAGAACTGAGAAGATAGTTCTTCAAACTATCCAGTGCACCCAAACAATGCAGTCAGAGGTCTCATGTGTCCATAGATTGCTGCTGGTCTGCACTCATGTTTGAAATGCAGCTTGAATGGATATAAGTTAATGGAAATATATTTGTGAGATCAACAATCTCACAAATCTTAACACGCAATCACTGTAGTAAAATCTATTTTTGTGTTAAGCATTCTATCAGATAATCATTTCTATTAGCAGGGCATGCTGTTTACTTCTTGGCATGAAATTTGGCTGGTGTAAAGCTGAGATAGCATTTGGCAAGGACAAAAAACCTGAAATTAACTTACAGGGAAGATGTGTAAAATGTAAAATGTTTTACTTTTCAGTTGATAGGTTTATTGCTAATGTAATTCTGTAGGCAAGGTTTTTAGGAGCGCTGAAATCACATAGGTTAAGCATTTCATGTAAGTGCTACTAATAAGGAAATTTGTTCAATGTTCACCGGAATGATTAACCACTGTCAATCTTGACTGAGGTTTTTATTTAAACTCCTGCCACATGACAATTTGAAGGAAGAAGAAGTAATATTGTTGTTTCACATTAAAGCCATTTCTTTTCTTTTCTTTTTTAATATGGAAAACCATTTTTTTTAAAAATGGGATGCTTTTCTGCACTGACATTTCCATGCAAATTCCTTGCAAAACCAGTTCTTGATTAGGTATAATGTCCAACCAAGCTGCTGCTTGCTTCCCCTTCTGCAAAAGGTATGTTTCTTCCAGCAACGAGATCTGATATGATGGACCATCCTTTCTTTAGCACTATGCAGTTATAGGTTCACATATGGGTTTAATTCTGGTCACTGAATTGAAGATGATAATGCCTACAAAGGCTACACCTGCAGGAATTCTGTGTTGAGACAAGATCACAAGCATAATTGAGACCACTTCTCTATTTCATTACAGAAAAAAACAAGAGATTGAAAGGATGAACATGTAAATGCCTATGCCAGGCATTTAACAAAATGTAAGCAAAAGTTTAAATGGCTGCCCATCCATTGGATGTAAAAATAATAAAGAGCAAAATAATAAGGAAGGGACCTAGCATTCACTTGATGGAATGAACTTGATCTGTTGTGCCAGATCAAGAATGAACTTGATGTGTTGGCCTAATTTGCCAAGCCATGACAAGTTAGAATAAACTTCAAAGCAATCTAATTTGATTTTAACCACATTTATTTCAGAAGATAGGGTCAAGTCATTGAAGTAGGACTGGGAAATCCACATTCAAGTCTTTGCTCAACCATAGAATAAGGGTTAGTTTGTACCACTTAAACACTGAGTGTATATATGGCATAAATCATAGAATAGAATTCTTTATTGGCCAAGTGTGGTTGCACACACAAGGAATTTGTCTTGGTGCAAATACTCTCAATATATATAAAAGAAAAGATACATTTGTCAAGAGTCAAGAATCATAAGGTACAATCACTTAATGATAGTCATAGGGTACAATAAGCAATCAAATCATACCAGGAAACAGTCAATATAAATTGTAAGGATACAAGCGACAAAGTTACAGTCATACAGTCACACGTGGGAGGGGATTAGCTCATTTAACACAGCACCCCAAACTACACAACACAGTTCACAAACCACATTGCTCGTGTTCATGCAACACATCAACAAACTTTACTGTTTATTGTATCATGATATTTGTGCCTTCAAGTCAGGTTCTTGCATTTGGCAAGATTTCAGAAATGGTTTGCCATTGCCTCCTTCCTAGGGTAGAGAGAGTGTGACTGGCCCCAACGTCACCTAGCTGGTTTTATGCTAATCACTACACCAAACTGGCTCTATATACTGTTTATTCTGTGGGAAATATAAACCCAGGTCTTTGAGGTAGGTCATGTCAACAAATAGACATGACAAGGATTCCAGAACTGCTGTTATAATGTTGTAGGGTAAATTAACAGTATTTTGAAAACTTAACAAAAACGTTCCTTGCCTCTTTTTACACAATAAGATTAAAGCTTGTTCTGAGTCTCTTTGTACACTTTGTACCTTCCCATTGCTCCTTTCCCATCTCCTCCTGAAGGCTAGAAATTCTTAATTCTTCTAAATTCCTATGTTTCTTCCTGCATTCCATTTTGAACTCCTGAAAGAAAAACTAGACATGGCTATAATTATATAAATTGAATTAAATTAAATGAAAAACAGGCAAAACTAAAAGAAGCTTGTCTGGTGGGTATGAATATGTTTAAATATTGTGCTTAATATAGTGAACTGCCTACTGGGGTTATGTGGTTTGTTGCCATTCAGCTGTTTGGCTGTGTTTCCATAGCCTGACTACTAAAGCAGCGGTCGCCAACTGGTGGGCCGCAGCCCACTGATGGCCATGAGAAAATTTTGGTGGGCCTCGGAGAAAACTCAACTGCAGAGCACCCCCACAAATCAGTTAATCCAGGCTGTGCAGAAACACAAGGCTGCGTGGCCCACATGGCCTGCGGGAACCCTCCCGCCCACTCACTCCTTACCTGGTAAACTTGCCTGCTAAATTGCTATTTTTCCTTTTTCCGACCATCATCTGTTTTGCTGTGCCAGGAGATTTAGATTAGCTAGGAAGCAGGAAATGGTCGGATTTCTTGCTTTCTAGCTAGTCTTTAGATCTTCGGCTCAGCACAACTGAACCTCCCTTAGCACTGAAGGTTTGCTTGCAAGCAAATTCAGTGCAGACTCACGGCAAGCAAATTTGAGAGACTGAGCTAGCTGATGGCAGATAGATATATCACTGAATTATTCTGTGAGCAACTCAATCTGCCTCAATCTCCGTATAAATAAAGTTTTAAAATGCACCATTTTAAAGAAAAAATATGTAGAAGAGAATAGAACACATAAAATCAGTGGAGGCATAAGAAAGGTATCATGACAGAAAATGAGGCAGTATAATATGCTTTAAGCTAGGTGTCCTGCCTAATTTGTATCTTAAAATGTTAACCCATTTTCAGCACTAAGAGGGGAATTATTATAAATGATGTTAGGGATAACATTGTTTACCCTAACTGGTTTAGGTAAAATAATAAATATGTTATCATGGTTTGTTAGTTAAAGTGTCTATAACTTTAACTGTAAGACTGTAATTAAGGGAGTGGTTGTAAAAGCACCATAAAAGAAGCAAGGCACAGCAGCTTGCTCTCTCTGGCTTGATGATTCCTAATTACTGGATAGACTGAAGACTGCGTTTTTCCCCTACTGGAATGGGAGAGAGAAAGGACTGTTGATTTATCAACTGTGAGAGGACTGATTTATTGTAAGTGAACTGACATTGGATATTCTACACGGACTTTGCTAATTGAATATCCTTGAATGGACTGACTAAAAACGATACATGACTAATGGACTGTTATTTTGACTATGCTATAAAACTCTAAGTATAATAAACTATATTTTTGATAACACAAGCGTATTTGTTATTTTTACTGTATGTTAACTAACATACAAAGTTATCTCACACATTTATCTGTATGCCTATCTGACTAACGCTGCACATTCTGTTTAGCTTGTCTCCTTAACCCTGGTTGGGGAACCCAGGCTTAACAAATGTTACCTGTTCTGCCTATTCCAAAATAACTTTAGAATGCAAAAGAATGATTCCTATAGGAAGGATGACCCAACATATACTTTAAGCCCTGATAAAAAGGATCCCAAACTCTTTCATTTTTAAAAAACAGGCTGGACAGCTGAAATGAATTAGGTGTCACAATCCAAGTAGAATGCATTTTAAAGTTTTCCTCAGAAATACAGCCTCAAAATGTTTTTAAAAGTTGTGCAAGATTGCAAATGCTATATGGTGTGTGCAGAGGGCACAAGAGCACCAGACTAGCTATTAGGGCCAGGACAAAACTAAATTTGATTTAGTTTCATTTCCATTTCCATTGAATTCAAATTAAATATTTTTAATTTAATTAAATCTCCAGTCACATATTCGGTGCTACTTCTCCTTCTGTCACATTAAAATTGCAATGTGCTGCCAACTTCTGGAAATCTCTAGGGTTTCTCTCCTCTTCCCCTCCTGCCCTCCCTACAATCTGGTTTTTAAGCATCTTGAACTCTCTTCTGGGCAAAAGAACAATCTGCTAAGGATTTTTTTCTCTTCTTTTTGCTCTAAATAATAAAGTAAAAATAGATTATTCTCTAGACCAAGTCTTTATCCAGGAACTTGATTTTTCCAACTCTAAAGGCTTTTGATTCCAGTGATCATTGTTTTCACATTAAGAAAATAATTATTTTATAAGTTATGTCCAGAATGTGATGCCTGGTGCTTGCTTGCCACAGACATGATTCCATTAAAGTATCTCCTAGGGAATGGAACATATGGGCTATTCTAAGGCCCTTAATGAAAGTTGAACATTTGCTTTTAATTGAATTAAAGCTGGACATCTACATATCCTTGGAAAACAGTATGGATAAACATGTTAATTAGATCTCAGATGGTTGTTTCTTAGTTGTTCCCTGCCATATAGCTTGCAATCAATTGAAGGGCAGTTTGATTTAACATCATCAAATTACATTTCTCTGCCTTGTCATATCAGCCCAGTCATAGGCAAGAAGGGAAGATCTGCAATCCAATAAACTTTTGCATAACATCTCCATGTTGGTGACAGATCATTGAACTGTTCTAATTTATTCTCGCCAACTAACTTTATGGCAAATTTTATACTTAAATTAAATTTTCCGCATAGAAAGCTATATTTTACCTTCTCAGTTGACATACAAACAAAGCACTTCATCACTTAATTCTATAGATTTCTGAGTAATGAGTTGATGAACATAAAAAAAATGAGCAAGCTTGTCATACCATCAATGTATTGCTTCTAAATAAATAAATAAAATGCATCTAATTTGAAAATAAATTATTTGCCTTCCATGATGAACGGTTCTGACATATATATCAACAGGTTACTAGCTACATAGTATGGGATAATGGCAAGTGATGCTGTGGAATTTCAACCACTGATTGGACATGTGCAGTTAGAACTTTTAACTAAAATTAAAAAATTAAAATTCTAACCTAAAATTCTGTTATTCTCTAAACTAAACTTCGGGGAGCTGAAGGATGAGCCTCAACTTTGTTCTACTTCCTGATGGCTGGAAAAAGCTGTTTTAAATATACCTCTCTAACAGCAGGGCAGAATGTTACTTAATTGGAATACCACCAATAAATATTTCCCCAGAAAAGTGACTACTTTACCCTAAATTGTCTAAATTAGTCTTTTATGTTGTACTGCAAGGATATCAGGATAGGGGCAGGGGGGAGTCTGCATTCAGTTCTTCCTTCTTTCACACAGACTTTTTTTTTTTTACTTGATTCATTTATTTGTTAAATTGCTATATATCAGCTCTTGGAGCAGGCTAAATTAAGAAATGGTGATTCCAAGAATGTTACATTATGGAATACATTATCGGAATTTTGAAAATCCATCCAAAAGTTGTCACTGTCCCTTTTTTAAGGAGGACAAAGTCAAGGTAGGGTTGTTCTGAGTTTTGTACTTTTGTTTTCTAATTTTCCCAGGGCTGAGTAATGGTATCCTCTTCCCCACCCTCTTCTCAAAGCAGACTTACATTCTTCTGTATGATGTCACTTTTTGTCTAGGAACTCTAAGTGGCCCACAAGGAGATTGCTGTTCCTTGTCCCAAAGGTGCTTTTTCAAGAGGCGCTGGACCTTCTTTGTTTTTCCTTAAAGACGTTTCACTTCTCACTTAACAAGCTTCTTCAGTACTTGGATGAGCTTCTTGGATGAGAAGTGAAATGTCTTCATGGACAAACAGAGGAAGCCCTGTTGTTTATTGAAAAAGCACCTTTGGGACAACCATGACCTGGATGATTGAGAATGTCCATGGGCATTGCTGTTCCTTTTTTCCAAACCACTGCCGCCACTGCTGTTCCATTTTTCCAAACCACTCAGGCGAGTCTGGGTGAGACACAAGTGACTTATCCCACTCAGGGAACTTCCACGGCTGAGTAGGAACCAGAACCTACGTCTTCCCATCTTAATCAACATAATTAAGCCCTAGAACAGAAGGACAGAATGATTAAGCACTAGAATAAGCACTAGAACAGAAAGGACAGAAAAGATATTTCATCTTGTCCTTGACTAATTTCCATTCTTCTCTGGATATGGGTTTTCTTGATCTTTCCGCGTTCATACGCCATTTCTCTTAAACTTATATATTTTTGCTTAGGACCTGAATAGGTATGTCTCAGCACATAATGGCCTCTGCCAATGTTATGGTGGCTCTGCTGGACATGGAAAAAAGCAGAACTTCAAAAGAGAAGCCCAACTATAGATTAGTTCTTAGGCTGATTGTAATAAATCATAAAGAAAATATAATAGCCATGTTACTCAAAGAGGCAGAATAGTTCCTGTCTTTTGCTCTTTCTCCATTAACAAGCTGCACACCTGCATTTCCCTTGTCATTGTTAAAAAAGTCAATAAAGACTTCAATCCCACCTGGAACTAAACTTCTGTTTGGACTTGCATTGTACAGGATCTGTTAATTTGATAGGCTTTTATGTTATGCAGGTGCACACAGATATATATATATATATATATATATATATATATATATATATATTCCTTTTTTAATAAAAAAAGTCTCTTTTTGGCCTTGGATTTTGACAATGAGTGGTTTTCTTTCAATCCTGTATTATGAAACATCTTCCTGTATTTTCATCCTGCAGTATGAAACGAGGTCTGGATCGTGATCATTTTTGTACAGATTTTTTATCTTGTGCACATACACATACACACTCCACTTTAATGACTGCTGTAGCCAAAGGCTGAGGATTCCTGTGTTGTTCTTTGCTTTTCAGGGATTTTGCATGGAAAATCCAATCTGAACAGCATTGGGTTAAAGGTAGCAGTACTAGCAAATTAACTGTTAAATAATAAATGTTAGAATGTTAAGCAGTCTGACCTGGTTTCAATTGAATAGCTCTCGAATAACCATTTGGGATATTAGATTTAGAGCAGAAGAATTCTCTTACATTAAAGTATTAATTTAAACCATTTCCCTAGGTCGAAGAGACATTCTTAGTTGACTTCTCTACCATTTATTCCAGTGAATCGTTTTGAGTTGCTCAAGAGGAATTGTTTCACTATTTCTGACATGAGGGAATCTGCTTCAAAGGAGATTCATGGAATATGGAAGAAAAATATTCTGAGCTTATATAAAAGAAAGTCTCCTTTTCCTTTCGTATTTTGGCTATTTCTGATTGCTGTTGCCAACTCTGAAGCGAACCTGGCTGAAGCCATCTTGTGCTGCCTCATAGTTGCCATGAAGCCTGAGAGGGGGAAGGGAAGGTGGAAGTAGATAGCTCCAGCTCCAATCAAAACAAAATGTCTTCCTGTGGAGACCCAAGGTCATTGAAACAAGTGGCGGTTGAAAGAGAAGAGCCTGCTTTCCATCTTCATTGGACAATGTGACCAGTGACACTTGGAAGTGGGGAGTTTGATTCTTTTAATTAGTAAAACCATGGGAACTGTCAGAGCTGGTTTTCACCAGCTATGCTGATATGATGTATCCAATAAATATATCCTTTGAGGAATCTACCTGCCTCAGAGTTATACTTTCAATGGGTGCATTACTCGGAACGCTGACAGCTGTCAGTTCTGGCAAGTTTAGAACAAATTCCAGAAAGCCTTTATTTGAAAGCCACCAATCAGTGGGACTTTAAATATAAACAATCTAGTTCCAGGAAACATACAGGAACTTGAGTGGCCTCACAGATTTGGGCTACAGGAGTGCACATAGATACCAGGAAAACAAAAAATGCTGGCTCTCTGCTCTATCTGTGGCCATCTGGAGTTTGGTAAGCCTGACCTGAGCCCCAAAACTAAGCATAGAATTCTGGAGTGCTATGGAAGCACTCGAGAATCCTTACCTCTTCATTGCTAGCAACTGTATGGTGAGACTATAGACCAGGGGTGTCAAACTCAAGGATCCAGCCCATGGGGTGCTTAGATCTGGCCCGCGGGACTGCCCTGGAAGCAGCAAAGGACTGACCTGGGGTGCCTTTGCCAGCAAAAAACAGAGGTTGGGAAGGCCATATGCAGCTCTCCCAAGCTCTGTTTTTGCTGGCAGAGGGGTTGTAGGAGGACCTCCCAGCCAAAAACAGATCTCAGGAGTCCATTTTTGCTGGCAGAACACTTGGGCTACCACAAGTGCCTGCCCATAAGTGATGTCAAGCAGCCAAACCCATCCTGTCCAGGTCCACCCCAGTCCCCCAAAGTCAAACACAACCCTGATGCGGCCCTCAATGAAATCAAGTGTGACACCTCCATTGTAGACTATAGAAAGAATACCTAGAAGAGCAACAAAGAAGATTAGGGGACCAGAGGTTAAACTGTACAAAGAAGATTGCGAGAACATCTTTTGTTTTTATTACGTTTTTAATGGTCTCCTTTGAATAATGCGTGAATACATTTTATTTCTTTATGTCTATTGATGGCTGATTTGTTTCAATGCCAAACTTTCAGAATTTTGGAATTTACCTTTATCTAGGACAGAGATGTCAAACTCAATTTCAATTGTTTTTTTTCTTCCTGGGCTACTGAGTCTTTTGGTTCACCTAAAATGTTTTAAAGGCCTTTACAGTAGTTGGTTTGTGTGCTATGATGATATCATGTGGTTATAATGGTATGCAGATTGTTTCTGATTTTTTTTTAATGTATGCCAGTGTTATCCTTTTCATAGCTTATGTTGCTTGTGCTGTATTGAACTAAGGGATCAGGCACTTTTAGACACAGTTGTTTTGGGTATCCATTTTGTTTGAAGATGTTGTGTAGTCTTTTTTTTTTCTTTCTCTGTTGTTCTGGATTACTGCAATGTGTTTCTGCTCATCTGAATAATGTTCTTTCACAGTTCCTCTTATGGGAGGTTGGTAATGGATCACTTGGTTAGTGTGGGTTGTTTTTTGATAGATTTGCTTTTCTAATCTGTGCTGTTTCGCTTTGTATACTGAATTGTGTTGCACTGACTGTGTCATTATGGCTTTTGTATATTACTGAGGTTGAAGTAGTTCATACATCTTAAAAGTAAGTAAACATTTAAATGAGTTCTGCAATGTAGAGTTCATGTAACTTATTTTCTATATACTGAAAAGGAATAATGCATATTTCAAGAAATTTTAATGTGGCAATGTTATTATGTCTGGGATATATAACTATGTATCTTTTTCTTGAAAACATTCCCTTTTGACCTTGGTCCCAAATGCCTTTATAGTAGAGTCTCTAGCAGATTGAAGAGGAAGTCAGCTTCAACTAAACTGAAATAAAAAAAGGTGATTTACCCTTGCTATCTTGCTACAGGGAGGAATTACTGCAACCGCCTTAGTCTTTTCAGCTTTTTGCTCTTTCAGGATAGCATTTTCAATTCAGCTTTAATAGAGAACTTGTAATATCTAGATATGAATAAACGTGATAGTATTCAGATTTTACAAATACATTGTCTCCCTCAAATTTTGAGTGAAAAGGTGGGGTGAAAGATATGGACATAGAAGCCCATAAAGGGGGAGGGAAGTAAGGTCATGTATGCAATTGCATACAATCGTTCACCATTGCATCTTGTAATGGATGCCTATGAGACTGGGAAGTTTTTAATGTGAAGACATAATCAAACTGCAGATGGGAATAGGTGGGTAGACTTCCCAAAAACTGAATAAGACCTGAAAAGAGGTGATATGGGTTAATTCCACAAATGTGACATATCATAACTTCTAATTAGACTCCATAGATTGTTTGGTATAGTGGTTTAGGCATCAAACTAGAAATCAGGAGATAATATGTTCTAGTCCAGCCTTAGGCACAAAGCCAACTGGGTGATCTTGAGTCAATCTCTCTCCCTCCCTTTCCTTCCCTCCCATCCTCCCTCTCTCTGTGTGTGTGTGTCTCCCTTTCTCTGTCTCCAGCTCTCCCCTAGGAAGGAGGCAATGACAAACCACTTCTAAAGACCTTTGATTGCAGGGAATAATCCAGGCAATCACTACAAGTCAACAATGCAAATACACACAGACAGACACACACACACACAATACTTCTAATACAATGGCCCTCTTATATCCCTGCCTGAAAAAAAACTATCACTGAGAAAGAATAAGAAAAAAAAAGTCAGACACCTTTAAATACTGGACTTGGAGACAGTTACTTAGGGTACCATGGACTTCAAAAAGAACTAAACAATCAGTCCTGAACTAAATAAAAGCTGGCTGTCCCTTTGATATTGTGGTTAATATGGAAAAATAAATACTTTTTCATATTAGGCATATGATGTTAGCAGATAGTAGATTAGAAAAAAAAAGTATTTGACAAGCCATACAGCCCCTAATGCACCTGATTATGAAAATGACTCTTTGGGTGGGTTGTCTGAAGTTGTAATCTAATTCCTAACAGACAGGAAGCAGCAGGTGAAGCTAGGCAGAATCACATCTGATACCTGTACAATTAGCACACCGCACCCCCCAAGGCTGTGTGCTTTCTCCACTTTTCTTCTCCCTATATGCCAATGACTGCATCTCAAAACGATCCATCTGTTAAATTACTGAAGTTTGCAGATAATACAACAGTTGTCTCATTCAAGACAATGATGAATCCGCATACAGATAGGAGATTATACAACTTGCCTCGTGGTGTAACTGGAACAATCTGGAACTGAACACACTCAAAACCGTAGAAAAGGTGGTAGATTTTAGAAGAAATCCTCCCATACTACCACCTCTTACAATACTAGACAACACAGTATCAACAGTAGAGACCTTCAAATTTCAAGGTTCTACTATATCACATGACCTAAAATGGACACCTGACATCAAAAACATCATCAAAAAAGCACAACAAAGAATGTTCTTTCTGCGCCAACTCAGAAAGCTCAAACTGCCCAAGGAGCTGCTGATACAGTTCTACAGAGGAATTATTGAGTCTATCTTCTGCACTCTATAACTGTCTGGTTTGGTTCTGCAACCCAACAAGACAGACACAGACTTCAAAGGATAATTAGGACTTCAGAAAAAAAAATTACTACCAACCTGTCTTTGGGGGCAGGACCTGTATACTGCACAAGTCAAAAAGAGAGCTGTGAAAATATTTACAGACCTCTCTCATCCTGGACATGAACTGTTTCAATTCCTTCCCTCAAAATGACGCTATAGAGCACTGCACACCAGAACAACTAGACACAAGGATAGTTTTTTCCTGAAAGCTAAACAAATAATTGTCTCAACACTACATATTACAAAGTCTGTTCTACTATTACTGTTAATCTTCTCATCACTCCTTATCACCCATCCCCTCCCACTTGTGACTGTATGACTGTAACTTTGTCGCTTGCATCCTTATGATCTATATTGACTGTTTCCTAGTATGATTTGATTGCTTATTGTACCCCATGACTATCATTAAGTGATTGTACCTTATGATTCTTGACTCTTGACGAATGTATCTTTTCTTTTATGTATACTGAGAGTATTTACACCAAGACAAATTCCTTGTGTGTGCAACCACACTTGGCCAATACAGAATTCTATTCTATTCTATTCTATTCTATAAGACAGCTGATTCTTATTAAATCCTGTGATATTTAGTTCTAAATAAAATATTAAGAGGCTTGCTCGGTAAGAGCTTTAATGAATTAATTTTCTTAGCTGTTTTATTTCTACCTCACTTTTCAGTAATTATGTTTTAACAGCAGACTTACTAAATAATTCAATTTAACATTCAGTACATCTTTTGGGAGAATACCTGATGAATAATGTTGAACTCCTACAAGATTTCACACTAGAATGCCAAAGTTTCACAAGACTTCAAGACATAGTGTGTGCGATCATCAGATCTTATGATTATTTAAAATTCATGTGATTTTTTTTTAGTGGATCCCTAAGATTTCTGGGGTGATATTCCATTATTTCTCCATGCTGATGATGCAGCTATGTTTTAAATAATACTTGTAGGGTTTAGGCAAGCAGTCAGTTTTTTCACCCTATTTGTGCCAAGAACATTTATTGGTAATTAATGACCACAAAACTAAAGTGGTATTTTTTGCCAAGATACCCAAAAGATTTACATGAGCCAGTGAAGGGGAAAATGAGCTCTTTAAAAATTTAAAATACAGTGTTTGGGGATAAGATTCTAATCTGCAGGTAGCTGAAAAATCATGCTCCTTCACAAACATAAAGTATAGCAGGTATTATGTGTATTTTTTCATACAAGGTTAGAGAAATTTTTCACAACAAAAACTTTGACCCAAATGTACAGTTGAAACAATCCCCTCACTATAAATCACTTGAGGCCATATAAATAGACATTTTTGCAAGCCCTTTTCAAGAGCTTAGATGTGTCTATAATGTAATACTCAGAAGGGAAGCAGGGATAATGGAGGTGATACCATGGCTATCAATTTTCTCCTAGTGACTCAACTGCCATTTTCCCCCATCAGGACTGATTCCATTAGTCCAACATTAGACAACAAGCAATTCTGGGGAAACTGATTCACTAGGACTTGCCTTGATGAATTGCTAGACTGAAAGAATCATTAAAGTAGAATAGAATACAGTAGGGTAGGGTAGAATAAAATAAAATAGAATAGGGTAGGGTAGGGTAAGGTAGGGAAGGGGAGAATAGAGTAGAACAGAAGATATCTTTGAAGTCTTCTAGTGTAATCCCCTGCAGAAAACCCTATACCATTTCAGAGAAATGGTTTTCCAATTTCTTCTTAAAACCCTCCCAGTAATGGAGCACCCACAACTTATGAAGGCAAGCCATTGCAGAAGCTGTGGGTGTTCCATCACTGAAGAAAAGATTAGACAGCCATTCAGAGAAAGAGTTGTAGATATGTTGTCTGGAGAATTCTGGGATTTGAAGTCCACATATCTTTAAAAAAAATAGCCAAGATTGGGAAAACTGATACAGACTTAGAGAATAAAGTCAGCCATTCTCCAACTCACATTAGAGCTTATACAACTTATCCCAGATACTTCACTACTTTAGTCTCTCCAGCCCAACCCAAAGCCTTCCACAGAATCAGGCATGATGTTTTACTCTCCCAGGTTCTTAAGGGGAGATTGACTAAAATCCTCATGTGGTGAGACCTTGTCTATGTGGCACACATGCTATTGAGACCATCACACATGTGGTTTTACATTGTCCCCAATGCCAACTTCCATTTTCTCTTCACTAGCATGTTTTATAAAATCATAATGAAATCTCCCTGATAAACTTATTAAATATAACATTCCTGGATTCTGCCTTGGAACAATTAATATCTGTAGCTGGATCATTGTGGGTACCGGCTTGTAGTATGAGGATCCTTCTTTTTTTAATTTTAATTTTTGTAAATTTATCCATCCTTATATAATTTTTGTAACCCATGGAATGACTCCCACTTTTTAGTTAATATTCTTAATGGTAAACATTTTATATAGATGTTTTAGTGTTTCAGTGTCCTACAATATTGTGTCAGCATTCCTAATTTTTAGTTATTTTTATATCTTATAAGCTTAGTGTTATTATTGAAATTTCTGTCATTCCTCTTGATTGTGTCTTATGCTGTTCTATGACCACAATAAGGATTTGAATTGGCTTTTTTAATGGAAGGATGAAAGTGTCTCTGACTCTGATTATACAACTTGACCTGATATCTAAAAAAACAACAACCCTCCACTCTAGATGAAAACAGTTTGAAAATAAAATTTGAAATGGAATGCAAGTGAATGTTCACTAACACTACCATACATTTATGAAATCCACAACAAGTACTGAGGTCTAAAAATGTATTAGCTGCTTTCCGAGTTTAATTGGTTGATCCTTTTTTATGGGAAGAAAGCTTTATTAGAAAGTATTAGTATGTCATAATCCTTGCCTTTCTGGACAGTATAATTATTATTCTACAACCGTCTATAGTCTTAGGTCATTAAAATGCAACCCAACAGAGCATATCCAATAAAAGAGTATCTCCAATACATAAAATAAGTTTTATAATGATTTCTATTTCAGCAACTCGGGTAGCTATAAAACTCCATAGCTCAAGTAAGGCAGAGCAGGTAAAATTTCAGATAACAATTGCTGTATCTGATAAAGTAGATTCTGGGCCATGAAAACTTAGTTCAATCTTTGGCCAGCCTGAAAAAATAATGTATCCCAAGAGACTGGGATAATGTATCCCAATCCGGACTAAGAAATGTGTGATAGTATAAATCAGCATTTCCCAAGTTTGTACCCTCTAGATGTGTTGAATTATAATTCTAAACATTTAAAACCAGCAGTCTGTAATGCTAGGAGCGGCCCTTGACTACATCAAGAAAAATGCCTTCTGCTGGAGGACAGAAGAGAGGGTCAAAGAAAGGAATTAGGTGAGAAGGGCTGTTCTGAGTGGGAAGTGGAAAATGAAGTTTCCATGGATTGAGAATAAGAGGGACTCCCTCTGTTAAATCCTTGGTGTGTGGCTGTTCCTAAATCACTGTGATTTTTTCATTGTTTTGGTTAGACTGGGATGTAGGAAAAATTGTGTCTTAGCAAGTGTTGGGGTTTAAATGGGATATTATATAGACATGGGAGGAAGTAAACGGAAGCCTATGAGGCCCTATCTAGGAGTGATGCAATGGCTTTTGCTACGATAGTGGGTTATCAGGGTAGGAGTTTGGGAAATTGATGGGTTTCACAGTAGGGTGGCTGCTAGGTATAGAACTTGACAGTTTTGTCAGACGGTACAATTAGTGACTTCATGGGGAGGAATGGAGTGAACACATCTAGTGATAGATCAAAGAAATATTGGCCACGCCATTGGCCAAGCCATTACAGGAGAAGGAGGATCAACTATGTGACTCTGGTTCTGTCTTCTGATATAAATGCTTTAAGGAGATTGGAGATCTAGTGACCTCAAGCTGCTGATGGTAAACATTATGTCTATTTGTATTAGGACTATGTTCATCTATAACTTGGTTGTGGGCAGTCAAATGATCAGAGGGGGGTTACAGAAATCTGGCTGGGGAATGTGGGTGATGTCACCCTCTCAGAGACTTACCTACCTAGGTTTCAGGCTTTATAGAAGCCACAATTCCAGGGTTGGAGAATGGAGTGGGAATGATCTTCATGGACCGCTTTTGTCCAGAGGACCTAGTCAATCCTAAAATAAATCAACCCTAACTCTTCTTGGAAAGACAGATACTAAAGCTGAAGTTCAAATAGTTTGACCACAAGATGAGAAGAAAAGACCCTGATGATGGGAAAGATGGAAGGTGTTAGATCTGAGGCGGATCAGTTCGATAAAGACGCGAAACCATTTATGTGAGTTCAGCTCTTTATTAGGTATAGGTAAAGGTCTAAGAATGCGAGCCGCGGCAGCCCTTTATATAGGGCTGGCTCGCGGCTCAGCAGCCAATGGCAGCACTTTGAATCTCCCGCGATTGGCACAGCCAATCGCGGTAGATTCCTAGTGCTCCAATCACGGCCGACCTGTTGATCAATTAGGTCTCCACTGGTCCAGACCAATTGGGTGCGAGAGTTTCTAAGTATGCTAATACTGTACACCCCTCCCCTCTTGGTTTCATCGTGCGGTGCATAGTGATATAGTCGCGTAGGTAGGTGGGGCTTTTTCCCTGCCTCCTTGACCTGCGCGGTTCAGTTCTGGTGTGATCGTTGACCGGTTCGGATGCCTCCTCTGTCGCTCTGGTTCCTTGGGATGGAACCACCTGGAACGTTGAGCTGGGCCTTTCTTGGTAGCTCCCTCCCGGTTCTCCTGGGCTGGTTGAGCTGCCACTTCTGCTCCCGCTTGGTTTTTCCTGGCCGGGTGAGCTGGTTTGGCTGCGCACCTCGTCATTCTTGGTGATAGAATGTTCGGTGTGGCCCTGTTCCCCACCAGGATTCCTAGCAGCGGCTTGTGATCTGTGATGATTGTAAAAGTCCTACCATAAAGGTATTCGTGAAATTTCTTGATGCCAGCGACGACTGCTAGGGCCTCTTTGTCGAGCTGGCTGTAGTTCCGCTCTGGCTTTGAAAGTGTCCTTGATGAGAAAGCGATGGGTGCTTCCCTCCCATCTGGTAGCTGGTGGCTGAGGATGGCGCCGATTCCAAATGGTGACGCATCGCAAGTTACCGTCAATGGCAGAGTCTCGCTGTACTGGATTAGTATCGCGTCGGATGTTAGCAGGTTCTTTGTGTTGTTGAAAGCGCTCTCCTCCCGTGCTTCCCAGGTCCAGGTGGCTGTTTTATCTAACAGCCTATGTAGCGGTTCCGCCACGGTCGCCTTATGAGGTAGAAAGACATTGTAAAAGTTTAACAGTCCCAAGAAAGCCTGTAATTCCGTTTTGTTTTTTGGTCACGGTGCTTCCCTTATGGCTCTCAGTTTCTTTTCTGTGGGGTGAATCCCTTGTTTGTCTAGGAGGTACCCCAGAAATTCGACCCTTTCGGCCCGTAGCTGGCACTTCCCTTTCTTGACTTTAAGTCCTGAGTCTCTGAACTTCTGCAGTACCTCCCTCAACCTGGCTTTTAGTTGTTTCTCATTTTTCGTGGCCACCAAGATGTCATCAAAGTAGGGCACCACCACTTCTATTCCTTGGAGGAGTCTTTCCATAAGGCTTTGGAAGACCCCAGGTGCCACACTGACTCCAAACTGGAGCCGGTTGCAGCGGAAAGCCCCTCAGTGCGTTACGATGGTTTGGGCTTCTGCTGTCGTGGCATCGACCGGCAGTTGCTGATAGGCTTGCGCCAGGTCGAGCTTTGCGAAGATCCAACCTCCCCCCAGTGAGTGCAGAAGATGCTGGACTACTGGGACGGGGTATGCGCTTTGTTGGAGCGCATGGTTTAGAGTGGCCTTGTAGTCACCACAAATTCTCACTGACCCATCTGGCTTGATGGGGGTGACAATTGGGATCTCCCACCGGGCATGATCGATCGGTTCCAGCACCCCTTGCGCGATGAGCTTATCGAGTTGCTCATCGATCTTGGGCTTGAGTGCAAATGGCACTCGCCTGGGCTTAAGGCGGATTGGTGCGATGCTTGGGTCTATGTTAAATGAAATAGGAGACCCCCGGTACTTGCCTAAACGGTCGTCGAAGACTTCCCGGAAGTCCCTCATGAGCGCCGCTTCCCAGTCTGCCTCTCCGATGTGGTGTATGCCGGTTACCTCGATGCCCAGGGGTGCGAACCACTGCAGTCCCAACAGGCTCGGCCGATCTCGATCGACGATCATCAGGGGTAGCACTTCTGTGTGGCCCTTGAAGGTGACTTTAAAATGGCCTCTACCGACTACAGGGATTCGGTTTCCCTGATAGTCTTTGAGGGTTAGTGTTTGGTCTTCCAGTTCTTGGCGGCGGATGGTGGGGACCAGGCGCTTGAGTGTGCGCCAGAAGACCATTGAGAGGAAAGACCCTGAGTCCACCTCCATGTCACATTGCTGGTCTTCTAACTCGACCATCACGTATACTTTCTGGCGTCGCTGGTGGAGGAATGGCCTATGACGACAGTCTGGTGCGTTTCCTCTCTCTGTCTCGTCTCCTGGAGTCACCTGTTCCGACCTTCCCGGCTCCAGCGGTTCTCCGTCTGGCGATCTTGGGTCCTGTTGGGGGTGCTGTCTCTCCGTCGGGGGCTGGCATCTCGTTGCCGCGGGCTGTAGTGCTTCTTATTCCGGCACACTTTGGCAATGTGCCCCCGTTTCTCACAATGCCTGCAAATGGCTTCGAGAAAATGACAGTCCACTCAGGGGTGATCGCCGCCGCAGCCGGCACACTGGAACCTTGACTTACGACCTTGTGGTTCCCGCCACTCCCACGCTGATTGTAGGCGGTGGATCTCCTCCTCCTCGTCTTCAGTTTCTGAGAAGGAGTCGATGTCACCATGGTGTGTGGTTGTTGGGTCTGTCGCTGGCCTCCTCTCGGGGGTCGACGTTGCCTCTCCGGTCGCTGCTCGTGGCATGATGCTCGATTGTCACATCCGAGCCGCTGATTTCTTGGCCGCTTCCGCTTCCGCTGCAGCGGCTTCGGTGAGGGCATCGGTGAGGAAGATGTCTCCCTTTGCCATGATGCGGCTCTGGAGGATGAGGTCTCAGAGTCCCAGGACGACGCGGTCTTGCAGGGCCTCGTACAGGTCGGTGAACTCGCACAGACCCCCCAGGTCCCGTAGTGCCGCTATGAAGTTGGCCAGCCCTTCACCCTCATGTTGATCCTGCCTGTAGAAGTTGTGCCGCCGGATGAGAATGGGCACAATGGGGACGTAGTGGCTCCGCAGCAGGGGCTCAAGATCGTCCCACTCCATCACCTTGACGTCCATCGGTTTGGCCAAGGCTTTGGCCATTTTGAAGACTGCGGGCCTGCAGTGCGTGAGGAACACGGCCCGTTTCTTGTGGCCATTGGCGTCCTTGAGGTTGCTACTCTCGAGGAACATTTGGAACCTTATCGGTATAGGATTCCCAGTCCTCAGTAGCAGGGTTGAAGGGAGCGGGTGGTGAATTGATTCCGGCCATGCTGCTGGTTGCTGCGTGCCGCCTCACCACGTGCTGGATGGTCTCTTTGTCTCACGAACCCATCCTCGTCGCCAGTGTTAGATCTGAGGCGGATCAGTTCGACAGAGACGCGAGACCATTTACGTGAGTTCAGCTCTTTATTAGGTATAGGTAAAGGTCTAAGAATGCGAGCCGTGGCAGCCCTTCATATAGGGCTGGCTCGCGGCTCGGCAGCCAATGGCAGCACTTTGAATCTCCCGCGATTGGCACAGCCAATCGCGGTAGATTCCTAGTGCTCCAATCACAGCTGACCTGTTGACCAATCAGGTCTCCACTGGTCCAGACCAATCGGGTGCAAGGGTTTATGAGTATGCTAATACTGTACAGAAGGCAAATGGAAAAGGACAGCAGATGAGATGATTACATAGCATTGTTGATATAATGAACACGAATTTGGGGAAATTCCACGAGATATTGGCGGAGGGGGGGCCTGGCCTGTGTGGTCCATGGATCACAAAGAGTTTGATATGATTTAGTGACTAAACAACCCATTCTTGGGATATTGAGATATAAATGGTTGTGTGTTGCCTAATTATCTTGGCCTTCTGCCTGGGATGGCATCGTTGCATTTGGTAATGAAGTCTACTGAATTTAGGGGACTCCAAGTAGATAAACATAGTAATACCCACCAGACCAAACTTCAGGGCTTTGGTATGTGTTTTCAGTGATCAACCTGTTGAAACGGGGGTTACACATCAATCATGTTTTTGTTTTTGATTGGATTGTCATTGCTTTTATATTGCTTAAAAACTGATTAGAAAATCAGTTATAGAAACCTCTGCATATAAAAATACACACAGAGAGAGAGAGAGGGAGGGAGGGAGAGAAAGAGAGAGAGAGAGAGACCTGCCTTTGGTATTTTTAAAAGCTTGTTGCCTGTGTTGGGAAGTTCACTTGCCAAGTAATCATTTAGCTGTGATTGACTGCATATACTTTGTGTTGGACGAGTGTTGTGCCATGCATTTTTATCTATCCAACTGGGCATGTTTAAAAAATGTCTGGCCCTTTTTTTGGCAATGAATTTGGCAATGAAACACCTGATTTCTGTAAGCTTTCCAAATGTCTTCGATAACAGAACAGTTCAGATGTTTGAAGGAAGAATAACAGAAACTTTCATTTTGCATTCTGCATAATTTCATACTTATTTTCTAATATTGCCTGATATACTCACATAAACAGCTGCCAATTTCCCCTCTCCCTTATTATACAGACCAAATAAGTTAAGGACATTCATTGCCCAGATTTTCTCTTAAAAGGTGGAATAGATTATATAGTACTCTTGGGCACTGATGTACTCCTAGCCATCCATTGTCTGTCTGTCTGTCTGTCTTCCTATTATGATGCCCATCACACCAATAAGAGCTACCTCTCTTGGCACATGCCAGGTCCTCTAACTCATCTAGATTTTTTTAAAAAAATGTTTTAATTAAAAAGCAATAAATAAGAAAGTGGCATTCAGCAATTCCAAACATTTTTCTTGTATAATCTTTTACATGAAATAATATTTATAAAGGTGCTTATACAGTAACTATTTTTAGTCAATAAGGAGCTGCTTGCGAGTTTGCAGTTTGGTGGTTTGTTCAAAAGTGTGTCCATCTGCACACACACAAAAATGAGATAATAAAAATAAAATGTCAATTTGAGTGGCTGGCAGGGAGAGATGATAGGGACTAGCTTCATAAGTTGGGTTTTCTGGTGATAAAATATATTGTCATTGGTTGCAGCCTTCCTCTTCAGTCATTTTGTGAATAAGTAAGCTTCTCTCCTTTTTTTTCTCTGGGTTTTGTTAACCCATGCCTAATACACTGTCAAATATTCAAATGTGGCTACTGGGCAAGTGTGTTACTTACTTAGCCTCAGGCACTGTGTTCATAAGCAGAGACATAAAGAAGCAATACAGTGAAAACTTGCATCTTCCTACTTTGAAGAAATTATTCTTAAGAAGTTTGTTTAACTGTGCAGCCGAAAATATGGTCAGGATCCCGGGATATTGGACAAATCTCAGCATCATCTTTATGAAACATTTGTATTGGTGCCAGTTCCATGCTATGACTTTTTAATATTCAATCCATCATGGTTTGGGACAACATTTCTCTCTTGAGAGTTACTGCTAAAATCCTACTTCTAGGTTTTATTAGATTGTTACCATCAGTGAATGATTGATTAACCATACTGCTGATCTTGTATTGGTGTTCAATTGTTGCACTGGGTTGTAATCCTTGCAGATCCCCTAGAGATTAATTCTTCAGAAAATTAGTAAAAAAATTTTTTGCTGTCACTGTACAATCAGGGTAGAGGAAAATGGCTCCATAGTTTTGAAGCCACAGAGACCACACCTTCATTTGAAATCAAATCTCGTATTATTGATTTCAGCAATGCTGGAGGCAAGCAGCAGCTCTGCCTATCTAGCAGAAGGCAAAACCTCCTTTATATGCATACAAAGTCAGGCTGTGAGCTAGTGCTAAAGAGTGAAAGTTTTACAAGGTTTCTCTCAAGGCTGCTCTAGCTTATGCCACTCCTGTATTCATTGTCCTTGTCTCTATCCTTTTGATAGAAAAAACCCCCAGGTTTTTTCTTCTTCTCTATGGCAGGACCCGCAGCTGCTGAAGGGAAAGCTGGGAAGGTAGTAGGGCTCAAAGTAACTATAGCCATTCTTTCTTCAATCAATAGAAAAAACCCAGCAGACAAAGTAAAAACCTGAGCTTGGTTAAACGCTTAATTGCCCAAGCTAGGTAACATCAGTGCACCAAGGATCTCCAATATAAGCTACAAATATTCTCCTCTAAAATAATAATCCAATCATTTATTTGCCCAAACTTGAATGAGGGAATTTAGAATAAGATTCAGGTTCAAATTCATTCCACTAGAACAGGAATGTCAAACTCAAGGCCCGCGGGCCAGACCTGGATTGCGGGGCCATCACAGAAATAGCAAAGGACCAGCCCATGGAGCCTTTGCCTGTGAAAATGGAGCTCAGGTTCCCAGGTTCTGTTTTCAGCTGTGATGGCCACCAAGCCCCCCCGAGCACTGTTTTCACTGGCAGAGGGCTGAAGTTGTCACAACCGAAAATGGAGCTCAGGAACCCATTTCATTGGTAGAGCACCCGGGCCACCACAGGCATCTAGAACACAACTGATGTCAAGCTGACCACACCCACCCCGACCCCCGAGGTCAAACACCACTGTGAAGCAGCCCTCAATGAAATTGAGTTTGACATCCCTGCATTAGAACTTTAATTCCATTAAACTTTGTTTATTTTTATAAATAACTCAAGGCAGTGAACATACCTAATAGGCCTTTTATTTTCCCCACCTCAAACCTGTTGTTGCCTGTTGAAGTGAACTGGGATAAGAAAGAGTGACTGGATTTAAGTCACCCAGCTCACTAAGATAAAATTCATGGCCTCTTAGTTTCTAGAAGTGATGCTAATAATGGACAGATATTACATCATGTAAGAGCTGTGAACACCATAGTTTCCAAGCTGAAAACTCAAGTCTTGGAGGACGAACTAGCCGGATATCTTGGACCAATAAAAATGAAGTCACTGGGTCATAGTTTTGCTTGGAGGCCAGGAGTAAATCAACAAAATGAACAGCTTGCAATGAGTTCAGATGTCAAGATGTTCAAAAGTTGCCAAAAACAACACCCCTCTTCTCTGCAATCTCACAGCAAAAAAATTCCTAAAGATGTTGAAGGATCATTTATGTGTACAACCTTTTAAGTTGTTTCAGGTTATAACTAGAGGTGTTACCAATGACTTCAATAATAGATATCACAGATACCGTTGACATATCAATATTTGCAAGAAATAAATGTTCCAGGATATGAGTAGACAAATATAACTAAACAGTTTTAAACATTGCTGAGAAAGAGTGGAATAAGACTTAGAAAATCAATCCCATATCACCCATCTACAAACATTGGATGAAAGGTTTGTTTAAAGCTTCAAGTGATGTGTGAATAAACCATCACGCTGAATTAAAAGCTTGCCAATTTTCTGTTTGCATAGTACAAACATCAATAGCTATGAGTTCTTTAGGTTGTAACTTATGTGAAAAGTTGAATCTTTTCACACGTCATCTGAAAAAGAAATATTTAGGACTAAGAACTGAAAAATGATGCAATGTCCAGCTAAAGAAGACAAAGGTGCAAAGATGTACCAATATTGCCCAGTCATATACAGGTTATTTAACAAACCATACTTAAGCATGGTTTTGCACAGTGCACGAACCCAGGTTATAAGAAGATCCCTTCTGAGGAGAGGCTTTGGCTTTTCTTTCCCAGCTTCCCTTAGCCAGGAATTTGATCCTTTAATGGTGCCTCTGGAAAATCCACATGCAGGGCATAGGTGCTGCAGCCTCTCTTCTTCTTACACTCAAGCAACTGGCCCTGAACAGAATAGCACTTTGACTTATATACCACTTCTCAATGCTCAGTCCTCTAAGCGGTTTACAGAGTCAGCATATTGCCCCCAACAATCTGGGTCCTCATTTTACCGACCTTGGAAGATGGAAAGGTAAGTCAACCTTGCACTAGTGAGACTCCAACTACTGAATTACTGGCAGTTGACAGTCAGCAGATTTAGCCTGCAATGCTGAATTTTAACCAATGTGCCACTATGGCTCATGAGCACATGATTCTGGGACACTGCAACAGTGGTGGGATTCAATTTTTTTTACTACCGGTTCTGTGGGCATGGCTTGGTGGCTGTGGCTGGGGAAGGATACTGTAAAAGTCAGAGGTGGTATTTGTTGATTCTCTGAATTACTCAAAATTTCCGCTACCAGTTCTCCAGAACTGGTCAGAACCTGCTGAACACCACCTCTGCACTGCAACCATGCAAGCTGATTGTCAAGCAACCAAATTTTAACTACCTGACTGTGGGAATGCTGCAATGACCACAAGTGCGAGGATGAATTGTAATTCCCTTTTTTTAGTGCCGTTATAAATTTGAACAGTCACTAAACAAATGATTGTAAGTTGAGGAGTTCCCCTTCTTCCTGTTCTCTTAAGCTGCAGATTCTGAAAGGGTAATGCCAGTTTAATGGCTTTGTAGTTCTTCTCAGTAGCCCAGACAAATCAATAAGGCATGAAGTATTTTTGAAAATTTTATCTTTCTGTTCAGCACAGTAGGAGAATTCAAAGTGCTCAGCTTCTACTTGTTATCTTTCCCTTTCCCCATTATGATCTGGCTTTGAAGGTCAAATTGTGATTTAGATCCTGAGTGGCTGTACAGATACAGTACTTGGCTGGAACACCTCAATGAATATTGTCTTTTCATGGGCCACCTCTTTTGAAACTAGTGTGTAATCTCGGGAACATGGCACAGGGCCTAGTGCCATGTTGCAAGACTGCCTGTTCCTAATAACTTCTGCTTATTACACTGGAACGAATAGGGTACGTACACTCCAAATCCCTTCTCTGAAATTCTGCTACTAACAAGATCTTGGATATGGGGTGTGCATAAGTGCACCAGCGTGCCTACTGTCCCTGTCTTACTGTTCCTATTTACCCATTTATTCGTACTCATTTATTATATATATACTTATACCTATTTATACTTATATGTTTATATGTTATGTTCATACTTATACTTGTTTTCTCATACATGCTTCACCAACAAACAAATGAACAAAATAAATAAATTAATAAATATACTTTTCTGTGGTTGATGCTGTTGTGTCTGCGAAATGATGCCAGGAGTTGGTGACTTCAATTCATGCTCTTTTATTGAAAGTTGGAACCGAACTGGTGTAAAGGAAAAAGCCCGTGGCTTTTATTCCTTTAGCCGCGGCGGCCGCGGCCAATGGCACCACTTTGAATCTCCCGCGATCCGAATGGACCAATCGCGGGAGATTCTCAGCGAGCCAATTGGCGCGGCTCGCCTGACCAATCAGAGAGCCCCGCGCTTTGGCCAATCAAAGCGCGGGGATCTCAAGAATGCTAATTAAGGACAGAACACCCCTCCCCTCTTGGTTCAGTCCTTACGTCGCATAGTCACGTAGGTAGGCGGGGCTCCATCTGAGCCTACTGGACCTGCGCAGCTCAGTCGTAGGTTGGATCCCGGCCGGTTCGGTCGGGATCTCTGCTGCTCCTGCTGCCGTCGTGGGAACTGGCTGGTCGGTCGGGCCGGTCCGCTCTCCGTAGCTCCCTCCTGGGCCTCCCGGGTTGGTTGAGCTGCGGGTTTCGCCGCTCCCGCTCGGTCTTTCCGGGTCGGTCGAGCTGGCCTGGCTGTCTCTTCCTGGTGAGGGGTCATGATGGCTGCTTTCCGGTAAGTACGGCTGGTTTATTCTTCTTTGGTTTTGGTCCCCGGGGTATTCCCTCCCCCCTTGGTTTGTGTTGTGGGGTTGGTTTCGCCTGTTTGTGCGCCGGTGGTCTCTTGGTTGGCAGTCCTCGACCTTAGTTGGTCGATGTGGCGTTTCCACGCTCATCCATCTGCTGTTTGTAGCCGGTACGAGTGTGGGCCTGTTATTTGTGTGATGACGGCTGGTATCTATAGTGGGTCTCCCGTCAGGTTTCTCGCGTATACCGGGTCGCCGGGTGCGAAGGTTCGGTGTTTGCTGTTTGAGTCTGGGGGCTTCTCCGGGTTATACGTGGGGTGTAACCTGTCGAGTGGGGACCTTAGTTTCCTGCCCATTAATAGTTCGGCTGGGCTCTTATTCATTGTGGTATTTGGGGTTATGTGTTGGGTGAAGAGTAGTTTGTTTATTTTCTCCTGGATCTCCCCGTGGTCTATTTTCTGGATGGTCTTCTTAGTGAATTGGACCATCCATTCCGCCCTACCGTTTGCCGCCGGGTGCGCCGGTGCTGTCAGCGCGTGGCAGATGCCCCTTTCCGCTAGGAATTTTTCGAATTCCAGCGAGGTGAATTGGGGCCCGTTGTCGGAAACGATGACGTCTGGGAGGCCGTGTGTTGCAAAGAATTTGCAGAGTTCCTTGATCACGGCCTCCGTGGTTGTCGTCTTCATGTTGCTTACCTCCAGCCAGTTGGAGTAAGTGTCAACTGTTATGAGGAAGGTGTGTCCTTTTGTGGGCCCGGCGAAGTCTATGTGAATCCTAGACCAAGGTCCCCTTGGGGTTTCCCATTCTAGGACGGGTGCTGTGGGTGGGCTTGGCCTAGTTTCCTGGCATCGTTGGCACCTTGCTACCCAGGCCTCTATTTGTTTGTCCATCCCTGGCCACCAAGCATAACTTCTGGCCAGGGCTTTAGTCCTAACGATGCCAGGGTGCTCCTCGTGTAGCAGTTCCAGAACCTTCCTTTGTAGCTTTTCTGGAATGACCACCCTATCCCCCCATAGTATGCACCCTTTTAATAACGATAGTTCCGTTTGGCGGTTTCGGAACGTTTTGATGGACTCGTCGTTGTCCCTTTCCGGCCACCCTTTCTCTACCCAATGCAACACCCGCGCCAGACGTTTGTCTTTATTAGTCTCTCGGGCAATGTCTGACGCGGTTATGGGCAGGTTGGGTAGAGTCTCTATGCTGAGGGTGGTCGTCGTGGGTGCTGGGTCAGTGTCAGGTTCCGGTAGCGGCGAGCGGCTTAAGGCGTCTGCATGGGAGATCGTCTTACCCGGTCTGTGTATGAGTCCGTAGTTGTAGGATGCCAGGAACTCGGACCACCTTGTCATTCGGGGAGACAGAATGTTCGGGGTGGCCCGGTTTCCTGCAAGGATTCCCAGCAGCGGCTTGTGGTCGGTTATGATGGTGAAAGTCCGGCCGTAGAGATACTCGTGGAATCGTTTTACGGCGGCAACGATAGCCAGAGCCTCTTTGTCCAGCTGGCTATAGTTCCGCTCTGGTTTGGTGAGGGTCCTTGAAAAGAACGCAATGGGCGCTTCTTTTCCGTCGGGGAGGGTATGGCTGAGGACAGCGCTGACGCCGAAGGGTGATGCGTTGCATGTGATGGCCCGGGGTAGGGTCTCGTTGTATTGTATAAGGACGGTATCCGAAGTGAGGAGGTCCTTTGTTCTTTGGAAAGTGGCTTGCTCGCATTTCCCCCAAGTCCAGGTCGCCGCCTTGTACAGGAGCCTATGCAAGGGCTCCGTCGCCGTCGCCTTTTGGGGCAGGAAAACATTGTAAACATTAAGTAGCCCCAGGAATGCCTGTAGTTCCATCTTCGACTTGGGTGTGGGGGCTTCTTTGATGGCCTTGATTTTTTGGTTTGTGGGGTGAATGCCGTGACGGTCTAGGAGGTATCCCAGGAATTCTACCCGTTCCGTGCATAGCTGGCATTTCTCCCTCTTGACTTTTAGTCCGGTCTCTTTAAATTTGGTTAGGACCTCCCTTAGGCGACCCTCTAGTTCGGCTTGGTTGGCTGCTGACACTAGGACGTCGTCGAAGTAAGGTACCACCCCCTTGATGCCTTGCAGTAGTCTTTCCATTAGGCTTTGGAATATTCCCGGTGCCACGCTGACTCCGAATTGGAGTCGGTTGCATTTAAATGCCCCCCGGTGGGTGACTATGGTTTGCGCTTCTGCCGTTTGCTTGTCGACTGGCAACTGTTGGTATGCCTGGGCGAGGTCGAGCTTGGCGAAAACCTTGCCCCCTCCCAGTGAGTGCAGTAGGTGTTGCACTACTGGGACGGGGTAGGCGCTTTGTTGTAGCGCGCCATTTAGGGTGGCCTTATAGTCCCCACAGATCCTCACCGGGCTTGATCGGGGTGACTATGGGGGTCTCCCACCGGGCGTGGTCTATGGGCTGTAGGACCCCTTGCTTGACGAGCTTGTCAGTTTGCTCGTCTATCTTGGGTTTAAGTGCGAATGGCACCTGCCTTGGTTTCAGGCATTTTGGGGGGACGTTTGGGTCTAGGTTGAAAGATATAAGGGCCCTCGGTACTTGCCTAGGTTTCCGTCGAAGACCTCTTGGAATTCCCGGGCCAGTTGCTGCTCCTAGCTGTCGTCGGTGACGTGGTCGACTCCCGTGACTGCGATGCTGAGCGGGGCGAACCATTGCAGTCCCAGTAGGCTTGGGCGGTCGCGGTCGACGATTGTCAGGGGAAGTCTTTCGGTGTGCCCTTTGTATGTGATGTTGAAGTGTTTGGTTCCGACTACCGGTTTCCCTGGTAGTCCTTTACAATGAGTCTCTGGCTGTCTAGGCTCCTCCTTTGGAGGGTAGGCACCAGGTGCTTTATTTCATGCCATGCTATCATGGAGAGGTAGGACCTGGAGTCCACCTCCATTTTGCATGGCTGGCCCTCGATGCCTACCTCCACGTGGACCTTCCGGGCGTCATTGGTGATGGCGTGGCTGATGGTGACCGTCTGATGGGTTTCCTCTCTTCGCCAGTTATTGCCGCCTCGCAGGGATCGTCCGTTCCGGTCCCATCTGTTGTCCGAGGGGCGATCTCTGGTCCGGGGTGGTGTGCTCTCTCTCCTCTGGTCGCTCTGGTCCCATTGTGCCGGGCTGCGATTCTTCTTTAAGCGGCAGACACGGGCGATGTGTCCCTTCTTGTCGCAATGCCGGCAGATCGATTCGAAAAACCGGCATTCCGACCTGGGGTGGTCACCGCCGCAACTGGCACAGTTGGTCCTCGACTTACGACCCCGCCGGTTCTGTGGGTTGCGGCCTGCCTGGAGGCGATGGACGTCCTCCTCATCATCTGAAGTGCCCGATGCCGAGTGGAAGTCGCCCTGGTGGGTGGTCGTCTCGGGTTGGGCCTCGGTCGACCTCGCCGGGTTGTTGTTTCCGCTGCGGTCCCCAGTGTTCGGTCTGCGCATGCGGTCGGCGGAAGTTTGGGTTGCTTCGGCGGCTGCGGCTGCGGTGAGGGTGTCTGCTAGGCTGATGTTGCCCTTGGCCATCAGCCGGCTCTGGAGGACGGGGTCCCACAAACCAAGCACGATTCGGTCTCGCAGGGCGTCATTCAGGTTGTCGAATTTGCAAAGCCCCCCTAGGCGCCGTAGCTCGGTGACAAAGTCGCTGAAACTCTCACCCGACCGTTGGTCCCGACGGTAGAATTCATTGCTTCAGATCAGGATGGATACCTCTGGAGCGTAGTGCCGCCGAAGTATTGGCTCGAGGACGTTCCAGTCCATCGCGGTCGCATCGGCGGGTTTGGCAAGCGCCTTGGCCATCTTGAAGACCACGGTCCCGCAGTGGGTCAGGAAGACGGCGCGCTTCATGGGGCAGGTGGCATCCTTCAGGTCGCTGCACTCGAGGAACATGCGGAATCGGTCGGAGTACGATTCCCAATCCTCGGTGGCGGGGTTGAAGGGTGCGGGGGGTGCGATTTTCGCCATCGTGGTGGTTTGTCTGGCTTCCGTCGGACACGTGGTTCGGTTCAGGGTCTGGATCCCACCTTCGTCGCCAGTGTTGTGTCCGCGAAATGATGCCAGGAGTTGGTGACTTCAATTCATGCTCTTTTATTGAAAGTTGGAACCGAACTGGTATAAAGGAAAAAGCTCGCGGCTTTTATTCCTTTAGCCGCGGTGACCGCGGCCAATGGCACCACTTTGAATCTCCCGCGGTCCGAATGGACCAATCGCAGGAGATTCTCAGCGAGCCAATCGGCGTGGCTCGCCTGACCAATCAGAGAGCCCCGCGCTTTGGCCAATCAAAGCGCGGGGATCTCAAGAATGCTAATTAAGGACAGAACAGATGCTATCTTGTGAAATATTCTCCCCTTGACAATCTGGCAAGGCAGTTTAAACTTTTCAGAAGGCTGTCAAGACCTACCTTTTCCCCAGGGACTGGACTGGACTGGACTAGAATAGGATAGGATAGGATAAATTTAAACTTGCTGTAAGGCAGGGCTGTCAAACTCCCAGCCCATGGGCTGGATGCATCACATACTGGCCACACCCACACCTGGTTTAGTGAAGAGGAACAAAGTTCTGATATGTCACATGACACTGCCTTGATGACTTGAGTTTGACACCCCTGCTGTAAGGCATCCTAAGAAGTAATTAAGGCACAAGCAGATTGTTTTTGTTTGATTGTTTTACTGTTTCATATTTTATTGTTGTTGAGTCACCCAGAATTGTTTAATATAAATCCTTTAAACAAGCAAACAAACAAACATATGTGTTTGGAGACACTTTCCCCCCCCCAACTGCAGTTATAGAATCTTGAAGCTAGATAGCGACAGTAAAAAAAGGAGAGGAATCTAGTTTCCAAAATCTATTCCCAGTTTGCAAAAAGCTGAACCAATTAGAGTGCCTTTGAGGCATGGAACTACTGAGCAGAGGGAGGATGCCTCTACTAGTAATTGACTGAGGATTGATCAGCTGTTCTTGAGTTCTCATATCAACTCTTAGTAGTGACCAGAGGTGGTATTCAGCAGGTTCTGACCAGTTCTGGAGAACCGGTAGCGGAAATTTTGAGTAGTTCGGAGAACCGGCAAATACCACCTCTGATTGGCCCCACCCCCATCCATTCTCTGCCTCCCAAGTCCCAGCTGATCGGCTGGGTCTTCGTTTGTTGGCCTGCACAGGACAACAGAGCTGGAAAGCAGGTTAGTGAGGTGGGGAGGGAATGGGATCTTGCAGTAACCTTCCCCTGCCACACCCACAAAGCCATGCCCACAAAGCCACGCCCACAAAGCCACGCCCACAGAACCAATAGTAAAAATTTTTGAATCCCAATACCGGTAGTAATTACATAGGTATGTTTTCTCCTCCCTAACCTGGTTCTTCAAGTCTTCCAATGGTTCATCTTTGGCCACTGTAATGGAGTCTGTCCACAATGTTGCTGGCCATCATTATTTTTCTTTCCTCCCTCCTTTCTCACATTATGCAAAATTATAAAATGCTTTAAAATGACCCATGGCTGCAGTCTTTTGTTTTTTTTTTTTTGAAAAGAATTTTATTTATTTTCTACAAACAAACAAGACAAACAAAACATTAAAACATCAACTCTCATATGTGTTAAGTATTCTGACATGGGTTGAAGTAATTTGGAGACAGTCCTTGTTGGTGAACTTTCAGCTCTTTATTACATAGTGACTTCTGAACATAACAGCAAACTCTGCCTTATATAGGCAACCCCTGTGAAAATTGACCAATAGAGAGCTATGAACGCTAGCTCTTAAACCAATAACAAACCTCCGTTAAGGGCCAATCAGATTCTTTAGAACTGACCAATCCAATCTGGCCGCTTAACAACCAATCAGAAGTGCAGGGCCAGAACCCTGCACTTTACCCCAAGCTCACACTTTATTCAACTATATACATACATAACACCCCTTCCCCCTGGCTTCTTAAACTATGGTGTGGTTATATAATCCTTTAAATAGGATGGTTGTCTTTTGAGTCTTTCTGATTTTCACTGGACTGATTGATTGCAGTCCTCTTGAGGTGGAATGTTGTTTGGCAGTGGCTCTGCTTCTCGCTCGGGTGCAATTTCCAACGGTGCAAATAATTCTTCTTCCTGCTCCATTTCCTGAGTCTCGCTTGATTCATCGCTCGCTTCTAACAGGTTCCCTGGAACGTCGTCTTCTTCTGTTCCTCCCCCCCCCTCGGATTGGTCATGGGGGAGTTGTTGACTGGCCGTTGTGAGTCGTGACTGTAATTGGTCGATATGCCGTTTCCACAGTCTATTGTCACAGCATTTTACTATATAGGATTTGGGCCCGGTTACCCGTACTACCGTTGCTTCTATCCATATGGGGTCGCCCGATAAATTCCGTGCATAAACGTTGTCGCCTACCTGGAAAGTGCGATAGCGTCCACTGGATCCTATATGCTTTTCTGGAAAGTGCGATAGCGTCCACTGGATCCTATATGCTTTTCTGGTTCGTAAGCAGGGTGCAACCAGTCGAGGCGGGAGCGGAGTTTTCGCCTCATTAGTAGTTCTGCGGGAGTTCTGCCGGTGACGCTATGTGGAGTGATGTGTTGCAATAGAAGAATTTGGTTGACTTTATCATCGATATTATCATAGTCCAATTTCTGTAAGGTCTTTTTAACAAATTGGACCATGCGTTCCGCTCGGCCATTGGTCGCAGGGTGCACAGGCGAGGTGAGCGCATGGCGGATGCCTTGGTCAGCGAGGTACTGTTCAAATATTAGCGTTGTAAATTGTGGCCCGTTATCGGACACCAGGACGTCCGGCAAACCGTGGGTTGCAAAGAGTCTATTGAGGACTTTAATCACTGCTTCGGAAGTTGTGGCCGTCATTCGATGAATTTCTAACCAATTGGAGTATGCATCGACAGTCAATAAGAAGGTATGTCCTTTGGTCGGCCCTGTGAAGTCCAGGTGGATTCTGGACCAGGGTCCCCGTGGCGTCTCCCATTCCGTAGGCATGGCTTTTGGTGGGGCGTTGCTGGTCTATTGGCACTTGGTACAGGCCTTGACCCATTGCTCGATTTGTCGGTCCATGCCTGGCCACCATGCGTAGCTTTGTGCAAGTGCTTTCATCCGCACGATCCCGGGGTGGCCCTCAGGCAGAATTTGTAGTAGCGTCTTTTGGAGTCGCTCTGGGACAACGACTCTATCGCCCCAGATGACACACCCTTTTTGAGAAAAAGTTCAGTTTGTCTTGCTTTAAATGGTGTGAAGTCATCTGGGATTCGGTCCAATGGCCATCCGTGTTCCACCCAGCCTAGGACTCGAGCTAGGGTGTGGTCTCGTTTGGTTTCTCTCGCGATGTCTCGGGCGGTCATAGGCGGCGAGTTGAGTGTTTCGATCTGCAACGTAGTTGCCGTTGGTGCCGGATCGTCTAGAGTCTCTAGAAGCGGCGTTCTGCTTAGTGCGTCAGCGTGGGGAATGGCTTTCCCCGGGCGATATTGCAGGCGATAATTATAAGCAGCTAGAAATTCTGACCATCGAGTCATTCTCGGGGATAATATGTAGGGGGTTGGCTTGTCCCCGGCTATTATCCCTAGCAACGGTTTGTGGTCAGTTACAATGGTAAATGTCCTTCCATACTCATATTTCATGAAATTTCTTTACAGCTGAAACGATTGCAAGAGCCTCCTTATCAATTTGTCCATAGTTCCACTCTGCATGTGAAAGAGTCTTCGAAAAGTATGCAACAGGGGCCTCGTTCCCATTAGGCAGTACATGACTCAAAATGGTGCCGACCCCAAAGGGTGAGGCATCGCAGGTTATAACTAATGGTAATGTCTCGTTATACTGCATAAGCACAGAGTCAGATATAAGCAATTTTTTTATATTCCGAAACGCTTGTTCTTCCCATTAACCCCAAACCCACAACGCTTTTTTATCTAATAACCGGTGTAACGGTTCAGCAACAGTCGCCTTGTGCGGTAAAAACACATTATAGAAATTTATGAGGCCTAAGAATGCCTGGAGATCAGTCTTGTTACGGGGCCTGGGAGCATTTTTTATCACCTTTAATTTACACTCCGTAGGGTGAATGCCCTGGCTATCAATGCGATACCCTAGAAACTCAATACTGTCAGTATATAAGTGACACTTATCCTTTTTTACTTTAAGTCCTGCCTCTTGGAATTTTTTAAGAACACATTTCAAACGATCCTGCAAAAATTTTTTTGTTGGGGCTGCAATTAATACGTCATCAAAATACGGAACCACGCCCTTGATTCCCTGTCACAACCTTTCCATTAGGCTTTGGAATATCCCTGGGGCCACACTCACCCCGAATTGCAATTGAGTACATTTAAGAGCACCCCTGTGCGTTACAATTGTTTGGGCTTGGGCCGTCTTATCGTCCACTGGTAATTGTTGATAAGCTTGAGCTAAATCTAATTTAGCGAAAACCTTTCCGCCTCCTAAGGAATGGAGGAGGTGCTGCACCACCGGAACTGGATACGCGTTGTGCTGCAGGGCGTGGTTTAGAGTGGCCTGGTAGTCCCCACAATTTCGAATTGACCCATCTGGCTTAATGGGGGTTACAATAGGAGTCTCCCATGGAGAATGATCAATGGGCTTCAACACCCCCTGTGCAATTAGTTTGTCGAGTTGTTCATCTATCTTAGCTTTAAGAGCGAAGGGAATTCGATGGGGCTTCAAACGGATTGGGGCTACTTTTGGATCTAGGCTAAATGAGATTGGGGTCCCTTTATACTCGCCTAAATGATCTGCGAAGACATCGCTGAACTCAGAAATAAGGTCCTCCTCCCACTCACAATCACCGATTCGGTTCATGCCGGCCACTTCGATGCCAAGTGGCGCGAACCATTGGAGGCCCAACAAACTAGGCCTATCTCTGTCGATGATCGTTAGAGGTAAGTACTCCATATGCTTTTTAAAAGAGACTCGGACTCGGCAAGACCCGACTACGGGGATTCGGTTCCCTTGGTAGTCCTTGAGGATGAGGCGTTGTAATCGGAGGTCTTGGCGTTGGATTGTAGGGATGAGTTGCTTTAACGTCTTCCACAACACCATCGAGAGGGATGATCCTGAGTCGACCTCCATGTGGCAAGGTTGGTTCTCTATGGCTACCGTGACTCGAATTTTCTTAGCTTCCATGGCTGAGGCGTGACCTATAGTGATAGTATGGTGAGCCTCTTCTTTTTGAAACGCTCGATTTCTGTAGGAGTGGTTTACTGGTTCTCGTCTTACAGGATGGTTTCCTGTCGATTGGCGATAGTTGGTCCATTTTGAGGCCTGGCTGGGTCCTGGTAAGCTGCGGCAGACCCGGCTGATGTGGCCTCGTTTTCTGCACTCATGACAGAGTGCGTCGCAGAATTTGCATTCGACCCTGGCATGGTTCGCTCCACAACCTGCACAAGGGCGTAAGGGCTTAGGGCGAGGGTCCCGGTCGGACCGCAGTCGATGGACCCCTTCTTCGTTGCTATCTGACGACGAAGAGAGGTCCTCGTGGTGCGTCGTAACTAGCTGCCCTTCTGAGTTGGATGAGATTTCGCCGGTTGGCTGTGTTGCCGAAGTGCGGCTTTGCCGTAATTGCGCAGCCGACTTTTTGGTCGCCTCCGCAGCCGTAGCTTCGGCGATGGCATCAGCAAGGCTGATGTTACCTTTCGCCATCAGCTTGCTTTGCACGCCTAATGCATCTAATCCCAGAATTAATCGATCTCTCAGTGCTTCATCTAAATCTGCGAACCCGCAGAGGCCCCCTAAATTTCTGAGGTCTGCCATGAAATCGGCCACGCTCTCTCCTTTTCGCTGGTTTCTCTGATAGAACTCGTGGCGTCTCACGAGTGTAGGAACGGTTGGCGCGTAATGGTTTCTCAGGATGGGTTCGAGGTCGTCCCAGCTCATGGCCTTCACTTCTCGAGGTTTTGCCAGCACTTTAGCCATTTTAAAAACAGCCAGGCTGCAATGCGTTAAGAACAACGCCCTTTTCTTTGCTGGTGTGGCGTAATTTAAGTTGCTCGTCTCAAGAAACATTTGGAAGCGATCCATATAGGATTCCCAATCCTCTTGGTTTGGATTGAACGGAGCGGGTGGTACGATGCTGCCGGACATGGTTCCGTTGATGGCGCCGTCTCAACAGGTGCTCAGTATTTCTTCCTGGCTTCTCAGATTCAAACGTCTCCACATCCCATCCTCGTCGCCAGTGTTAAGTATTCTGACATGGGTTGAAGTAATTTGGAGACAGTCCTTGTTGGTGAACTTTCAGCTCTTTATTACATAGTGACTTCTGAACATAACAGCAAACTCTGCCTTATATAGGCAACCCCTGTGAAAATTGACCAATAGAGAGCTATGAACGCTAGCTCTTAAACCAATAACAAACCTCCGTTAAGGGCCAATCAGATTCTTTAGAACTGACCAATCCAATCTGGCCGCTTAACAACCAATCAGAAGTGCAGGGCCAGAACCCTGCACTTTACCCCAAGCTCACACTTTATTCAACTATATACATACATAACAATATGTACATCCAGTGTGTCGGTTGGTTCATCAGTTTTGTGCATTCATTTTGTAGTCTCAATTACAATTATGTTACATTGCAACTCATATTGTCAATCCAAACTTATATATCCTAATATCGCTAAAAAAAAGAAATTTTTGACTATACTTTTAATCATTCATGCTTTATGAGATAACTATACTTTAAACAGTTTATTCTATAACAAATCATATAATCATACCAAATTAATCCTAAAAACATTTTGTAAATATAGTGTCAAATAACAAAGGCAAGAAAAAATAAATAAAGATATTCCTTACTGTCTAACATTCTAAATATTCTATTATCGTATTTTATCATCTAGCCATTGATAAAAAAGATCCCAAATTTCATAAAATTGTTTATTCTCTTGCTCTCTAATTTCAAATGTCAATTTACTCATCTCAGCACATTACCTGATACATATAGTAAAGATTTGAAATACCTGATTGTAAATGCATTAACAGCGGCTTGGATTGTATTTGCTAAAAATTGGAAGAATGAGAAAATACCATTACAGGAAGAAATTATTAAGAAAATATTGGAATGTGCCATGGCTGCAGTCTTGACTGACTGGCTAGGGAAGCAACAGTTTTTACTGCATTGTTACATTGTCCGATGGTCATTTGATGGCTCTCTTGAGCACAAAGTCCCCATTATATGTGTTACAGAGCTCTGCCAAAGTAGCAATCATATATCCTGTTCTTTAGTTTCCTTTTATCTTGCTTATTTTCTGTGCCCAGAAATTCCCTACTAGGAAATAATCCTAAATAATGTTAATGGTGGCTAGATTATAAAATGCTACTAGGAGCTGCATTTTATAATCTAGCCACCATTAACATTATTTAGGATTACTTTCTCAGTTTGACCCAACATCTGCTAGTGAGATCACTGGCAAGGCCTTTAAATTGGGTCAGTTTGGGCTAGTGATTAAAACACCAGGCTAGAAACCAGGAGACTATGAGTCCTAGTCCCGCCTTAGGCAGGAAAACTGGATGGGTGACTTGGGCCAATCACCAGGAGATTGTCAATTCTAGTCCCGCCTTAGCCATGAAACGCAATGTGTGACCTTGGGCCAGTCACTCTCTCTCAGGTTAACTCACCTCATAGAGATATTGTTATGGGGGAAATATAAGGAGAAAGTAGCCTTAAGTATGTTTTCCACTTTGAATTATTGATAAAAATAATAAAAGTGAGATATGAATGAATGGACAATACATATAAATCATGGAAGAAATATTTTTAGAGCCAATAAGTTCTGGCATTCCTCTTCAGTTTTATTCATTGCAGGTAATAGTCTGAGCAGAGAGACATTCAATTGGCTATATTCATGCCATATGTGGTTAATTGAACCATGTTTATTCAATTATCCATATATCTAAGTTCATTTATTCTACAAAAGTAGATAGTTAATCACACTGCCCTGTTGTGCACAATTTATTTATTCATTATTGATTCATTATCTGCACTTCATAGATGCATTCATATTAATTGAAAATCTGTATGCCTTGTATTTAAAGTTAGAGCAGTAAAGTTGGGGCATCTTTGCATGTGTATGACATGTGTTTTTATGTGTGTTGACATAAGCAAAAATGTCAATAGCTATATACAGTACTAATAAGTATATTAAGGAGTCATCATGAAGCAGATTCCTTTAGTGATTTTTTAAAAAGTTTCTTCCAGTACTAAGGAAAAAAATAGACATATCAGATCCTCTCTTAAAAACAGATCTTTTCTTTTAATTTTGAAAACAACTGCCTTATATAAGGCTTATACTCTGTCTTTCAACATAGGTTTTATTTTAGTTACCCTGTGATTAATTTTGGGAATGGGATTGGTATGAAATACTAACGTAACTTTTGAAAACAGCCTCTCAAACATTTCTATATATGGCTGTGTTATTATTTGCTACAAATGAATTTTAGTGAATATTCAGTTAAGTTTCCAGGGGAAATCAAGCAGTGTTTTCTCTTTCAAGTTTTCTGGCCAAATTTATCATTGGCACAGATGTTTAATCATCTAAGTGCTATTTTTAAATATATTATTTCTCCCCAAATAACCTCTTTGCTAAATTAAGCCACAGGTCAGTTCTGTCTCATCAGGTTCTATACAAAAATTATACTTAAAAGCCCAGCATCACTAGCAAAAGGTTATATAAATAAACTTTAATAACTACTACTTTGCAAATAGGCAGGAGCTCTGATTCCCAAGTAGCATGACTCCTGTCTCAAAAACAGAAGAAAACTTTAGATATATTTAATCCTTCCTTGTCTTCTCATTCCTTTGCACCAGCTTTTCCCATGTTCTAACACACTCCTGCTACATCAGATTAGCGTGAAATTTCAATTCCAAACATGTGACGAACCCAGAGAAGGATGACGTATTGTTTGAAACATAGGAATACTGATTTATTTTCACACTGTGTGATCTCATGCTGTTATCTTCTAAAAGGTGGAGTAAAGCACTTAAATATATATGATACTTTGGGGCTTTGGCCCTGCTAAAGGTCTTTCAAGGTGGAATTGGCTCAAAGGCTCAGCATCTCCTATTAATATTTGGGAACAAACTGTATCACTGCTTGCTTGTCTGAACAAAGGTTGTTTGAAAGGGACCTTGTGAAAAGTTTATCAACATGTTTTAAGCACTGTTGAGCATTTGAGAGTAGGGAGTGAGCAGTGGTGAGATTCAATTTTTTTTGACTATCGTTTCTGTGGGCATGGCTTGGTGGGCATGGCAGGGGAAGGACAGTGTAAAATCTCCAGTCAGAGGTGGTATTTGCCAGTTCTCCGAAGTACTCACAATTTCCACTACCAGTTCTCCATAACTGGTTAGAATGATTGAATACCACCTCTGGGGGTGAGGAGAAATTAGTTCCCTGTCATTGGACATATTTGTGGATTTTGTGCAGCATGCAATTGGCTAATGTTTCAAAAAACATCAAGCAGATGCTAGATATAATGAAATGCTAAGACCACTTTTAGAAGGGTCTAGGGCAGGGGTCTTCAAACTTGATAGCTTTAAGACTTGTGGACTTCAACTCCCAGAATTCCTCCTCCAGTCATGTTAGCTCAGGAATTCTGGGAGTTGAAGTCCACAAGTCTTAAACTTGCCAAGTTTGAAGACCCTTGGTCGAGGACAAAGTGCCATACTCAACTCCCCATGGGCAACTCTCTGTGGGACAACTCTTTCCAAAGTCTCAACATCTTTTTTTGTATTGGGCTGTCCAGTATTCTCAGTGAAAAATGGGACAACTCACCACCGCCAACTCGCTGCACTAATATTGAGGAAATGGTGGAATAGAATCATTATCAAAAAGATGCCAAAGGAGGGACAAAATGAAATGTGAATGACATAAATTAAAACAATGTTTTAATTATTTTAAATAATTAAATTGAATTGTTGAATTGCCCTGTGGTGAATTGTTCCATGGCAAGTTGGCTGAGGCAAGTTGGGTATAGCAAATTGGCTGCAGCGAGTTGTCCCATCCAAAAAAAGATGTTGAGTCTTTGGAAGGAATTCAGAAAGGAGTAACAACAACAAAATGATTAGGGGCCTAGAAGCTAAAACATATGAAATACGATTGCAAGAACTGAGTATACTTAGTCTAGTGTAAAGAAAGATTAGGAGTGGCAGGATAACAGTCTTCTAATACTTGAAAGGTTGCCACAAGGAAGAGGGTCCAACCTGTTTATCAAAGCATCTGAAGGCAGGACAAGAAACAATGGATGGAAACTAAGCAAGGACAGAACCAACCTAGAACTAAGGAGAAATTTCCTAAAAGTGAGAACAATTAACCAGTGAAACAAATTGCCTTCGGAAGTTGTGGATGCCCCATCAATGGAGTCTTTTAAGAAGAGACTGGACAGTCATTTATCAGAAATAGTATAGGTCTCCTGCAAGAGCAGGGGATTGGACTAGATGACCTCCAAGGTCCCTTCCAACTCTGTTTCTGTTATGTTTTATTACATATTGTGCAGCATTTGTGGGATTTCTTTCATCCTCTGTATTGGCAATGCAACCATCTCTTAGTCAGTGTAGGCAAAGCTGGCTTTAAATAAAACTGAATAATGTGTGCTGTATAATGCCACAGTGCAAATTGCATTACTGCCAAGAATTGTTATGCTTTGTCTAAAAGTAATTAGCTACTAATTTAATTACAATGGACAAGATGAAATGATTTTTTCCCCATTACCTTTCAAAGACTGGGCAAATTCTAGCCCTGCACGGCCATCTGCTGACAAGAATGCCAAACTGCATGTTTTCAGCCTTCTATGTTAAAATTTCGCTATCAATTGCAATATTCAACAAAATTCAGTGCTCTAACTGTTTTGATCAATTTTGCAAAGATTGCATCCCACAGTGCAGCAAGGTTTACTTTTCCATATGGGCAGACTTACAAATGTAATTCTGAGCGAAGGCTGAATTACGTGCAGAAAAGAAATACTCTTGCAAATGTGGGCATTTTGCTAGTGATCATACAAATTAAAGTGGATCTAGTACAGCTTAGATCAATCTTGTCTAAATCTGCCTTATTGTTTAAGCTAGCATAACTTGTGAACACTACTGTTTTGGGTTTTTTATTATTTTTAGCAAAGGGGGTAATAGTTATTTAATATGCTATATGTTAAGTTTGGAGTATGGGCGAGAAAGAATGGAGACAAGCCTCTAAATGGTGAACTTCAGCTCTTTATTTACATAGTGACTTCTGGCTTCTATAGCAGTTTTTAACCTGCCTTATATAGGCAAACCTCGTAACTATTAACCAATAACCAACGAGGAGCGCTAGCTCTCATAACCAATAGGAACTCTCTGTTAAGGGCCAATCGGATTCCCCGGAGCAGGCCAATCTGATCCGGCCGTTTAACAACCAATCAGAAGTGCAGGGCCAGAACCCTGCACTTTACTCCAAGCTCACGCTTTATTAAAACTTTATACATTCACAACTCCCCTTCCCCCTGGCTTCTGTTTGCAGGGCGCAGTTACATAGTCCTTTAGGTAGGACGGTTGTTTTATTAGTCTCTTTGATTTTCGCTGTGTCATTTGGCTGCAATCACGCTGAGGTAGATCGTTGTTTGGCAGTGGGGCTGTTTCTGGTTCAGAGTTCATTTCCCCGTTGTTGCCCATGTTCTCTGTAATTCCCTGAGGTGCAAACTGTTTCCCTCTCTGGTTCCACTTCCTGAGTCTCTATTATACTGTCGTTCCCTTCGAACGTGTTTTCTTCTTCTTGGAATTCATCTTCTTCCGTACCTCCCCCCCCCCAGTCTGGTCATAGGGGAGTTCAGGACTGCCCGCCGGAAGCCGCGATCGTAATTGATATGGCGTTTCCATAGTCTATCATCAAGGCATTGTACAAGGTAGGATCTTGGGCCGGTTACATGAACTACTGTCGCCTCCACCCACAATGGGTCGCCCGATAGGTTTTTAAATCTCCTACCTGGAAGGCACGACAGCGGCCACTGGATCCTAGTGGTTTTTCCGTTTCATAAGCTGGGTGTAACCGGTCGAGGTGGGAGTGGAGTTTTCGTCCCATTAGCAGTTCGGCGGGAGTTTTGTTGGTGACACTATGCGGTGTGATGTGTTGTAAAAAAATGATTCGATTGATCTTGTTGTCAATGTTGTCGTAGTCTACCTCCTGTAAGGTTTTCTTCACAAATTGTACCATGCGTTCTGCTTTGCCATTGGTCACAGGGTGCGCAGGCGAGGTTAGCGCATGTCGAAGGCCGCGGTCAGCGAGCTACTGCTCGAACGACAGTGCTGTAAATTGGAGTCTGTTATCGGATACCAGGACGTCTGGTAGTCCATGGGTTGCAAATAGTCTTTCCAAGGTTTTGATAACCGCCTCGGAGGTTGTAGTCGTCATGCGATGAATCTCGAGCCAATTTGAATAGGCGTCGACGGTTAGTAGAAAGGTGTGGCCTTTGGTCGGCCCCGCGAAGTCCAAGTGAATTCAGGACCAGGGTCCGCGTGGTGTCTTCCATTCAGTAGGAATGGCTTTAGGTGGGGCGTTGCTCACTTCCTGGCATTTTGGACAAGCTTTAACCCAATGTTCGATTTGCTTGTCAATGCCCGGCCACCATGCGTAGCTTCGCGCAAGGGCTTTCATTCGCACGATGCCGGGGTGGCCTTCGTGCAAGGTTCTCAGAAGCGCTTTCTGGAGTCATTCTAGGATAACGACTCTATCGCCCCAGATGACACAGCCTTTTTGGGAGAACAACTCGGTTTGTCGAGTCTTGAATGGTGTGAAGTCATCTGATAATTGGTCCAATGGCCATCCACGTTCTACCCAGCTTAGGACTCGCATTAAGGTGGGGTCACATTTTGTTTCTCTCGCGATATCTCGGGCGGTTAATGGCGGCGAGTTGAGTGCCTCAATTTGCAACGTGGTTACCGTTGGTGCAGGATCGTCGAGAGTCTCTGGAAGCGGTGCTCGGCTTAATGCGTCAGCGTGGGGAATGGCTTTCCCCGGGCGGTATTGCAGCCGATAGTTATAAGCAGCTAAGAATTCTAACCATCGAGTCATCCTAGGGGACAATATGTAGGGAGTCGTCTTATCTCTGGCTATTATCCCCAATAATGGTTTGTGGTCAGTCACAATAATAAAAGCCCGGCCATGCACGTACTCGTGGAATCTTTTAATGGTTGACACAATTGCGAGGGCCTCTTTATTGATTTGTCCATAATTTCGCTCAGTTTTTGAAAGTGTCTTTGAAAAATATGCAACAGGGGCTTCGTTCCCATTAGGCAGTACATGGCTCAAAATGGCACCCACTCCGAAAGGCGAAGCATCACATGTTATATTTAACGGCAAAGTCTCGTTATACTGCATGAGTACAGAGTCAGAAGTGAGCAGTTTTTTCACATTGCGGAATGCCTGTTCTTCTCAGTGACCCCATAACCAATTTGCTTTCTTATCTAACAACCGGTGTAACGGTTCAGCGACCGTTGCTTTATGCGGTAAAAATACATTATAAAAGTTGATGAGGCCTAGGAACGCCTGGAGATCGGCCTTGTTTCATGGCCTGGGAGCATTTTTATCGCCCTTAGTTTACTTTCAGTCAGGTGAATACCCTGGCTATCAATTAGGTACCCTAAAAACTCAACACTGTCAGTACACAATTTACATTTGTTTTTTTTTACTTTAAGACCGGCCTCTTGGAATTTTTTTAGGACTAATTTTACCCGGTCGTGCAAGATTTTTTTTGTAGGGACCGCAATTAATACATTGTCAAAATAGGGGACCACGCCTTTAATCCCTTGTAATAACTTCTCCATAAGGCTCTGAAAAATCCCCGGGGCTACACTAACTCCGAATTGAAGCCGGGTACATTTAAAGGCACCTTGGTGCGTCACAATCATTTGTGCCAGTGCCGTCTTTTCATCAACAGGTAGTTGCTGATATGCCTGAGCTAAGTCTAATTTAGCGAAGACTTTCCCGCCCCCCAGGGAGTGGAGGAGATGCTGCACCACCGGCACCGGATATGCGTTCTGCTGTAGGGCGTGGTTCAAAGTGGCCCGGTAGTCCCCACAAATTCGGATCGACCCGTCTGGCTTAATGGGTGTTATGATTGGGGTTTCCCAGGGGGAGTGATCGATGGGCTCTAACACCCCCTGAGGTATCAGCTTGTCGAGTTGTTCGTCGATTTTCGACTTTAAGGCAAACGGAACTCGACGGGGCTTAAGTTGGATGGGATCTATCTTTGGGTCTAAACTGAACGAAATCGGGGTCCCCTTGTACTCGTCTAAGCTGTCCATGAAGACGTCCCTGAACTCATGGATGAGGTCTTCCTCCCAGTCACTTCCGCTGACTTGGTTTATGCTGGCCACTTCAATGCCGAGTGGCGCAAACCATTGGAGGCCTAGTAGGCTAGGCCTGTCTCTATCGATGACAGTTAGTGGTAAGTACACTATGTGCTTCTTGAAGGAGACTCGGACTCGGCAGGAACCAACGACGGGGATTCGATTCCCTTGGTAGTCCTTGAGGATCAGTCTTTGGGAGCGGAGATCTTGGCGTTGAATCGTGGGGATGAGTTGCTTAAGGGTCTTCCAGGACACCATCGAGAGGGACGATCCCGAGTCGACTTCCATGTGGCAAGGCTGGTTCTCGATGGCTACTGTGACTCATATTTTCTTGGTGTCTAAAGCTGAGGCGTGACCGATAGTGATAGTATGGTGAGTCTCTTCTCTCTGCAAAACTCGATTTCTGTAGGAGTGGTTCACTGGCTCTCGCCGTACAGGATGGTTTCCTGTCGATTGGCGATAGTTAGTGCCTTTTGAGGCCTGGCCAGGTCCTGGTAAGCTTCGGCAGACCCATCCGATGTGGCCTTGTTTCCCGCACTCATGGCAGAGCGCGTCGCGGAATTTGCATTCGGACCTGGCATGGTTGACCCCACAGCCAGCACAAGAACGTAAAGGCTTCGGTTGGTGGTCTCGGTCGGACCGCAGTCGATGGACCCCTTCTTCGTCGCTGTCTGACGACGAAGAGAGGTCCTCGTGATGCGTCGTTGCAAGCTGCCCTTCTGACCTGGGTAAGATGTCGCTTGTTGGTGGTGGTACCGGAGCGTGGTTTCGGCGTAGTTGTGCAGCCGACTTCCTGGTTGCTTCTGCTGCAGTAGCATCGGCGATGGCGTCGGCAAGGCTGATGTCGCCTTTCGCCATCAGCTTGCTTTGAACACCTGGTGCATCTAATCCCAGAACTATGCGATCTCTTAGTGCTTCTTCTAAATCTGTGAATCCACAGAGGCCTCCCAAATTTTGGAGGTCTGCTATGAAGTTGGCCACGCTTTCTCCCTTTCGCTGGCTCCTCTGATAAAACTCGTGCCGTCTCATGAGCGTAGGCATGGTCAGTGTGTAGTGATCTCGTAGGAGAGGTTCGAGGTCGTCCCAATCCATCGCCTTCACTTCTCAGGGTTTTGCTAGTGCTTTAGCCATCTTAAATAAGGTTGGACCGCAATGCGTTAGGAACACCGCCTGTTTCTTTCCTGGTGTGGCGTCCTTTAAGTTGTTGGATTCTAAGAACATTTGGAAGCGATCCATGTAGGACTCCCAGTCCTCCTGTAGTGGATCGAACGGAGCGGGTGGTACAACGCCGCCGGACATGGTTCCGTTGTGTAGCATAGTCTGTCACGTGCTCGGTGTTCTTCGAAGTTTCGTTGGTTCAGATGTCTCCACATCCCATCCTCATCGCCAGTGTTAAGTTTGGAGCATGGGCAAGAAAGAATGGAGACAAGCTCTGAACGGTGAACTTCAGCTCTTTATTTACATAGTGACTTCTGGCTTCTATAGCAGTTTTTAACCCGCCTTATATAGGCAAACCTCGTAACTATTAACCAATAACCAACGAGGAGCGCTAGCTCTCATAACCAATAGGAACTCTCTGTTAAGGGCCAATCGGATTCCCCAGAGCGGGCCAATCCGATCCGGCCGTTTAACAACCAATCAGAAGTGCAGGGCCAGAACCCTACACTTTACTCTAAGCTCACGCTTTATTAAAACTTTATACATTCACAACACTATAATTATGTATATGTGTACATAATGCCTATATGTATAGATATTAGTTATGCACTAAAGCACTTACTTTCTTCTTCTTGTGAACCCATTGCCAGTTAGGTTAAGGCATCCTTAATTCTATTATGAAAAGTTGTAGGATTATCTCTTTTTGTCCTCATAAAGACAAATTGTGACCATCAGATTCCATAAAGTGACAGTCAGATTCTCTTTATCTTTTTTACACCTAGGCCAAACAAACTAGAAATGTCTCACACTACTCTAAGTGCAGTAAGAATTGTGTAAATGCCACTGGTCAGAAAAATTCAGAGAAATCTATGCAGTCAAGTGGTTGAAAGACTGATATGCTGAGAGGGAGAGAGGGAGAAAGTTTATATACCCCCAAAGTATGTTTTATACTTTATACATGCAAATGTATACATCTTTTGTGACTATAATTTATGGACTCCCTGGATCTATTTGTTAGAAACTCCCATATATGCACCTCATTCCTAAGTAAAGTTGCTAGAGTTAACTAAACTGCTATCTGACCGGAGGAGAAAAAATATATTTGGTAATTCTCAGTTATACTTCCTGGAAGATTTAGATTTCTTAATTGAGAGTTAGATTCAGGGGCCCTGCTGAATGGGGAAAACCTCCTAATTACTGCAAGGAGAAGTTGAATATGATCTGAATCATTAAACTGAGAAATTTAATATGATGTTCACATAGCCATAGTTGAAAAAAAAAACACTCAAAGCTAGTTTACAAGAATAGATACAGGTAGTCCTTGATTTACAAGTACAGTGGAGCCTGGAATTTGATCATAACTTCTGGTGGTGATAAGTCATGTGACCAGACTTGAGTTTTATGATGGTTGTAAAGAAAGCCACTGTAGTTTTAAAACAAATCATGTGGATGTTAAGTGGATCCAACATATCCAAAGGGCAATTTTTTCTGCCAAATATAGTCAGATGACTGGGACACTACAACCAGTCATAAACCTGATTCAGTTGCTAAGTACTTAGAATGCAATCACATAGCAGCAGAGGGAAGGTGAAGCAGTTGTAATTAGAAGATAGGGGGTAGGTAGGCTTTTAAATCGTAACTTCAAATGTAAGTAAGCCTAGTCATAAGTTAAGGATTACCTATATATATATATGGAGCCAGTAAGGTGTCATGACAGTTATAACTTTGAGGATGGGCCATAAGTAACTTCATCAATTGTAACTCTATAACAAAGTCCAATTGTAAGTTAAGGACTATCAATATATGCATAGCCCCAAGGAAAATTAGAAAAAGGCCACACATGTTTTCTCTAATGACACTTGTCATACACTTCTCAGACCCCTCACATCCTGGACGTAAACTGCTTCAACTCCTACCCTCAAAACGACACTATATAGCACTGTAAATCAGAACAACTAGACACAGGAACAGTTTTTCCCCGAATGCCATCACTCTGCTAAACAAATAATTCCCTCAACACTGTCCAACTATTTACTAAGTCTGCATTACTATCACTATTAATCTTCTCATCACTGCTATCACTCATCCCTTCTCATTTGTGACTGTATGATTGTAACTTTGTTGCTTGTATCCTTATGATTTATATTAACTGCTTCCTAATATGATTTGATTGCTTATTTGTACCCTATGACTATTATTAAGTGTTGTAGCGTATGATTCTTGACAAATGTATCTTTTCTTTTTGTGTACACTGAGAGCACATGCACCAAGATAAATTCCATGTGTGTCTAATAATACTTGGCCAATAAAGAATTTATTCACTTTTCATAAATAACATAATTAAAATACAATACATTAATTTGAAATGTCTTGTTAAATACTGTAAACAGGAACCAGAACTAAATAGTATCTCTCCTGGAAAATGTTAACATTTGAAGTAATATCACAGGGTGGGTAAATACTTTCCACATATATTCATAATGCTGCATATTTATTTTATTGATGAGATGAAGAAGACCCCGTTCTGCAATCTGAGTACATAATCAGTTCATATGGAAGGTGAGGTATTTTTCATCATAATAGGAAATCCTTTTCTAGCTAACCTTCATTCTATGAACAACATTGGGCTTTAAAGATCCTAGACCACTGCTTTGATCTAGGATCTTTAATATAGAACATCATTTTTATTTCCTGCATGAGGTCCAAATTAAATAGCTAAAGAAAGTAAAATCAGAATATTAGCATTCCTTGTGGGATTGTAATACTGTGGAAAAATTGGCAGTTAGGCGTAGAACAAATATGACCCCTTTGCTTTAAGTTGCTATGCCCTGAGGATGTTTCCAAACAGTGTGTGATCAGAACACACCACCTGGTCTGTAATTATTATATCTGATGTTGTGTTGTCTTTCCTCTATGAATCAGCAGTGTAAGGATATAGAGAAGTCCAAAGCCAGCAAAAAGGGAAGCTGGCATTTGCTTATTTGCAGAGTTGTTGTTTTTTAATGAGACACGGCTTGTTCATGCTTTTCCTTAACAGCCTGGTTTCAAAAACTGGCGAGTGAATGTCAAAACTAGACACATGTTAAAAAGAAAAACTGTCACACTGAGAAATTTATTTTAATTTTATATTTGATATGTAGATCCAGGCTCTAGCTTGCTTTTACAGCCATCTTTGATTATTAGAATCCCAAATTTTGGTGACACAAAGCCCGTTTCTTTAGTCTGGTGCGCTGGCTATGACGGATAGAATAGTCTCACAAAAGACTATTTGGATAGAAATAGTCTCACAACAGTAACCCCTTTATAATTTCCTGTCTAGATTACTGACTTGCATTATGCATGGGACTGCCTATGACCTCATGATGAAGCTTGAGTTATAACAATAGCACTTAGACTTATATATCGCTTCACGGTGCTTTCCAGCCCTCTCTAAGTGATTTACAGAATCAGCATATTGCCCCCAACAAATTGAGTCCTCAATTTTCCGACCTCAGAAGAATGGAAGGCTGAGTCAGCCTTCAGCCGTTGAGACAAACTGCCAAATTGCAGGTAGCGGGCAATCAATAGAAGTAGCCTGCAGTACTGCATTCTAACCACTGTGCCCCCATGGCTCATGCTGCAGTGAAGAGTCCTGAGCCATTGAGACACATCAAACAAATTTTTCAGGAACTTTGCTAGCATCTAATTTGGCCTCAGTCCAGTTTGCTGGATTTAACCTAGGAAATCCTTCATGGTTTGGTACCACTATAAATGAAGGAGCACCTGTTTTGGGTGCCCTCCATGAGGAGCTGTGAGCTGTAGCCATCTGGGAATTTGCCCTTTCTGTGATAGCACTTTACTCCACAGTCTTTCCTAGTAAGGTAGCATGACACCATCTTCGTTATTACTTAGTGCCTGGCAAAGACAATTACTATTTTCCCAGTCCTAACAACAACATTTTAAAAATATTTTTAATTGCAGCTTTTACTCTGTTACTGTTATTGGATTACTTGTTTTATACTTTCTGCAGTTTTGTGTCGAAACCATTGATGTTTTGATTTGGGGATTTGATGAATTAATAGTATACAGTGTTATAGAAGTAATATAGACCATGGTTATGGTCAGAGGATGGGAACTCGCCATGTTGTGTGGTACTTACAGTAGGTCTTGAACCTGTGCTGCTGGCTTTCCAGCTGATTTTACATGTAAAAATTCTTGATAGATCATTGCACTTATTTGGGAGGAAACAGAGGAATTTTTGGGGTTGATATTCCAGCAATAATCTAATCATTCTTTTTCAGAAACAAAATCCTGTAACTTTGTTCTTTTACCATTGGACCGAAGTACCAGAATACAAAAATAAACAAGATACTGAAATAGAAACATAGTATATAATCAGATATATCCTCATATATATCCATGTTGTCACATATACAAAGATACTAATTCCTGTTCTGTAAATATTAGTTCTATTTAGCTGGCTTTTAAATGAAATGTTGTTAATACTCATTTTGTAATAAGTAATTCTTGCTCATGCAGACTTCTTGGACTAACCTAAATACTTTCTCCCCCTTTACTGCACTGTTGGGTATGTGCAAGAAATTCTGCTGTGTATAAATAGTTGAAACAGGATAAAATCTATTTATTTCACTCCTAAACCAAATTAAGGGCACTTTTGTAAAGATTTCTGCCTCACCTAAGAAACGCAGTTTTCAAGTACAAATTTAGATCTAAGTGTTGTTGATGTTAGAATGACACAGGTTTTTAATCTTTTTTCTAAATGAAAGCTATGATTAGACTGTTTGAAAATGGAACTCTGAAAAGTGATCGGAATATATTTTATTTTAGTACATAATGTTGTCTTGATGGTATTTTGCATTGCAGAATATAGTTAGAATAGAAACATGAATTAGTTCTCAATCTGAACTGGTACTTTTATCAGGATCATCTGTGTCCTGAATCTTTTTGAATACCTAGACAACAAGTGTTAAAAAGTGTTATTTTTTTAAAAAAGGAAAAAATACATTTGTTTGTGTTTTTTTGAGAAAGATAAATTTGAGAGAATGGAAACTGGCATGGAAATTTATTGTGCAATTTATTTATTTATTTGCTAACACTGATGTTCAACCCAGCTCGTGAAATGTGAGTGAACTAACTTCCTAATAAAACTCATACAATGATAATCATAATGTAAATATCAGAGTAACATAGTATAAAAATAAATTATTTTAATTTTTAAATGCACTGTAGTGTGATTGTGATATGGTGTTTGGGGCACTGTGCTGGAGTAGCTTTCAAATTAATTGTATTTTGAATGCCATGGCAATAAAGGTATTCTATTCTATTCTATTCTATTCTATTCTATTCTATTCTATTCTATTCTATTCTATTCTATTCTATTAAAATAAAGAAAAGGCTTGTGAGTCAAATTAGATGCAATCCATGTTACGAATCTTATTGTCCAAATGCTCCCTTAAAGAGTCAGGCTTGTTGCTACACAAAAAATAATTAAGGTATGGTAACCATATGGATTTTAGTATGTTCCCCAGGAATGGGATAACTCTTGAAAAGGCCTATTTATGGATCCATTTCATCCTGGTTTGTTAAGGAGGGGAATAGATTAATGGGTTGATCAGACAGGATGGATAGATTTCCTATAGAGCAGAGCTCTCCTTAAGTCCCCAAGTATAAATCATGTAGGACTTTATATGTGATGACCAGCCGCGGCTATTTTGAGAAGCATCTAGTAATCAACACATCGTATTGCTGAAGTCCTTCTGCATTTATATTCCTCCACTAGTGTATAGACTGCAGCATTTTCAAGTAGTTTTCCAGAAGAACCCTAAGTACAGACATTATCTCACTAGGAAGTAATAAAGGCATGAGGGAAGGCAAATATATGTATCCCAGGATAATGTTGCAGAATCTAATCTGGGTTGGTGACCAGGACGAGAGGTTTAGTCTTCTGAGCTTTTGGACTCCTGCTGGAGCCCATTCTCAGAGTATTTCTTTAACACACATTCTGGTGAGAGAAAAGTTCCCTGAGGCTGGGCTCCAGCACAAATCCAAAAGCTAGGAAGACTAAATCTCTCATCCCAATGACCAACTCAGATTGGATTCTGCAAAGGTATGAGTGTCCTGGCTCAAGACTCCTATTCCAAGGAGGGATGCAGCTGACATATCACCTAAAGCAGGACAGAAGTTTCATTTTTTTTTGAAAAAAGTTTTATTGATTTTAACAACGAACAAAAACACATAAAACATAAGACATAAAACATAAAAACATCATCCTCCTTCATAAATTTACAGACAGAGTATCGGTTGGTTTGCCACTCCTTTTTGTGCATCCATTTCATAGTCTCCATTGTAATTGTATTACATAATAGCTCATATTATCAAACAACAATTATATAACCTGATATCATTATTAAACAATCATTTGACTACAATTTTATTAATTCATGCTTCAATGAGATAACTATAGTTTACTTAATTTATTTTATAACCAATCATAAAGTCATACCAAGTCTATCTTAATAAAATTTTATAAAGATACTATAAAAGAAAAAAAAAGGTTTAAATTGATTATTTCCTTAGTTTCTAAATATTCTATTATTAGGTTTTATTATCTAGCCATTGATAAAAAAAGGTCCCAAACTTCATAGAATTGTTTATCTTCTTGTTCTCTAATTTCAAATGTCCATCTACTCATTTCAGCACATTCCAATATTTTCTTAATAATTTCTTCCTCTGATGGTATTTTCTCACTCTTCCAATTCTTAACAAATCCTAGCCGCTGTTAATACATTTACAATCAAATACTTCAAATTTTTATTATATGCATCAGGTAAGATTCCCAATAAAAAAATCTCTGGCTTCAAATTTATATGTTTCTTTGTCATTTTTTCCAACCATATGCGAATTCTAGTCCAATATTTTCTAGCGTCCTCACAAGTACACCACATATGATAATATGAGCCAGGTATCTGATGACATTTCCAGCACTTTATAGATTTATTCTTGAACATTCTTGCTATTCTTGTCAGGGGAAAGTGCCACCTGTAAAACCTCTTATACACATTTTCTTTATATGCTGTTGACATTGTCATTTTATAATTTTGAGACCACAATTTTTGCCATTTCTCTAAATCAGTCCCATATCCAAAATTCTTCCCTCTAGCAATCATTGTTTCTTTAACTTGTTCTCCCTCTAATTTAATTTCCAGCAAATAACTATATAATTTTTTAATCACTTTTTCATCAGTACCTGTCTAAATCCTATCTAGGTCAGTCAATTTATCATAAAATCCCTCTGCTTTAGAATCTTTAAGATACCTTGATTGTATTTGTGCATATGAAAACCAATTCATCTTTATACCTTGTTCTTCTAGATTTTGCATCATTTTAAGTTCACCTTTTTCATCCAATATTTCCCCATATCTAACTGTTCCTTCTTATATGTTATAGGATAAGAAAAAGCTTCAATAGTTGAAAACCAAACTGGGATTTTCAAATTGCATTGTCTCTTAATTTTCTCCCAGTTCAACCATAAAGACTCCCGTATATAATGTCTTCTAAAATAGCCCTGCGATTCAGTTCCCTTATACCACAGAAAAGCATGCCAGCCCAATAATAAATCATGTCCTTCTAGACTTTCTTAATGTTATCCATTCTTTGACCACATTAAATTTGCAGCTTGGTAATATAACTCCCAATTAGGAAGGCCAAATCCTTCTCTAGTTCTAGCGTCTTGTAAAAGTTTTAATTTTATTCTTGCTTTACCTTGCCATATATACTTCAACACAATTTTATTTAATTCTTCAAAATAATCTTTGCCAAGCCTAACTGGTATTGTTTGGAACAAATATAAAATTCTAGGTAAAATATTCATCTTGATTGTTGACATTCTACCTATCAATGACAATTGTAGATGTTCCCATTTCTTCAAATCAGATGCTATCTACTGTTTAAGCTTAATATAGTTATTCTCTTTCAATGTAGTACATCTTGATGTCAAATGTATCCCCAAATATTTAACCTTGTTCGTAACTTGGATTTTCAATAAGTCTGCCAGTTCTTCTCTTTGCCTTAATAACATGTTCTTTGTCAAAATCTTTGTTTTATCTTTATTTATTTTCAGACCAGCCATCTCACCATACGTCTCTATCTTTTCCAATAGTTTTAAAGCTGTCTCTAGAGAATGAATGAATGAAAACCAAATCGTCCGCAAAGGCTTGCAATTTAAATTCCTCCTTTTTAATTTTCATGCCTTTTATATTTTGGTCCTCTGTAATATTTCTATTCAACACTTCCAAAGTCAGTACAAATAGCAAAGGTGATAATGGGCATCCTTGTCTTGTGCCTTTTCTTATATTAATAGAGTCTGTAAATTCTCCCTCTATCATTACTTTTGCCGATTGCATATAGTATATGGCTTCTATTGCTTGAATAAATTTTTTTTTTGAAACAAATTTTATTAATTTTAAAGACAAACAACACATCATTAACCATTAAGTACATAAAACCTCTTAACATTATAAATTTTTACAAGTCAGATAAAACATTATTTTTATACAACATAATTCTAATTTATCCCATTTCCATATGGACACATAAATATCTTTCAGCAAATTTCTCATTATTTCTCTTTACTCTTATTCAATTTCATTTCTTTTCTATATTTATCCATTTTATAGTCATCATATACATTTCTTTCTGACTTGTTTACAATTATTCTCATCTAACATTCCTCCAAGGTTTTATTAATTCTTAAATAAATATAAACACACAAAACACAAAAAGATAAAACTTCTTTTTAGAAAGTAGCTTGGCTCCAGATTATCTCTCTTTATACGGACTTCAATTAAATTCATGCTCATCTTATATACCATCACCTATCTTATTTACCATTCTATATCTTCTATATAGCTTCTCCTCGCTTTTCACTCTTCTAAATTCTATTTTATTTATTTCATCTTAATTTAAATCATTATACTTGTATCTTTTGTCCATTCTTTTCCAATTATCCATTTATCTCATTCCCTATAGTAAAAAAAAAGATTTCTCCTGAAATCATTAATCGAAGTATAATGCCTTTCTATCGCCCCCCTAAATTGACATTTAAAATAACACCTAGTTCCCAATCTGATTCTGCTTAGTACATTCTACCTATTAAATTTAATAAAGAAGAAAAAATAGTAAATCTAAAATGATTAAATACATAATTAAATATTAAATCTAGATATTAAATCTTATAACATTCCAATTATCTATTTCAAAGACAAATGCTACCACAATAAGTTTATAATAACATCAATGCAATAGTCAATTAAACTCTATAATTAAACTCAATATTTTAGACATTCCCTTTAATATTTTATTAAATTTTAAAATCTATCATTACTAAACATTTTAATATTTTAATCTTTTATAAAATCTTATAAAATTCTAGTTTTCTATTTCTAATACAAATACTACAATACCATCTTATGTACCTTGCAGAATCTTTTTTTTTAAAAGGTTATACATTACCCTTTATCCCTAAAAAAAATTTGCTTTTTCCCATCTTGTTTCATACTTTTGTGGCTTTTTTCCCCCTTTTCCCTTCCTTTCTTATCCCACCTGGCCTTTTTACCCCCCCCCCCCAACCTCCGCCTTTTTAGCTTTCCCTCTCTTTTGCTTTCTAAGATTATATTGATTTTGCATCTTATTTTTCTTTCTCTTGGGTGTTTTTTTAGGTCTTAAGTCCTTCATTTTCCTTCCTCTCTTTCTCCTTTCTTTCTTAATCAAGCTTTCAGATTCATTAAAAATGGCTTCTTCTTCTTCTTCTTCTTCTTCTTCTTCTTCTTCTTCTTCTTCTTCTTCTTCTTCTTCTCCTTCTTCTCCTTCTCCTTCTCCTTCTCCTTCTCCTTCTCCTTCTTCTGCTTCCTCCATCAATTGTTGTGTTTGCTGATAAAAAGCAAGCACCATTTCTAAGAAGTAAAAGGCTTCTCCCACAGCGTCCTTGCCTTCTTTCTTTGTTTTTCCATATTCTATTCTTAGTTCATCAACAGATAGAGCCATTATAAGCCTTTTCTTCTTTCTGCCCCCTCTTCTTCTTCTTAAAACAACCAAGATATTTCAAAGCTTAAAAACAGTTCCTCAAAGTCCCAAAGTCATCAAACAATCCAAACAGAGCACAAAGTTCTTCCCTTTGCTCTTCCTGGGGTAATATCAATTAAAAAGAAAAAATCCAGTCTGTATTTTAAAGCCTTGTTGCAATTAACTTCTAGTCTGAAAATCTTCAAGGCATCTCCTCCAACAAGATCCTAATACAATTTTTTTTTGTCCTCTCCCTTCCCACTTGTAACAAAAAGCTTTAAATTTTTACCTTCTGCAGAAAAGCAGGTTTCTCAATGTCCATTTGTTAATTCCGTAGGGAAGGAGAGAAAACTTTCTCTTTCAGCACTTTCATTCGCCGCTTTAAAGATCTCCTCTGGAAACAAAGTATCATTCAAAGAAAAACGTTTTTTTCAGGATATAAAATAGCCAAAAAACTTTCACTTCAGGACTTTCTCCTTCTTCCTCCTGCACAATCTTATCCAGCTGCCGGCTTCTTTGTGGCGGCCATTGCTGACCGCCGCTCCACCGTCTTGAGAAAAGGGGGTTTTTCCGGCTCGGGAAGGGGTCTGCGATACCCCCAAATCCCTTCCGGATCCCCCCTATCTTCGGCTGCCTCTACGGAGCAGCCTTATTCTCCAGACCCGTCAGGATTGGAGGCACCAAGACAGCTAGCGCAACAGGGATCATGCTGGATCGCGAATCCCTGCTGCCACCGAAGCCTGGCAAAGCCCATCTGTTCCAGTAATAATAACATAAATCTCCAATTCACGTTATCAAATGCCTTTTGGGCATCTAGGAATATCAAAGCCATTTGTTTTTCAGGATGCGCCTCATAATATTCCAAAGTGTCCAGAATTACCCTCATATTGCCTTGAATTTGTCGCTTTGGTAAAAATCCATTCTGATCAGGATGAATAAAATTATTTAAGTATTTTTCAAGTCTTTCTGCCAGAATTGAGGCAAAGATTTTATAGTCTGCATTCAATAAGGAAATAGGTCTGTAGTTCTTAATTTGTAATGGATCGGCGCCTTCTTTTGGAATAAGTGTAATATAAGCTTCTGACCATGTTTTAGGTATTTTCTTATTTAACATAACTTCATTCATGACTTCTAGCAGTGGTATGCTCAATGATTCTTGTAGTGTTTTATAAAATTCTGCCGGAAGCCCGTCTGGACCTGGTGCTTTCCCATTATTCTGTCTATTGAATGCTTCAGTTAATTCCATCATTGTTATAGTACTTTCTAACATTTTTTAAAGTCTCTTCAGGTATCTTGGGTAAATTAACATTTTGTAAATACTGTTTAATTTTTCCCTCATCAAGATCCTCCTGTTTATATAATTGTGCATAAAAGTCTCGAATAATTTCCTTTTTCTCCTTATTGCCATAACACATTTGACCTTGATCATCTATTAACTGTAATATTTTCCTTGATTCTTTTTCCTTTCTCAGTTTATATGCTAACCATCTACCTGGCCTATTTGCATCTTCAAAATAGTTCTGTTTACCACTTCTGATTTTTTGTGCCAGTTCTTCTTTCTCTACCTGGCCCATTTTATGTTTGATTATGTCCATTTTAAGTTTAATATCTTTTTTCTGTGGCATTTTCTGTAATTCTTTTTCCAGTTTTTTGTAGTCATCTTCTAGAGCTTTAATAGCTTGCCTCTTCCTAGTATTTTTTTCTTTGTATAGTCTATTATTAACCCTTTCGCATATGCCTTCATTGTATCCCAAACATTCTGTATTGAAGTATCTTCTTTTTTATTTTCACTAAAGAAGGCCAATTCTTTTTCCATCCAATGTGTGAAGTCCTTTTCCTTTAAAATAGTATTATTTAATGTCCATCTAGATCTTCTTTGTTGTCCTTTCCATTTAATTGTCATTGGATTATGGTCTGCCCATGTACTTGTTTCAATATTTGTTTCTTGAATATTAGATATTAATTCTGTTGAGATCCAAATCATATCTATTCTGATAAATGTTTATTTGAATAAAAAGTATACTGTTGAGTTTTAGCATTTCTTTCTCTCCATATATTTTTTAAATTTAATTCATCTATCATTTTGAAGAAGGATTTAGGGAGAGTCTTTCTATTTTGTCTTGATGCTGTCGCTGTGTAGTCCAATTTATTATCTACAATTCCATTGAAATCTCCCATCATAACTATGTTAATATTGTCCAGTTCGATTGCTTTCATATGTAACCTTTTATAAAATTCTTCTTGTTTATCATTCAGGGCATAAATTGCAACCAGGAGTGTTTTTGCATTATTATCCACTATTTCAACCATTAATACTCTTCCATCTTCATCACTATAGATCAGTTTGGCTGGAATAGATTCTTTAATATACAAGGCCACTCCTCTTTTCTTACAATGAGTCAGGGAAGTAAAAGTTTTCCCTAATTTTGATCGTATCAATAATTGTTGATGTTGTTTTTTAATGTGTACTTCTTGCAAGCAGATTATATCAAATTTTAGTTTCTCTAATTTATGAAAAGTTTTTCTTCTTTTGGTAGCTGAATTCAATCCATTTATATTCATAGAAATCAATTTTTTTTCCTCCATGATTATGTTTTATATTTAGGTCTAACAGCTCTCGTAGATCTTACTTCACGTTGTTCTTTGGTCTCCACTTGTCCACCTACTGCACCTTCTTTTTTTCCCATTCCCATTTGGTCATCTTGAAGTTCAGTTGAAATGGTCTCTTTTTCTATCTCTATTTCTCTTCTTTTGAAGAATTCATTGTAGAATATTTCTGCTTTCTCAATTGAATCAATTCTGTGTCTCTGTTCTTGCCATGTAAACATTAATCCTTCTGGAATCAGCCATCTGTAATTCATCTCTTTTTCCAGCAACATTTTAGTCAGGAATCGATATTCTCTTCTCATCTCTCTCACTTTTCTGGGTACTTGTTTTAAGACCACAATCTCTTTGTCTTTATACTTCAACGTCTTCTCTCTTGCCACTTGTAATATTTGTGTTTTAATAGTTTTTTTGGTAAATCTAACATGGACCTCTCTTGGTAGACTGTTCCTTATCGCATATCTTGTGAAGACTTGATATATCTCATCTACTCCATCCATCATCTTTTCCTCTGTTATTCCCAGAGCTCCAGCCAAGATTTCTATCATTACTGCAGCCAAATTTTGTCCTTTTTCTTTCTCTATGTTTTGGAATCTGAGGTAAAATTCTGATCTGTCCATCTCCCACTTCAACATCCCACTTTTATCTTGTTCAACCATTGTTAATCTGCTGTCGATGTTTCCAATTGTCTCATCTCTTTGTTTATCTTTCTCTTCCATTTTTTGGAGATATTTTGAAGAAATATCTTCTTTTAGTGAGTCAAATTGGGAAAACCAATACATTAACTCTTATTTGTTTTAGCATGTTGGATGTTATCCGCCAATAAATGCAATGGAAACTCTTATGAGATAAGAAGTTACATATGTAACATCGACACTTTGGGGCAGAATTCATCCTGAAAGATTGTATTTATGATGAATGATGAATCTGTGACTGATGAGAAATCCTGAATAGGATTTTGAGTGACAGGATTGAGTTCATTTTATGAATAGCATGAACTATGTATCCTGACACATTAATCTAATTACCATTTACATATATTATAGAAGTCGCTATCACATAATGATCCAAAGGGAGATTTAGGAATGAACAGATCAACCCACATCTGAATCATGACATTTTTCATGTACAGGTAGATCTCGCTTAAAAAATGCCCTGTTTAATGACTGTTTGAAATTACAGTCTTGGTGAAAAAGTAATTTTATGACCAGCCCTTGCATTTATGAACTTTATGGTGTCATCATAATCATGTAATTACCATTTAGGCATTTTGCAAATGGCTTCCAATAGCAAGAGCAAGAGCACTTCATAGTGCTTTACAGCCCTCTCTAAGCGGTTTACATATTGCCCCCACCAACCTGGATCCTAATTTTACTGATCTTGGAAGGATGAAAGGCTGAGTCAATCTTGAGTCTATCAAGATCAAACTGCTAGCAGTCAGCAGAATTAGTCTGCAATACTGCATTCTACTAACCACTGAGCTACCATAGCTCTCTAACAAGCAGAGGCCATAAAGAAGCTGGCTCTGAAGCCAAAGAAGCTTTTTGGATGAGAAACAAAATGTCTTCAAGGAAAAACCAGAAAGCCCAGTTGCCTTTTGAAAAAGGACCTTTGGGACTTTCTACACATTGTTCCCCAGCTTGTCCTGGCAGTACAGCCCCAAGCTGCAGTTCCCATGAAGCCCCGGCAAGTATTCATTCACCCAGCTTCCTTCTCTGCCAGTTCCTCATATAGACATTTAGCCTTTTGCGGAAGCAGATGCCCTCCTCTGCCTTCTGTTGTCTCCTTTCTGGACCTAGCTTCTCTGGAAAATACATGGCCAGAGCCTTCATAAAGCTGTTGGTGTCTTCAGAAAGCAATGGCTTTCTGGTAAGTCTGTTTCACTGCAAAAGGTGAAAGGTCAATGTGGGGTACTGAGAGAGAAGGCAGCTGAATGAAGTAGGCTGGGGCAGCCAAAGCTTCTTAGGGTATTGCAAACAGCCCCAGAGCTATATGGTTCTGGGTCTGCTTGATACTTCCAAAGAGTTCCAAACCTGGAATTAAAGAGAAACTTCCTAACAGTGAAGACAATTAACCAGTGGAACAGTTTGCCTTCAGAAAGCATAGGCGCTCCATCACTGGAGGATTTTAAGAAGACTCTAGACAGTCACTTATCTGAGATGGTACAGGTTGTTCTGCTTCAGCAGCGGGCTGGACTAGAACACTTCCAAGGTCCCTTCTAGCTCATTCTATTCTAAGTAGGAGTAGTGCTGGGCAGTGAAAAAGCAGATATAGGGAGGACAGAGGTTGGTGTGGGGAATTGGAGGCAGACCTTACCTTACTGAGGCACTCTTATTGGGAGGGACCATAGATCATAGGACAATAGGATTGGAAGGAACTTTGGAAGTCTTTTAGTTCAACTCCCATCCATGGCAGGAGATCCTATATCAGGCCCAGAACAATTTGGATTGGGTTGGGTTCTGGCAAAATGATCCACAATTTTTGTTTAATAACCAGAATGGCCATGCTGGGATTGTTACCATAATTTGTTGCAGTTATGTGACACTCATTTTACGACTGCATTTCTAACTGTGGTTGTAAGTCAAGGACTTCCTATAAAGAATTTCATGAAATTTCTTATACTTTAAAGGTAAAGGTTTCCCCTATCTAGTCATGTGTGACCCTATGGGGTGGTGCTCATCTTTGTTTCTTAACTGAGGGAGCCAGCATTGCCTACAGTCATGTGAACAGTCAGTTTCTGCAGTCATGTGGCCAGCATGACATTATGCCACAGCACAGAGCATGCGTCAAAATACAAAATGCTGTTCTTTCCGACTGAAGTGCTACCTATTCATCTACTTGCATTTTCATGCATTTGAACTTTTGGACAGAAACTATGTCCAGAACGGGAGCTCACCCCATTGTGCAGCACTTGGGTCTCAAACCCAGGCTGCCAGCTTTCCAGCTGACAAGCTCACTTTCTTAACAGCTGAGCCATCGTGATCCCCATCCTTATACCAAAGTTTAATGCAAATATATACATTTCGCCTGAGCATAAATGGAGCTATTCTATATAAGTAAATCAACAGACATTATTCATATACATTAGCTAGGATCAAGTTACCTGGAGTTCCAACTCTGTTCTTAATTGCTTTCATGGCTCTCTCAGCAATACTATTTGTTTAATTTCATTATTCCCATATGTACAAGGAAGTAATACGTCCCATAGCTGATAAAGAGACAATTTTAACAACTCTTTAAATAAGAGATTTGCCAGAGGATTTCAAAATCCTCAGATCATCTAAAGGATTATTGTAGTTCTTGCAGTTAGGCTCTGTATTGATGTAGAGAGTAAAGAAGATAATCTTGACAGAGATAGGCTAGATCCATTATTAAAGCAACAAGAGGAAAAACATGGTTAAGTCCCCAGGGGTCCAGAGGTAGGGGAGGGAAGCAGAACATGGTCAGAGCTGCAGGAATGTGTTACTGTAATCAACATTAATGACTTAGACATAGAATAGCAATAGCATTAGCAATAGCAAAAGCACTTAGACTTACCACTTCATGGTGCTTTATATCCCTCTCTAAGCAGTTTACAGGATCAGCATATTGCCCCCAACAATTTGGGTTCTAATTTTACCCACCTCGGAAGGATGAGTCAACCTTGAGCCTGGTGAGACTTGAACTGCCAAATTGCAGGCAGCTGGCAGTCAGCAGAAGTAACCTGCAGTACTGCACTCTAACCACTGCGCCACTGTGGCTCAATAACTTCACTGTCACTTTGAATGTACACTAATCGGCATACATTAAAATGAAATTTCATTTTGTACAGCTTTCAAAGGGTCTCCACCAATAAAAACAACTTCTTACTTTGGTCTATATCCTGGCAGTTCCCTTCCATCCAACCACTCTCTCTCATTCCAGGGCCTCTCTGAAGAATCATTTACCAAAAATAATAAAATAAAAAATATACCTCTTTATGTTCTTTTAGGTTTCTTGTAGTTTCCTACACAGATTAAATAAGTAAACGTCACAAAAATTACAGAAGCATTTTTTAATTCCCATTGTTTAAACATATGGGAAATAAAAATTTGATCTGTGGGTTTTAAAGCCGTGTGAAATTTAACAATTTAATCTGTTTCATTCTATTATGCCATACACTTTTAAACCATTAACATTATTTGTAAATTGTGTACTTCTTTATTCTCATTCTATAGCTATGACTGCTGTGCTCAGTTGTACCTGAAAAATCCATTTTTTTGGTACATCCAAGAGGAGTCCAGGTGAAATTGCACGAGAGAACAAATGGTGTTGCTTCTCAGATTTTTCTGGAGCAGTTGATATCACACCAATGAGAAAGTTCTGTCAAATGGCATTTCATGCACAGACCAAGTGAAATTAAATGCTAATGGAACTAAACTAAACTCATACCATGGGTTTAGATGCTTAAAATAATGTACTCTTTCAATTTTAGAAAAGTGAGTGTGGTCGCTCATGAGATTAAAATACTGATCGGCAAGCTCACGTTTGAGACCTATTGCTGCTGAGATACGGGGTGAGCTCCTGTCACATAATCCAGCTCCTGCCAACTCAGTAGTCAAAGGGAGGTGACCTTGGATAGATTAATGGCTACCAATTTGGTGGGCAACTTCACGAGGACATGAAAAGAGCCCCAATTGGGTGTCCCCTGGGCAATGGTGATATCACATGCAAATCCTTTCACCACAGAAGCACTACGGTGCTTATGACATTAAAAACAAATCTTGGAAGAAGTAGGCAACTGGATTATTTGTTGACTGTGTTGTGCCTTTTCTACAGCTCAAAAGAAGACTCTAGAATTAGAAGTACTGCAGGCTTTTCTCACTGTTTATTGGTTTTCCGGACTGGCTAACTCTAGTGAGCGTGCAAAAAATATAACATGTACAAGCAGTGCAAGATAATCAAACAATAGCACAAAATAACAGGCATGCTTAATCAACCAATGATAATAATAGCCCAAAAGCATACAGCAAAAAGACACCTGATATAAGAAGGAAAGATATAAGGTGACTCAGCAACTTTTTTATATACGTAATCCTGATTAGCCAGGTGTGCCTGTCCCAGGCTGGCAATGAAAATCTACAGCTAATTTGAAGGTATAAGGTTGTGTGCTGCTATGGTGCTAAGAACAGAATTTAAGATTTCAGTCTCCAAGCTAAGGAGAACCAAAGCATTTTGCTGCATCACAATGCCATGCATACCAACAGCATTGCAAATAATTTCCATTATGCACAGTTGAACACTGTACTGATGTTTTTATTGCTTTTCCTACTGTTTGTAGCATAGCTTATGCATTTTCTCAATGGCAAATTGAGTATGGTTTACAGATCTCATTTGCAAAATTCATGATCACAGCTAGATGGCAGGATAGAGAGTTCTCCTTGCTGTACTCTAATACTTGGCTGGATGCTTAGAGGTGAGACCTTGTAGACATAAAACCTGGATTTCTTGAATAAAAGCCACCAAATATTGGACTGTTGTTCCATTTCATGCAGTGCATTCGCTGATTAAAAACTACACAATTGGTCAAGATTTCTTTCTTTTTTTTAGTACTATTTTAGTATGTTTTAGTACTATTTCAGTACTAAAACATTTTAGTTGGGAATACTTAAGCAGCAGCTTTGAGGGATGGTAATTATTCCTATTGTGTGACTCTGGGAGCTTACAATGATTAAAACAACATCAGAAACAGTAAAAAAACACAATAGCATAAAACCACGATTAAAACTCAATAAAAATATAATCAATCAGCCAGTAAATATAAATCCATCTATGATGGCACAGCCAAGTCTTCAGGTCATTTCCAGAGGTACTAGGGTAAGAATCAATCTAAGTTCCAGGGGAATGTTATTCCAATGATCCTAACAGATGCTGTTCCTTAGAAGATAGGATCCATAACAGGCCTCACCTGCCAGATTTGATGGGATGGGTAGATGTAACTGGGGAAAGGCTATCCCTTAAAATATACATAGGAAGCCACAATGGACTCTTCACACAATTATGTGGGTTTGTAGAGTGGGAAGCACTATAGGCTGAATGGTGGTGCTCCTTTCCAGGAAGGAAGCATGAGGGAAGCTGAAGAATGAGCAGATCCCCTCCTACTTCAAGTGGCAGGTGTTCCTACATTTTAGGCACGGGGGATTCTTTTGAACTACCCTTGGGAGTCCCATGGCAAAAAGTGGCCGTGCTACCAAGTTAGGATTTCAGCCTAGCAGAGTTACCAGCTTTTTCATTTAATTCATTTACAGTTCAAAGGAAATATCCTACACTCATTGTGCCCATTGCGCATACATACTCATTACCTTTTCAGGGAAACCCGAATTATACAGAACATAGAAAAGGATATGAAATAGTAGACCAAAGAAATGAAAGGCATGAGTGATGAAAAATATAAAGCAGGGGTGTCAATCGTGACTCCTCCCCCCTTTTTTTGCTAAAGCAGGGGTGGGCATGGCCAGCGCATGATACATCTGGCCCACAGGCCATGAGTTTGACACCCCTGATATAAAGTAAGCTATCTAGACCTAGCTCATGCCAACATCCTTCACTATCACTTCCAGTTATTTGTCTGTCCTTGGAACCCTTTCCCTATGCCACTTCATGCACTTTTGTACTTTGTACATCTCACCTCTCTTTTTGAGGATCGCATCAACTCCATCCAATCCACTTTTAGTCAAATATACATCATAAATACACCAGAGATGGTATTCAGGTTCTGACCAGTTCTGGAGAACCGGTAGTGGAAATTTTGAGTAGTTTGGAGAACTGGCAAATCCCACCTCTGACTGGAGATTTTACACTATCCTTCCCCTGCCATGCCCACCAAGCCATGCCCACAGAACCGGTAGTAAAAAAAAAATTGAATACCACCACTGAAATACACAAAGGTCATGTAGGTTGAAATCTCCCACCAGCTCCTCATATGTCATCATAAGCATTCCTTAATGTATTCAAAAATACATTAAGCAATCAAGAAGCCATTATGATCTTTGTCTTACTCTCTTATCAACAATCAACAATTTGCATTTAATTTATTCCTACATTTGCTTTGTTTCAATTGTATAACACTCTTTCCACATTCAGCAACCAATTATCAACTCTATATTTGTGAAAGTCTTTCATATTTCAAACTCTTCATTTTATCCCATGCTTTCTGTAACTTAACTAAAATGTAAATACATTGTTTAATGACTTACAAAAGAGCAAACATTTGATCTGCTTAACCCCTGCACGACATAAAGTTAAAATGCACACGCAGTAGCAAATTTTACTTATTCTCACCTCTCATACTCCTCTGGCACAATTCTGCCACTTTCCCAGATACATTTAAGAAACAAATTCTCTTTGTCATTTCTACATTCACCTATTTTATTCCTTTTATAATGGAACATTCTTCCAATTATCCAGTGCAGACATGGTCTCCATGATAATTTGCACACCCCATTCCATAAGCAAATCACATCCATGATTCTTTTCCAATTATATCATCTTCTGCTGCAACCTTACTGCTCTTCCAGCATGCTCTCACTTTTATAACCTCATTTTCCATGCACACTGCTTTTATATCATTTGTTTCAGTTCCACTCTTCAACATATTGCTATTACCCCTATACAAACTTCTAAAATACTGTTTTCAGCACTGCTCCACTTTTATCTCATCACTTTTATCTTTAATTCCATTGACTTTGTTCAAGGCTCCTTGTTTAGCCTTTCTTTGCACACTACCAAAACATTTTTTTATTTCTGTAAAGCTGCCTACTTAGGAGACCAAAAATGGAACTAATCCCATCAAAACATCATATCTACTTCATCTATATGCAAAGGAATAATAGATTACCCATCTGTTTACAAGTGCAGAGTTTTAAAATTAACTCATTCTAAATACAAGTGCTGCAATTTCACATGGACTTCTTTCAACAAGGAAACACATGTTTTCATTTATTTATTATCTTTGTATTCCACTTTTCTTAAGAAGCATGGTTCTCCACCTGCCATGTTAATTAAACATGTGAATTAATTAGACTAAGAGAGAAAAAGATTCATAGTTACCTAGTAAATTTCATGATTGAGATTTGACTGTAAATAAAGATCTGCTAATTTTAATCCTATACATGAACAAATTTAACTCACAAGCTCATTAATTATATTAGTGTTATTTTAAGGAAGGGTCAATGTTTATTTTATAAGAAGGTTTTATATGGCAACTGCTTTATCAAAAGATATAATCTACAAACCAAATATTCTTTGCTTAATTTAGTTGATCTTGGCCAGAAGAATCAATGCTTCCTTGATAAGCTGAGGTCAATTCTTGCATGAATGTGTATGGATATGTGTGTATATGTGTGACTGTATAGAATTCTTTATTGGCCAAGTGTGATTGGACACACAAGGAATTTGTCTTATGCATGTATATATGTGTGTGTGTGTGTGTGTATTCAATACTTATTGGATGACTCACTGGTTATTGTATAACTTATTTTTACAGAAAGATATTTCTTTTTGTAGAAGTAAGATATCTTGGTCCTTTTGTATATGTGTATTGTGGGTTCAAACAATTATCCAGTATACAGACTCAGTATATGATATAGAAGCTGGATTCTAATGGACCATGTCCCAATGATGCAGGGCCCATTTTAACAGTTAGAGCAGCTAACTAATCTCCCCTCCTCTCTCTCCCTGTGTGTGTGTATGTGTGTGTGTGTGTGTATTTTCTTCAACATGATCATCATTTATTATAAGGTCACAGTTGGTGATCCTGGGACAGCATGGCTATCATAAATACATTTCCCAATGCTTGAAGTTTGATCCAATGACCCATGGAGATGCTGCAACCATTGTAAGGTGAAAACTGGTCATATGACTCTTTTTTCAATTATGTTGTAACATTGAATAGTTACTAAATGAATGGCTGTAAATCAAGGACGATCTGTAAATAATCTTGCTGCCCACAACCTCTCAGCTTATGACCATGTAGTAGAGAAATTGACATGACATTGTTGGTGGATCCTTGACATGTGTATACCTGGTGGCTTCCAATGAAGTTGTGTTTCCCGGCTCAGTCTCCTGTGTTTTGCCACTGCTGCCAAGCAAGCTCAAAATCTCTCTTCCATCCAGCACTCCACCATTGAGCAACATCTACTTCTCCCTTTTGGAGAATATGAAATCATTGATTACATTTTCAGAAAGCCTTTTTATTTCTTCCCATGTGATGGGTTTCTCGGGGAGGGGAGTTTTTCCATGTTACGCAGGAAAAGAAAACAAATAAATTATGACTTGACTCGTGCCTTTCGCAGCTCTGCTATCACATGGGGGATTGCCTTTGTCCACACTAAAAGAAAGCACAACAGAGAAAGAAGAACCAATGAGTCACTTGCTATGGTACTCTTTCTATATGTTGCCTCTTGCCTTCCTTAACCTCTAAGGAAGTAGACAGAAAAGAAAGATTTTCCTCCTCTTGCGAAAAAAGAACACCTGAATTCCACCACTTAGCCTGACCCATTCATCCATTCATTCAATCATCCATCCATCCAAACATTTATATAGCCTCCCATCTTTAAACCAACTCTGGAGAGCTCCCAATCACTGTCCCCTTCTGGACAATGAAAGTATGAAATATTACTTTAAAATTCCTTTTAACAGACTAATTGTAGAAGGGATGATGTCCATTAGCCCTGAAATATCTGTAAAAAGGCAAATGGGATTTTTATGCACCCACAATACCATTTTACATATGCATAAAATGTTGTTGTGCCTACATAAAATGACAAACAGCTTTTGTCTATTGCATTCAAAATCTGCTAAATCAAGGTCTGACGAACAGAGAATTTATTGTATTTATAAGGATTACATGCATTTTTAAAAGCTGAAACAAAGCCTTTCCCTTTATTTAATTTATATGTTTTTTCCAGAAGCACAAAGACACTAACTGACATCTCAGTTTATGTTATCTCCATAAGAACCCTGTAAGTTGGACAGAGAGAGTGATTGTCCCAAAATAACACAATGAGTTTCTGTGATTGATGATGGTAAAATGGAGCCTAAATCACCCTGACTCTAATCCATGACTTTAACCACTTTAACCACATACATATGTACGTGCATGACAATCAGAACTTAAGCATTGAAGCAACAACAACAAAAAAAAAGAGTAATTTGAAAAGCAATCATAATATTAGGAAGAAGCAGAAGGGAGAATCACAGAAGGGAGAATCAGATAGAAAAGGGAATAAAAAGGGGAGGGAGAAGAAGAGAGGGAAGAGGGAAAGGAAAAGAAGCTACAAAGGACAGAAACAAGATATAGAGGTACAGGAAAAGCGTACAAGAATTAAAGGTATAAACCTATTTAAAAGACACAGAGACAATGGTTAAAATTTAACTTAAGGAGAGGATTCTGCAAGGATGCATGGGATAGCATTGTTATATTAGAAATAGAAAAGGGTTAGAAAATATGTTTAGATGATTAAAGTGATAGAAAAAATTTCTATTGATGTGTAGTGGAATATTTGTTTGAAAAGAGAATAAGTCTCTCAATGATTTAAAAAGAAAGTTTAAAAAAATTGAAAAGAAACATGGAAGATTTTTATCAATTGACAAGATGAACTTGAATAAGAATAATACCTTTATTGACTACTAGTAATAACTATTGTTTGGTTTTTTTATTTAAAGACAGTAATAAGTAAAATATGAAATATAGATGATTAAAGTGAAAGACAACTGATATTACTAGGTAATGTTTGTTAAAAAATAGAAATGTAAAAGATTGTTATTAATATTAATGGCAGAGTTGTACTTGAATAGAAGAATTATTTCATTTACTATTGTTATACAGACATACACATATATGTATACATATATACTTTTTTCTTTTAAGAATTTAGTGCATATTTTAAAGGGAAAGTACCAAGCAGAATTCAGTTGAAAATAGGTATGTGTTATAAAATAGAGGTTAGAAAATGAATGTTATAACTGTAGAGGTGTAACTTAAATTTTTAAACAAGATTTGAAAAAAAGATACAAAGGTGTTACGCTTCAGTCTAGTAATTACAGGGGAAAATTTGTTTTATGAGAAAAGATAATATGAAATTGTAAACAGGACAGATGAAAGTATAAAAACATTGATTAGAAAGATTTTAAAAATTAGAAAAAGATATGTAATTGAATTAAGAAAGGAATGAGATAATTTAAAATAAGGCTATAGGAAGTAAAGAAAGGGAAAAGCTATTGAAAAAATTGCGAAAATAGTTATAAGATATGGATTAGAATGTATAAGATAAATATGTATTGAGTTTATGTCTGTATGGAGAAGTGATAACCCGGGGTCACGCTGTTCTAAAAAAAAAAGATGTTTTATTTGTATTTGTATGTTTTGTGAAAACTTAAATAAAACTTTTATTAAAAAAAAAGAGAACCTGTTCTGTTCTTTTCCATTCCCTTCCATTCCCACAACCTGTTGCACATTGGGGTAATTTCCCTGCTACTTGCTTGTGTATTGTTGACAATTTCTTTGCCAAATTACGGAACTGTTTTCTCTGGAGAAATCGGGATTTCATAATCAAGGTGTGGATACCCAGAGAATAAACTCAGGAAATACCTTTGGTTTGCAAAGTCATTGAAACACTGATGCCAGACTTACTCATAATAGCCCTTTAGACTTCCAGCTATTAATTATTACATCACCATCTTCATTATATTGCCACGTCACAAATGTGGGAGGTGGTATGGTTAGATCACTACATTGTAATTTTGTCATGATACAATTATAACATCTTGTGGAGATATCTTTCTTTCGTATAATTTATTGGATTCTTGAGGATGAATAGAAATAGAGTTCTTTAACTTACCACATCATAAGACAGAGAAAAGAAATCTCTGTCTCTGTCCCTCTCTCCCCACTCTCTCTCTCTCTCTCACACACACATTATTCATTATATCTGTAATTTATTGCTACCTATCTTGTAGTTCAGGGACGTGGTGGCTCATTGGCTAAGATGCTGAACTTGTCAATCAGAAAGGTTGGCAGTTCAGCGGCTCGAATACCTAGCACTGCGTAACAGAGTGAGCTCCTGTTACTTATCCCAGCTTCTGTTAACCTAGCAGTTTAAAAGCACATAAAAAAGCAAGTAGAAAAATAGGGACTACTTTGGTGGGAAGATAACAGCATTCCCTGCACCTTCGGCATTTAGTCACGCTGGCCACGTGACCATGGAAATATCTTCGGATAGTGCTGGCTCTTCAGCTTTGTAACGGAGCTGAGCACTGTCCCCTAGAGCTGGAAACAATAGCACATATGTGGAAAGGGAACCTTTACCTTACTATCTTCTAGTTCAAAATGACTCTGAGTGGGCTTACTGCTAGAAATGTTTGAGGTGTTGAAGTATTTGAAGTGTATTTACATATAGGAAGCCCAAATTTCTAGGAAAAACTAAAACTAGTAGTGCTGCCCACTACGTCTTAATTGAGCAGCGGATTGTCCCAGCATGAAATTGACTATCCCCTTGCCAATCACGACCTGGCCTTTCTGCCTTTGTATCAAATTACAGAAGTCATTTTACTTTCCTCCAAGACAATAGGTGAAAAGGCCTAACATATATTCCATACCTTGAGAAGGACAAAAATTACTATTTTAACATGGGTACAGCAAAGGATGACTGCCTTATTTGTGAACTGGGATAAGAAGAATTGCAGAAAAGAGCTTTTGCAACACAATTCCATTCATTCCATTATTTATTCATTCATTCATTTTTTCTTTTTATCTTATTGATTTATATTTTCTGGATTTATTATATTCTGCATTGATTATTTTTTTATAAATAACTCAAGGCAACAAGCATGCTTAAGCATCCCTCTCCTATTTTCACCAGCACAACAGCCCTTGAGTTGGACTGAAGGAGAGAGTGGGTCATGGTTAAGGGCAAATGGGATTTGGAAATGGTATTTGGAATGAAGTAAAGTTAGCAAAGGATGCCAAGAAGAAAAAGGACTTTTTCTTACATTTAAAATAGAAAAAAAATAACCTGCTCTATGAAGAGGGCAACATTATAATGGATAACAAACAAGAAAATGACTAAACTCATGATTTAATTTATTGAATGATTTGATTTCTATAACAGCCCACCTCAACAAATAACTCTGTGCAATGTACATTGTAAAACCAATTAATGGCACCAAGTGAAACTGTTACTATGGAACATGTAGCAAGTAGATATAGACAGTAGATGTCAATACAGTCAGAAAATGGGGCCCATAATACACCCAGGTTCCAGGTTTAGTTACACAATCAAGTCTTTGTGACCTTATGAAAAGCCAACCAGGTCAGGGTAATCCCAATACTTGAAGGATCTGCATTCAAGAGGGCAGGGGTTATGGCAGAAAAGGCTGGTCTCCTGGTTCCCACCAGCTAACATTTCTTGGCTGAGAGGACCTCTAGCCAACCTTCCTGCCTGAATTAGAGAGGTAGAATAACTGGGAGAAGATGGTCCCTTAGGTAACCCAATCTGAAACCATGATGATAAAGATGTTATCCAATATTTTAAATTTCACCCAGAAGCACACTGGCAGCCAGCACAGCTCACAAAGTGATGTCACGTGTGTTGAATATCTTTTACTGTGTAGCCATGTTCTGAACCAGTTGAAGCTTCTGAATCTTCTTCAAGGGCAGCTCCATGTAGAGCAGTAGCCTCCAACTTTTCTGGTTCAGTGGTTCGGCGGAAGCAGTGACAGTGGCAGTGGGAGAAGAGAGGATGGGAGATGCTTTTGCATGTACTTGTGCCATTTTCACAAATGTGCACAGGGGTGGGATTCAAATTTTTTAACAACTTGTTCTGTGGGCATGGCTTAGGTGGTGGACATGGCTTGGTGGTCATGTGACTGGGTGGACATGACTTGGTAGTCATGTTATTGGATGGGTGTAGCCAACTCAATATCACTCACATCGAAGCATGTATCTCCTCCCCTGGCATCTCATGACTGTGGCGATGTTGCAACAGTCGTAAGCATGAAAAATGGTCATAAATCACTTTTTTCAGTGCCATTGTAACTTTGAATGGTCACTCCACACAAGCAAAGTACCAACAAAGGAAGGGAAAATAACTCCAGAGAAGTTCCTGAGACAGGAAGTCTAGTCCTGCCAAGAATGTAATAAAGGGTTAACAGAGAGGCAGTTTCTGTAAGCAACACCAGAATGTTTCCTTCCTGCCTTCCTTACCGGATTAGGCCAGTAATTTCTTCTAACAATAGGTTCTCCAAACTGCTTAGAATGTTAACAACTGGTTCTAGCGAATAGGTGTGAACTGGTAGAATCCCACCCCTAAATGTACACACATTCACCACTTCCACGGTCCAGTTCCAAATGGGCTGTGGCCTGCCAGCAGGCCACAGACTGGAGGTGAGGACCCCCACAGGTGGGATTGAGCCGGTTCTCACCGGTTCACTTGAACTGTTAGTTAATTGCTTATGCAGTTCAGAGAACCAGTTAAAAATAAAGTGCAATAAAGTTTTCTCTCTGTCTCTCTGTCCTTCAGTTAATAGCTCCAGGCAGACAGCCAAGAACCACCTAACAGTTGCAGCTGGAATGAAGCCGATAAACGCTGAATCAGGTCAATAAACAACAGAAACTGGCAGGATTAGAGCAGGGAAATCCACCAATCACCCATCTAGGGATGGGATCAACATCTTCCCTTCAGGAAGAAGGACAAGATTACAAACATTTTCATTATAAAGAATATTAAGTAATACTTCTATAATCCAATTCTGGACAATATATTTTAATGAAAATTCAGAAAAATTGAGACAGGGTGGAGGAAGGCCTAGAATGTTGAATAAACTAGAAGAGATACATTATCTTAAAAGGAGAGTCAGGAAAGAGAAAAGGCAATTGCGAAGAGACACTCTGCAATTTGCAAGGAAGAGAAGGACTGCAAGCCCCAAAGTCCTGTTCTCTGGTATTCCCAGATGGCATGGCAATTAAAATGAGCATCAGTTATCGGAAGGCAGATTGTATGTGAGGGTTAGGAAATACTTCCTAAAATTAAGATCTGTTCAATAGTGGAGCAAATTGCTCAGAGAGGTGATGGGCTTTCCTTCTTGTCAGCTGAAGGGTGGTCTGTCATGAAGCAAATGGTTGGATGTAATGGTTTTATGGCTCCTTCCAACTCTGTAATTCTGTGAGGTACATGTGAGCATTATTACCGATATAGTACAATCAGTACATATGGCAGTTTCCAGAGCACCACCCATCAAAGAGACTAAGCTTGTACCCGGGAACTTCCAGTCAGCATTTTGACAGAAGGAGATGTATAATATTTTTAAAACTTAGCAGTCAAATGAGGAATTCTGTCTAAATCAAACATTTCCATGTCCTATTTGAAGATTTGAAAAGGCAAATATTATGTTACCTATTGTAGAAAATATGATTTGTTGTTTCATAAAGATGCTGGACTCCTCACAAAGAAACCATCCTTAACAAAATCTTGAAGTGTTAAAAAGGGAGGAGTGGATGGTAAACCTTCTCAAATTAAAGAGATCCTTCTCAAGTGAGTCATTAGCATCTAGAGATGTTTAGCTCTCTGACACATAGCCCTCTAGAGGCCTATTTCATACAAAAAAAAAAAAAAGAGTCAACTCTTAAGATTGCATGGAAGTCACTTCCTGTAATCTATCTGCTTTGTCCTCTAATTGCACATATCTGTAAGATGAATATCAATATGTGAAGATACCCTTTGTGAGTCTAAGCACCAGAGTTAGGCGATATGGTATCCTCCAGATGATTTGAATTATAATCCACAATGCACATCGACTCAAACATTTCCCCTATTGCCTCCCATGATACTAATGATAACTGATTTCAAATTCTGGCAAGGCTTTGAGCTGTATTCCAATGACAAAAAAATAAATAAATAAAATAGGAAAATTAAAGATGGCACTTCTAATAGCATTGGTCTCTTTCTTTTTCTTTATTAGCTTTGACATATTTGATTCTATTGATGACTGTATCTTCATTAGTTACTGCATGATTTACTTCTTCAAGTCCTCATTGGTTAAAGAAGGGAGCATTTTAAAATCTTCACTATGTAAAATTATTCAGAAGAATAGATGGTCAAGTAGGCAATTCATTGGACCTATCAAAAAACTATTAGATCAGAGCAATTCACTTTGTGTCGGCTGGTCACAAAAATCTCCAATGAGAAATAAGAAAAGGAGAAATTGCTAATATTAAAACTCTAGGACCAAAATGTAATAGCTATTCTGTTGAGAGCAACATGCTTCCAGATTTACTTCTGGCACTGTCCATGCAGAGGCAGGAAGAAGTAACAGAACAAGGCATCTGATGTTAGTAGGAAGGAAAGGCAAACCTCATAATGAGGAGTCCTTGATGCTCTCTGAACTTGGTTGTTTTCTTGCAGACATTTCATTCCCTAGTTAGGTAATATCTTCAGTGCTGATGTTGTTACCTAGTTTGGGTAATGAAATACCTGCAAGAAAACAACCTAGCTCAGAACCCCTCACTTCAACTCTGAGTTCCTTTGTTGGTAACATTATGCTAATCCAATGTACCAAAATCCTAGGACAGTGGGAATCAAGGTTGCTGATAGATTTATAGATACATGATACTAATGATGATAAATATGTTAAGCCATTTCAATTCCCAAGGCCACAGAAAACATTTTAAAAGAGTACAACAATTCATCCCTGCAGCTGTGTGTCATGAATAGAGTATTAGATAAAATTGAGCAAAGAAGATAGTGAAGCCTTAATGGTTAAATTCTCTGAAGAATGCTTAAAACTGGATATGTTTAGCCTAAAGAAGAGCAAAAGAAAGCTGGTATGATAGCAGTCTTCCAAAACTTGAAGGATTGTCATAGGAAAAATGGTGTAGATTGTTTCTCTGTAGCTCCTGAGAGTAAGGCAAGAACCACTGGGTGTAAGTTTTACAGAACAAGATCCAGATTTGAAATAAGGAGGAATTTCTAGACCATGAGAGCTTTGAAATTGTAGATGAGCCTGCCTCTTGGAGTTGCAGGATCTCTGTCACTGTACTTTTTCAAGCAAAAAATGGACAGCCAGTTGTTCAGGATGGTATGCAGAAAACTGCTTTGAGCAGAGGGCTGGACTAAAACTCCCAGCTCCTTCCAGCCCTATCATTTAAAGAAATCACTGCAATCTGTATTCTTAGAGTTAAAACACACTTTTGATAAGTTCATTTTGAGACTGACCTCTAAAATTTGTGAAGAAAGGAGGAGGCAGAAAAGAATTACATGCAATGCTTCTTGCTGGAAAATTTATTTTCGTAATAATAGTGATAGTCAGTCCAAATCAGGCAAGAAAGATATGTTGCTAGTAATACAACAACAATAACAACAATACTAAACCAATAACAGTAAACCACCAAACGGCACTCAAATACTTCAAAATAGAAAATATCCTTTTATCCTACATATGGCTCTTTGTGTGTGTGTGTGTGTATACGCGCACATGCATTTGCATGTGTGTGCACATGCATGTGTGTGTGTGCACATGCATGTGTGTGTGTACACATATGCATGTGTGTGTGAGAGAGTTAAAGGAGAGAAACAGTAGGAGAGAAATGTTTAATTTGTTTATTTGTATCCTGACTTTTATTACTTTTACAAACAACCCAAGGTGGTGAACATATCCAACAAACCTCCCACTCCTATTTTCCCCAAAACAACAACTCTGTGAGCTGGGTTGTGCTGAAAGAGAGAGTGACTGATCCAAAGTCATCCATCTGGCTTCCATGGCTAAGGTGAGGCTTGAATTCACAATTTCCTGTTTTCCAGTCCAGTGCCTTAACTACTATGCCAAGCTGGCTCTCATTTGCAAGCCATAGAGGAAAAGAACAGGACCCTTTAATAAGAGGAGCATATTCAGACAGGATAGCAATAGCACTTAGACTTATATACCACTTTACAGTGCTTTACAGCCCTCTCTAAGCAGTTTACAGGGTCAGCCTGTTGCCCCCAACAATTTGGATCCTCATTTTACCCACCTTGGAAGGATGGAAGGTTGAGTTGGCCTTGAATTTGAACTGCCAAATTGCAGTCAGCAGAAGTAGCCTGCAGTACAAGACAAATTCCTTGTGTGCCAATCATATTTGGCCAATAAATAATTCTGTTCTGTTCTGTTCCGTTCTCTTCTCTTCTGTTCTCTTCTACTGCACTCTCACCACTGCGCCACCACAGCTCATATTCTTAAGGATTCTTAATATCTAGAGATGTTCTAAACAACTTTTAGGGCACTAAAGTTTAAAATTTAATTGCACCTTCATTAAAGTCAGTTTGAACATTTGAGAGTAAAAAATAAGCGGCCACCAGAACAGATTTGTTGTGGTGCTTGGTAAAAAAAAATAAAAAATCCATGCCAATAGAAGCTTTAAATAAGTAGGTTCCTAGATAGGAGATTTGGTATGTGGTTATGTGCAGGTGCACATAACCTGCAAGGAAACTTCAATGTCTCAAAATATAATGTGTGGTGACTTTACTTGAGCAAAACAGATCCTGGCACGTATAAAAGAAACTGAGGCATTTCTGAAGTGCCTTGATACTGGCAACGAGTAAATTACCAAGTAAAGGGCTTTAGGACAGAGGAGAGGGCACCCCTGCTGAGATGCAGAGCGCAAAGTAGGGCTAGTCTCCAATGGAAGATGCAGAGCCTGATTTTCCTGGAAGGCTCGAACGCCGGTGCTTCTCATTCTAGGAAAGGAGCTCAGCCTTGCCGCCACCTCCCCCACGAGCCACCGAAATACCCTTGGCCAGCGCTTTTGCTGACATTGACAGGACGCCTGCCGGTGTTTCTTTCGGCTCCGCCCTCGGCTGTCCGTCACGCTCCCTTTAAGCCTTCTGGGAGTCGTAGTGTCTCTCCTTCGCGGCGCGCCTGAGATCGTCTCCTGGAAAAGACTACAGCTCCCAGGCGGCACCGGGAGGGAGGTGTGGGCGAAGGGGGCGGGGGCGGCGGAGTCGGTCTCGGGCATAGCAATACAAAGCACAGCCGAGTCGGCAAATAAGGCGAGTTGACGGCTTGTGAGGAGCGAGCGCGTGTGGCCACCGCTGGACAGGCTCCGCTTTATTGTTGGGAGGAGGACAGGACGCTGCTTTCCTCTTCTCCACCCGCCACTCCCGGTGGGGCCGCGGAGCGAGACGAGGGGGTCATGCAGGCGGAATCGGGCATTGTGCCGGACTTCGAGGTGGCCGAGGAGTTCCACGAGGAGCCCAAGATCTACTATGAGCTGAAAAGTCAGCCGCTGAAAAACAGGTGCGCGCTCCTTTCCCTTAAAATCCACTGATTTTCCTCTGCCCTCCCCAAACCTTTGCTTTAATCGATCGCCTCGTCCTCCAGGCTGGAGCGGGACGTCTCTCGCACCTTTGCATAACACTGAGCCCCTCCGAAGGGCGCAAAGCGAGCAAATCTGAACCGGGAGGGCGGGAGGTGGGCTTTCGTGGGCGCCTTTTTGCCAGCCAGCCGTGTTTCTCCCCCCCAATCCCCTCCCCCGGGCGGGCTTTTGCCTCCCTTTCCTCGCCCGTCCCGTTGCCCTCTTTCATTTTTGCTGGGGAATTCCTCGCCCTCCTCCCCTCGTTACCCTCACGGCGCGCGGGGGTCGTGGGGCTGTCTGCCCTCTCTCTCAGGGACTCGCGACCCCCTCGGCTCTTTCCTGTCGCCTTTCGGGAAAAAAAAAAAGAAGGAATAACTTCTAGCCCGGAGGTAGATGGGTGGGTAGTTTGTTTTTTTTTTTTTTTGGGGGGGGGGGGGGGAAACATACAAACAAACACACCCGCAGCGCAGGTGGCTTTGCCTTTGGGCTATTCCCCCCCCTTTTTTTTTGCTGAACGCCGCAGCTCCTGTAACAAAAAAAGGGGGGGGGGGGAACCCTAACGCGTGTGGTTTGCTGTTCCGTCGCCTCTCAAGTTTAGGTAGACTTTTGTTGTTCTTTGGCTTTGCAAGGTATGCGGATGGCGCGGGTGGGTTGTTGGCGTGCTGGGCAGAAGAGGGCCTGCCAGTTTGCCCGGGGGGGGGGGTTGGGGTAGGAAGTAGTGGGCATGGCGAAAGAGAGGGACCCTTCATCTCTTGAGAGCCCCCCCACTTTTCCAGTTCTCCACCCCCACCCATCCCCAATCCAACAATGTGGGTTTATTCTGCTTCTCCTTCAAACCGCGTCTCCCTCTGACAGCCGGTGGATGGGGGTAAGAGGAAAGGGGAGTGGGAGAGAGAAAAGAGGGAGGGTTGCAGAAGAACCCCCGATTTGTCTACTGGTGCCTTCAGGCTATTTTATAACAAAAACAAAAAAACAAAACAAAAGCAAAACTTAAAAAAAAAGAAAAGAAAAAGAAAAAAGAAAATACAAATATTGAAAGGAAACAGCCCGGGCTATAAAAGCAGCCATTTAGTGAGTGGTTCCTGTCATAATAGCAGTTTTGTTTAGCGTGCGTTTGGGCGAGGAAGGAGGGGCCAAGAGCTGTGGCTGGTATTATGTAAAGGGTATTGTTGGACCTCTCACCAGAGGCATTATTTGGCCTCTGCTGGGAGTTACAGATTTCCACTAGATAGTTGCATGTGTACTAAGCAATGCAGAGCGGAGAGAGAAAAACTCTTAGGTCTGTGTCTGCCTTGGACGGGCTGGTCACGTTTTGAATCACAAGGGTTGCTATACCATTGAATTATTAGCCCAGTCACTTCTCTGAAATGGCATAAAGATCTTCTGCTGAAGTAGGGGGCTGGATTAGAAGACCTCCAAGGTTCCTTCCAGCTTTATTCTGATTTGGATTCTGACAGGTACAGTTGTGGGACCCTACTTATTTTTGCACTGGAATGATGCTGCAGAGTTTGACAACTAAATAGTTTTCTTGATCCAATGTATAGATTGCATTGATCAGAAATATTCATACACACTAAATAATTTTCTTGATCTCATGTATAGATTACATTGATCAGAAATATTGATATACAGTAAATAGTGTATATGCAATAGGGATATTTAAATAAGTACCAGAAAGTCATTATTTAAATATCCCTACTGTGATAGGGGAATGAGTTCATGTGTCATTACCCTAAAAAAACAAACAAACCACTTTTAGTTAATTTGGGATAATTCACACAAGTTTAGGAAGCACTGGTTTAGGGGAATAATGATGTTGAGCTAGGCATTAAGCCCCTTTACAAGCACAAATGCACGTCTAGATTTAAACATTTTCCCAGTTATATCAGCTACACCTGTACCCTTCCTATTTTTTCAACATTCTCAGTATTGTATATATTTCCTTTTTATCATTTTTAACCCCCTGAGCACTAACAATTACAAATACATCCCTTCCAGCAGCCCATGTTCAGACAGGCAGGGATCATCAGGCAGTAAATAATAATACTATAATTACATTGATCAGAAATACTCATGCACATTAAATAGTTTTCTTGATCCCATGTATAGATTACATTGATCATAAATATTGATATACACTAAATAGTTTCTTTTTGGGCCCCATGTATAGATCACATTAATCGGAAGTGACAATGCAAGATACAATAAAGGAGAGTGAGGCTGGATTCATATGTTATACTAAGTCATTGGGTTTATTTATTTATTATTACATTTTTTATTCTCCCCTTCTACCCATGGGGCATTTTGGATGGCTAATAATATAACATAAAATATTAACCATTTAAAATGTGTAAACATAGGTAAAATTGTTGCTAATATGAATGAAAGGAACTGTCTGAAAACACATCTCTTTCTTCTTAAATGACAGCTGGATGTGTTTGTACAACACACAACCTATTCAATTTATAGCTCGCTTTTCTACTCAATTAAATACTCATGTATCTAAAAAAATTAAATGCAGACATTAAAATTCATGCTAAAATCAATTAACAACTATCATAGTGGAGGAAATGAATCTTTGTAAATGCAGAAAGTGGGGCCAAACTTAATTTGTGAAGTGTGTGGCATAGTTTGGAAAGAACTAAGTGAACCAGATGTAACAGATGTCTGCCAGGGACAGTGAGTAAATAAATATAGATCTTCAAAAAGACTTCTCTTGAAGGCCTAAATGGTTGGACTGGTTCGCTATAATGAAGGAGGCAGTCCTTCAGATCATCTGCCCTTAAGCTGTAGGAGATGAGTAGGCTGAGCTAGAAGGCGGGGTTAAATGTGTCATCAATTTGGAATCATTGCACAGCCAGAAGACATCCAAGTCCAGCTCCCCATGAATTCCATTGACTCTTATCTAGTGTCAGTTTAGCTTTGACCATTAGCTGACCAGATTCATATGCATAGGTAGCAGTAATAAACTCTTCAGTGCTTTGAACTCAGTGAGTGTTCCTGGTTCTTTGTGCCAGACAATTTCACAGTAATCTACCAATTGCATTTTGTACCATCTGAGATTTCATTTTCAAAGGTAGCCTCATTCAGTTACAGTAACCCAGTACCTGGTGATAACTTGAAGACATAGACATAATCTGGTCCAGGTAAGGCAGCAACTAGTATAACACTCTCAGCTGGTCAAAGCCTCATTTGGCCAGGGTTTCTACCTACTATTCAAGTAGGAGCTGAGTCCAAGAGGGCCCCAAGTTGTGGACCAGTTTCTTTTGGGGAAAAACAATTCTTGCACAGTTAATGCTAGCCCTATCTTGGAGCCACCATATTTCTAAACAAATAGTTACTCCCTCTTGCCGAGATAAAGTCAGAATTTCCTTCTACTCATCCATATCTTATCTCTGGTTCCACAGCATCTCTGTTTCTGTAATGTGGGAATCATCTTGGGAGTCAGGAGAAAGAGCTGCCGCCTAGACAACTGTCATGCAAGAGAAGTATTTTCAGACTTCTAAGAGTACCTTTGAGGTAGTCCTCAAATGAGTACTAACATTATCTTTATTATAACATATGGGAACAGAATCTTGCAAATCTGTAGTGTTCCTTCCTTCTTTTACTTTTACTTTTGAAAACAAAACAAAAGCAAAAGAGTGTTCCTTCTGAGACTCTTCCTATGCCCCCTGTTCTTCTATGGGTTCACACACCTTTTGCATAAAAGGGGCCTAGGTGGTGGTTCTTTGTCCTATCTTTAAGGTCATCCTCACAGACCATTAAGATTCAGTTTAGGATGACAACATAAAGTTGAATATCACCACCATCAGTGTATATATATGACACTTCATACCAAACTGGAAGACCCACAGTGACTTCATGTAGAGGTTGAAGAGAAACTGTTAGAGAGTGGTACCACACATCTTCCCATTAATACTGATCGGAAGCACCCATGGCTGCAGAATTGTGCTTTCATTTTCAGTCCCTACAGGGAATCCGGAAGTTGATGGTATCAAAAGCTAATGAGAAATATAATAGGACCAAGAGAAATGCAGTCCCACCCTTAAGTTCATAGCTCATGGTTGTCTACTAGAATGACCAGCTTTCTTTCCATCCCACACCCAGGTCTTTTAATTACTGAACGGCAGCATATGACCAAGAAAAAGAATCATCTCATTAATGCCAGGAAATCTTGGAAACAGTCCACCTTGATTACATTAAGATGGGATCAGTTGGAAGCTTATATCTAAGTGATGGGCTTAGGCCTTGCTTAAGAAATAAGGATCATCTGTTGCTCTTTTGGCATGTTTTGAACTGGCTTTTCCTTTCCATGTTCCGAGAAAAATCTAATCAAATCGCTGCTGTTAAAATTAAAAGAAATTACAAAGAGTACAGATAATCTGCTTCATCTGAAGCTGCATCTTAATACCCACACTTTAAATTGTGTCTGAGAATTTGTGCATGTTTGATAGTACAAGACATGTAATCCTGCTCTTCGCAGAAGATAGCAGGCTTCTTCTGGCATTTTGCTTCCATTGCAACTTTAGAAATTTTTCCAAGCATAGAGCAAAAGCAGAGCAAATGTAAGATATCAAGGTGTGGATACTTTTTACAAACTCCAATGATTTCAGGAAGAGTTGCTTCTACAGCGTTAGGCATGATTCTACACTTAGGAACTTCATTAAGTCTCATGGTTTTTAGGAGAAATATAAAGAAATTTATTTCTTCAAGTTTTTAACCCTGGCTAATTTTTATTGTTCTCCATCTTGGGCAGAAAGTGATTTATTATTACTGATTTATTGTTGGTTTTGTGATTTTGATATATTTTCCACTGCATTTGTAGTTTTAGCTTGCTGTAATATGCCCAGAGTTTTATTTCTTAAATTTATATGTCATCCATCTTGTTATCAAGACTCTTACAACATGATAAAAATATAACACATTAAAATGATAACTAATAACATTAAAATTAACAAAAATATATATTCTGGTATGTAATGGAAGGAGATTGGATGGGGGTCATGAAATTTTAATACACTATCTGCTGCCACTGCATTGCTTTTAGAGACAGCTAAATGTTGTCACCACACTTTGAGACTCTGAACTTGTTTAGTAGGGGAATGCATTCCCTTTTCAAAATCTCAATCTCCAGCTGGTGTCCTTTTTCCTATTTACAATAGGAAATTATCTTGTATGCATTTGATTATATTGTAAGCCTCCAAAACATTCTTTAAAAAACTGGGCATGTTCTAACTCAGAAGAAATATTTTGTAGATGTTCAACGGCATGGGACCAAAACTTCTGTAAAATAGTGCATCAGGGTCCAATCCTACCAGATAATCCAGAAAGGTTAAAGGTACAGGAAACTCCACTGAAAGAATCAGATGCATCTAGAACTTTGAACCTACTGTTTTCTCACTTTTTCCCAAAATGATATGTTTGAGACTATAACCAGCCATCAATTATGGTTTACAAATCCCAATGGCTACAATCATGTTGCCCATTAAGGTCATAGTAACCAAAACATGACATGGCTCATTACGTGAGTCAGGTAATGTCTCAGTTTACATATCATATTAAGCCATAATGTTGGCTGCTTTAGTACAATGGGATATTTTGTGCTAGATATTTTGTTGGCCTACTGTCACTGTATCTATGAAAATCTACAATGCTGAGTCAGTTTGAGCAAACACCTACTGAACATTATTTAAAGATAAAGATTTTTCTTCAGAATAATTCCCAATTGCTATTTATATTAAAGGAAGCACTGAGGGCAAATATGCCTGCTGAATTTGATTATATATAGATTCTTTGGGCACAGAAAAGAAGGAAGAAATAATGTCAAAGAAATTCAAGGCATGAAATAAAAAAACGGACAGGATCTTGCAAACCATCCTTTCTTTTAACACATCCATATGCCACTTCAGGCATTGCCTTTGGTTCTTCAAGTTTCTTATCTCTCTATTTCTAAGGATCTTATTCATCCCACAATTCTCAATATTCCTTTTCCTCTCCATCCATTCACTCTTCATGTTCATTTTACAATTCACTTCTTATTAATTCTCTCCTTATAACCAATCCAATTCCACATCCATATTGGACTTTAATTTTTGTATTTAAGTCACATTCCTTCAGTAGCCATTTATTCTTAACAAAACAGAATAACAGAGTTGGAAGGGACCTTGGAGGTCTTCTAGTCCAACCATCTGCTCAAGCAGGAAACCTTACACCATTTCAGACAAATGGCTGTCCAATTTCTTCTTTAAAACTTCTACTGCTGGATCACCCACAATTTCTGGAGGCACTGGTTAATTGTTCTCCTTAGTTCTAGATTGGTTCTGTCCATGATTAAATTCTATCCATTGCATCTTGTCCTTCCTTCAGGTGTTTTGGAGTATACATTGACTCCTTCTTCTTGGTGGCAGCCCTTAGATATTGGAAGATTGCTACCATGTCTCCCCAGTCCTTTCCATTAAATTAGACACACCTAATTCCTTTAACAGTTCTTTGTATATTTTAGCCTCCAGTCTCCCAATCATCATTGTTGCTGTTTTCTGTGTAGGGCAGACTTTTTCCTTTACTATCCAAAACTACTTACCAGAAAATCCTTATTTAAATATGTGCTCTCTGCTTGGTTGTTGTTGTTTTGCAGAAATTTCATCAGCTAATTAGGCAATATGTTCACTGCCCTCTCCCCTCTAGGATAGAAGATATTATAAACATCTTCTATACTTTCACTATTTTTTTTTGTTTCTTTTCTTTATTTCATGATTCAAAAATGTATTTCTATACTATCAAAACAATTCAGTCCCACATTCACAATTTATCTTCCTTGTATTAAATATGAATAATAAACAACCTAGTCATACTTTTAATATTTAAATCCATTCCTTTGTCATGCACGTATAGATATCTACTCCATCTGTCTATTTGTTTTTCTGTTTATCAATCTATGAATAGACATGCTTAAAATATTTAGCTACTAAGCAAACAGTCATCATCTTATTAATTCTTTGGGCTTTGAATATTTGCTTCTCTTTCACCTTTCATTTCTATTCATTCATGTTACTTACCCAATTGTAAAAGACAGTTTTAGCTTTTGGCTATTATTATGATGGTTTTGGCATATTTTAGCTATTATAATGGCTGGTCTCATAGTCAGATGTACAGTATACACTGGAATTTGCATTTTGGTCCGCCTGTTGAGTTCTTCTGAAGATAAACAGAAGTTGTTGTTTTACTCTTTAGAGGTATAGTCACAAGATATATCTTGGTCCAAGTAAAACTGCCTTTTGCAATTGACCAATGGTGATTTTGTCAATACCGACAGTATTCAAGTGGTGTTCCAGTTGTTTTGGGATTGCACCCAAAGTGCCTATTAGAGTTGGTACTATCTTTGCTTCCTTTTGTCATTTTACTTCCATTTGCAGGTCTTTCTATTTTGTGATTTTTTTCTAGTTCTTTCTTTTTTATTCTGTTGTCCATAGGTATTACAGTGTCCACGAACCAGATTTTTTGCTATTATTTCCTGCCTTTTTATATATAGCTCAAGGAGGCAAATATACCTTTGTCTTCTATTTTCCCTACAACAATAACCATCTAAGTTGGGTTGGGCAAAGATAAATATATGTTGCAGTATGCTACAAGCACAGTTGACTTTTAATTTTTTTATACTATACATTCTAGAGAACCACTTTGGTGGAATGGTTAAGGCACATGCTAGAAACCAGAAGATGGTTAGTTCTAGTTCCAGTTTAGGTATAAAATCAGCTGGGTGACCTTGGACTAGTCACATTCTCTCAACATTAGGAAGGAGAAGACAATAGCAAACCGCTTCTGGAAAATGTTGCCAAGAAAACTGCAGAGATTGGTCTGAGCGGCCTTTGAGAATCGCATTTTATTGAATGGAAGAAACAAAACTCTGTGTAGCATAAGATTTGGAATCTAGATACCATCTTACAAGACAGCATATCATAGTGTGGCTTGCATCCAATGAACCAGGAGGTATATGTAATGTACTGATACAGGGTCAGAATGAAATACTTCAGCAATGACAGCTTTGGTGTATGTTATGAAAGGCCTTCTTTGACAGATCATAGAAGCAGAATTGGCAGCTGTTCTATGGCTCAGAGCCACCCTAGAGTTGCCTCATATTAGTGTAAGGATGCTAGTTGATTGAGTTGCTCTATCTTATCTCTAACAGTTTAAATAGCTATATTTGTACACTTGTTGTTCAAATAGGGTTTGAATATTTGCTGAAGAATCTTGTGTAATCAATGAACCTTTTTGTGTTCCTATATCTTATTTGCTTTTTCCTTATCATTCAGCTTTTTGTATTAATACTCAAATAGATTCATATTTGAACTGAATGTAATTTGAGAAACTGATCAAATAAAGAAGTGCATATTCCATCATAGTCAAAAGGTACCAGTATCTGAGCAGTCCCAAGTCAACAATATGATGCTCAATTGAATGAGTTCCAGTGTCAAATCACTCTGCTCCCGTACAGAAATAAGAATAAATAAGAAGGTTCCTCAGTTTGGTAAGGAAAACCAGATTGTGTGTCACTCTGCAGTTTTTTCTTAACTTTGCGGTTTAAATGGCAATCAAACTTGACAAACAGATTGCCATGAAAATCACCTGAAACAGTTATTGCCTCTTTTTTTAAAAAAGTGCAAATTATAGGAAAGTCCTTAGTTATGATAGCAATACTAAGGGAAGAATAACCTCAAAGGAAAGATGTATTCAACATTTGTTAAATAACTTTGTGTGCTGTAATTGTATCCATTGACAAACTAAGATAATGAGCTCTTAATGCTGTTTTTATGTATTGTCAGGTGTTTCCTGCCACCTTCCTGGGTTTGGGCTAGTGACAATCCCCACCTTTAGCTTGGCTGGTGGGACTGATGGGACCTAACTGAAGTCTGTATCACTAACTTTCAGTAAATCATCATGGTCATGTCTTTGGAATATAAAAGCCTGACTTGAGTTCATGGATTTGCAAATCCTGCACAGGATTACTGTCTTGTAAAGGCAGTTTTTGTAGTTTGTACAAAACATTTGATTCTATTTTTCTGTTCAAATACCGCCTGAGCTCTCAGAAATGTGATAATATTTCTTTTTATTAAGAATGGTTGATTTGTTATATGTCAGGCTGCATTAAAGTAAAGAAACGTAATTCATGAATTGGAATGCTTTTCCTCTAGCAATACTGTGAAGTTACTCCTGACTAAAGAAAACAAGTTGTTTACTATATATCTTGTTAAATATGCTCTCTTCACTTTCATTTTATAAACCTGTCAAATCCATACTGTTTTTGTACTGTTGTTGCTTATCTATGTACAATATTGCTAATGCGTTGCTGAATCTTGAATCCTTCAGACTCAAGAGTCATACCCTCTACTAAATTCACGAAAGGACACTGGATTTCTTTTCATGATTTTCAAAGCAACCTGGCTCACTACCCAGAATATATCATTTACAAATTGCTTAATCATATTTTTAATATGTTCACAAACACGGTAAGCCAAAAATAGATAACACAGTGCCACTGTACTCTTGGAGTCATTTCTTACTAGTTGAACGAGGGAAACTTTCATATGTGGGTTTTTAAAAGTGTTAATTAAAAAACTAAATAACCTGGCATGACACCAAGGAAAGCATGAGGTTTTAATATCATGTTTACCTGCAGAATTGACTTTGGATCCCAGAAAAAATCCATTGGGAGTTAGAATACTACTTGGAAGGCAAGTCCTTTTTCTGACAAATGGCCATTTGCAATTCGGGACATCTACCATGGAAGCTATCACAGAACTCAGAATATTAGGTATATCCTGGCTACCCCAGAAAATTCCATTCTGGCCTTGGTAGACTATGAACCGCATTGAAGCGCATTGAATGATTCCTTATCAACAATATACTTTCACACTGGAATTTAAAATAGATTATAGAATTCTTTATTGGCCAAGTGTGATAGGACACATAAGGAATTTGTCGTGGTGCAAATACTCTCAATATACATAAAAGAAAAGATACATTCGTCAAGAATCATAAGGTACAACACTTAATGATAGTCATAAGGTACAATAAGCAATCAAATCATACTATGCTATTCTATTAATGAAATGGAGCAGTGTGATGTAAGTAGTGAGAAAAATAGTTGTAGACAGAACATCTGAACTGCTCCATTGTAGAGTTGTCTACAATTTCTTGGAAGTGTTGGGTTATTTAATACTTTATGGTGGAATCTAGTGTTGCCCAATTATTGTTTTGTTGCTATAATTTAGATAAAATAAAGACTGAGTTGTGGATTAGTAAAGGTTCTTCAATTCCCACATTATAATTTTTTTCACATATATGTGAAATATGTACCTGACTTTTTATTTGCACGGTAGTAGATTTTTATTTGTATTTTCTATATTTTTTTCTGTACGTATCTTGGAATTATGTTAAAGCAGGTACCAGATATTGTAAAGATAAAAAATGAATGAATGAACTACTCCTAAAACAATGTTTTGGTGGAATGATTAGATTGATGAATCTGGAGAATCTTCAAGGCTTATTTGGCATAAAGGCCATTATATAACTTTGTTCAATTGTGAATTCTCAGCAAAACCTGTTTCACAGACTTGCAGTAATGATAAAATTGGAAGGTGTGTGTCTATAAGAGAGTAATCAAGTGCACACTTACGTGAATATGAAACCTCAGGCATCTCCATATTTGGAATTATGAAGCATATTTGGTGGCATTCTCACAAAATGGCAGCTACAATAAGTACAATCCAAGAGAGACACCATTTTATTTTCTAAGCTTATCTCTGAGGTATATATGAGACTTAGAGATGCTGATGAAAACTCTGGTTATACTTGAAGATGGGGCTGTGCTTTGAAGCATGATAACTTTCGTTTAAAAAAATTTTTTCAAAGAACTTAAAAAATAAAACTAAGCAGGACAAATATTTTAAATGTGGCCTGGATGGGCATACTATAACTCCCAGTTACTATGTACAGGCCAAATAAATCCATGAATAATCTTCCGCTTCCTCAGGATTCACATCCTTAAGCTAAGTAGAGAGGTACAATTTCTATGCTAAATATGTCTCAAATAAGATGGTAGTTAATTACCACATACATGAAAAAAGTACCACACAACTCAATCATGAAAATATTAAATCTAGACATTTGTTGTTGTGTCAGCAGTCTCACCATCTCAACTGAGTGCGAATCAAGCTATGGAATATTAGTCAGCCTTTTGATATCTAGGCATTCTAGGTATTAAATTCATGATTATGTGGTACTTTTGAGGCAGTACTTATAGCACTTGCATTATTTGCAGTGTAACACCATAAATCATTTTAAAATTGCACATGTAAATCAGTGCAAATGTGGAGTGGGTTAATTGCATAGTTGCCAGTAGGAGCTGGATATAAAAATGAGCAACTTTACAGATCAGTATCTAAAAGCCAATTATATCTGTGAAAAGACTTACTTGGGTTTTTTATTTTTTGAATGAAGTGGCCCCCAGAGCGTTCCCATCAGATGAAATACTGTAAGAAGCTTCAATGATGAGAGCTTTCTCAGCTATACAGGTAGTCCTCGACTTGTGTCCACAATTGAATTCAAAATTTCTATTTCTAAGCAAGGCAGCTGTTAAGTGAGTTTTGCCCCATTTTATGACCTTTTTTGCCACAGTTGTTAAATGAATCACTGCAGTTGTTAAGTGAATCATGTAAATCATTAAGCAAGACATTAAGCAAATCTGGTTTTCCCAATTGACATTGTTGGAGGCCATCTGGAAAGGTTACAAATGGTGATTACATGAACCTGGGAGAGCACAAGTGTGATAAATACATGCCAGTTGCCATGTGCCCAAATATTGATCATGTGACCATGGGGATGCTGCAACAGTGGGAAGTGGGTTTTTCCACTTCCCACTGTTTTTCGATTTTTTAAAATTATGTAACTTCAAAGAGTCACTAAATGAATGGTTGTAAGTCAAGGACTTAACTGTAATGGCCTGATTGTAGAACATCTTTTACTAGAATGATTGTTGGCACCCACATTTCTCTTTTTCAGGCATTTTATTCAATATGGTATGTGTGTGTGTGTGAGAGAGAGAAAAAGAGAACTCTATGGATTGTTTTTAGTGTACACTACTAACAATTTAAGAAAGTCCTAGAAGAAATCAACCCTAACTGCTCTTTAGAAGGCTGGATCATGAAGATGAAACTCAAATACTTTGGCCACCTAATGAAAAGGAAGGACTCACTGGAGAAGAGCCTAATGCTGGAAAAGATTGAGGGCAAAAGAGGAAGGGGACATCAGAGAATGAGGTGGCTCGATGGAGTTACTGAAGCAGTTGGTATGAGCTTAAATGGACTCCGGGGATGGTAGAGGACAAGAAGGCCTGGAGGAACATTATCCATGGAGTCGTGATGGGTTGGACACGACTTCGCAACTAACAATAACAACAATGCAATCAGTCCTTTTCCCTCCCCAGCCAATGCATGTATCCATAATGTGCTGTAGAATGTAGTTCAGGGATCTTCAGACTTGACAATTTAAGAGTTGTGGCTTCAACTCCCAAAATCCCACCTCCAGTCCTTTTAGCTCAGGAATACTGGGAGTTGAAGTCCACAAGTTTTAAACTCACCAAGTTTGAAGACTCTTGATGTAGTTCAAGAAGGAAGAGAAAAACTACCTGTCAATGAACGTCCAAAATATTGGGTAGAATATTCTGTATACTTCCCTGTAATGTTATCATTTAAATTTAAACATTGGTCATTTTTATTTTCTTTACATTTTATTGCTTATGTTTTTTTCAGTCATGATACAATTTATATCTTGAAATAGATCTAGTTTACATTTCCCATTAATATTTCTTCACATTCTTATGATGATGATATTATCTAACCATTTGTGTCTGACTCTGGGTGATTTTATGGGCCAGGTCTCTCCATGTCTTCTGATCTTAAACTACTTCTTTGAGTTGTGCTATGCTCTGGCTGGGGTCAGCTTTGATGGTATCCAGTCACTGTATTCTTGGTGGCCTGGTTTCATTTTACCACTAACTCTTCAAAGCAGCTATGTGCTTGCTTGTTAGTCATCTTTGTTGTCCAAAGAATACGCAGGAGCCTTCTCCATCACTACAGCTCATATGAATGCATTTTGTTCCTGTCTTGCTTTTTAAGGTCCAGCTTTCAGAACCATAGGTAGCTACGGGGAACACGATAGAGCGGGGTAACCTAAACTTTGGTTGCCAGACTGATGTTCTTGCTTTTCCATTTTTGGCTCACGTTCATCGTTGCTGTGCGACCCATTGCTGTGCGACCCAGTGCAATCCGACGTTTTATTTCTGGGCTGCATTCACTGCTTTGAACTATCTGTGATCCCAGAGAAGTGAATTTTTCCACATTCTATCTTTTCACTATCAATTTCTATTTTGATGTTTTCCATTCCTTGCAGTGGGTCATGAGCTTGGCCTTTTTGATGTTCAGAAAGAGTCCAAAATTCTCACTTTCTTTTTTTGTTTTTCTTGATGAGATGTTCTAGGGCTTCTTTGGTTTCTGAGAGGAGAGATGTATCAGCAGCATATCAAAGAGTGTTGTTCTTGTTCTTCCTCCAGTTTTTCCCCCAATTTTTCATTCAAGTTCTAGCTTCTTCATGATTCCAACCACATTGTCAGTATTTATTTATTTAACATATTTACACATGCACACACACTGACTCAGTATTCATCTTCATTTCCCCCCACCCAGTTTTTCATAAATAAAAGCATAGCTGTTGAACAGTTCGAATCATCAGACAGAAGCAGCAAATAAATTTAATGGATAAATAAAAGCATAAAGGTTCATATTCAGATTCTTAAATGTCCAAGTAATTCTCCAGTATACCAAATTTTATCACTCTTTTGAATATATCAGAAATATGTTTTGCATAATATTATATGCACAATATTGAAAAAATGAAATCATACCTTCAGAAACAGAAATAATAAGAAAAATTATGGCAGAATCAGATAGGTTAACTTTAGAAATAAAAGACAAAGGAGAGTCCAAATGTTATAAAACATTGGAATAAATTTTATGAATGGTTATATAGTAGAAGACAAGTTCCAAATATTACTAGTTATGATTAGATATTTTAGTAATTAATATTTTAAATGAGATTATAAATGATGAAGTAGAATATATATATGTATAACAAGGATAAGTTGGATGTATTGTGTTGTATTTTCATAATTATTTTTAAAATTAAAAATAAATTAAAAAAAAATCCATATCTTTATTTCTGTAATCAAATATTTTTCTCTCCTAAAATGTCTTTTCTTTGACGGAATCTGATACTCAAAGAAGAGGTGTGATTAGGGTCTCTTAAAACAAAGTAACTACATTTCTGAAATTGAGTTCCAGCGGGAAGAAAAAAAAAAATCCCATGTTTTTTTTAGAAAGCAAATTCAGTTTAAAATGGTCTCTTTGATGTTACAAAATTTGTTTCATTATGTGACTGTTCTTTAATGCTATAAACGGTACGTTGCTTAGATTTAAAAAAACTTTTGAGACTATTCCCTGACTTCCACATACTGCTGCATATCTCTGCATTGCAGTTTGGCTACTGTTTATATCTGTTCCAGTTGTGCAAGAAGTGGAAAATATTCTTTTTTTAGAACAGGTCACATGGATTTATATTGAGGAACAGGACTTTAGTATAACAAAATATGTCTTGTAAAAGAACAGAAGCAAAATTGTAGCGGAAAAAAACATTTGATAATAGAGCAACAGTTATCTATATTATAACAAAGCTCAGTTGGCTTTTTTCCCCAACTGGTACTCAACTCACCCAAATACTTTTCGATCCGATACTGGCTTTTTCTGGAAGAACAGAATTTATTTTCAAACTTTTCTCATTCCATTTTCAACTCATAGTGCCATTTTTTTTACAGTTAAAAGCATTCCCTTACCAGGTTACAAAGGAAGTGCATTCTGGTAATGGAGTGCATCAAATCAATGTTAGGATAGTTCAATAGTTGACGGACATATGAGTTAGAGAAACAGTTGTCTTCAGTTAAGGTCAGTGGTGGGATTCAATTTTTTTTACCACTGGTTCTGTGGGTGTGGCTTGGTGGGTGTGGCAAGGCTTGGTGGGCATGGCAGGGGAAGGATACTGCAAAATCTCCATTCCTACCCCATTCCAGGGGAAGGATACTGCAAAATCTCCATCCCCTCCCCACTCCTAGGAGAAGGTTACTGCAAAATCCCATTCCCTCCCCACCCCACTAACCTGCTTTCCAGCTCCGTTCTCCTGTGCAGGGCAACAAAAAAAGACCCAGCCGATCAGCTTGGACTCGGGAGGCAGAGAAGAGATGGAAGCAGGGCCAGTCAGAGGTGGTATCTCTGAACTACTCAAAATTTCTGCTACTGGTTCTCCAGAACTGGTCAGAACCTGCTGAATACCACCTCTGGTTAAAGTACTTAATAGACAACAGCAAGATATTCAGATCCCATTTGGTCTTCGAAAGAGGAAAGTATAAATTCTATTTTGCAATGGTCGTATCCCATTGCAAGTACAATATTGTGTTCTGGGCACCGTACTTTGAAAGGATTCAGACAACTGCCAGAGGTTCAAGGAAGGGCAATGTGGATGACTAGGAGACTAATTTTTTTCCTATGAGACAAAAACATGGGGAATTTTCTAGGTTTGAGACTGATATTGCAAATAAAAACTCTCTTTTGATGCCTGAAAAGTTGAATAGAGAAAGTCTAGTCTTAATCCTCTAGTCCTCAGACACAATTCCAAGCAAATCTTGTGTTCCTGCGTTTTATAAACAAAGGCATAGAATCAAGATCACACGAAGTATTAGTACCGCTTTATAAAACCCTAATAAGACCACACCTGGAATATGGCAAACAATTTTGGTCACCACACTACAAAAAAGATTTTGAGACCTTGGAAAAAGGTTTAGAGAAGCGCAACTAAGATGATCAAAGCCCTGGAGACTAAAACATATGAAGAACAGCTGCAGGATTTTTGGCTAGTCTAAAGAAAAGAAGAATTAGGGTTGACATGATAGCAATAGTCCAGTACTTGAGGACTGCCACAAAGTAGAGGGGGTCAAATTATTCTCCAGAGCACCAGAGGGCAGGATAAGAAGCAATGGATGGAAACTAATCAAAGAGAGAAGCAATCTGGAATTAAGGAGAAACTTTCTAACAGTGAGGAAAATTATCCAGTGGAATAGCTTGACTTCAGAAATCATGGGCGCTCCATTGCTGGAGATTTTTAAGAAGAAACTAGACAGCCACTTATCTGAAATAGTATAAATTCTCCTGCTTGAGTAGGGGGCTGGATTAGAAGACCTCCAAGGTCCCTTCCAGCTCTATTCTGTTCTAAATTCTTTACCTCAAAGTGCTGAGCTGATACAACTCACTAACAGGAAGCACAAAAAAACCCAAACCAGCATATTTTCTCAATCCATGCCAAAGCAGTAACAATACAGATAATCCTCTACTAACAACCATTTCTTTAGCGATCATTCAAAGTTACAATGGCACTGAAAAAAAGTAAGTTATGTCTGGTTCTCACACCATTGCAACATCCCCACAGTCATATGATCAAAACTTGACACTTGGCAACCAGGTATGTATTTACAATGGTTGCAGTGTCCCAGGTCATGTAATCCCCTTTCCAGCCAGCTTCCGACAAGCAAAACCAATGGGGAAGGTGGATTCACTTAATGATGATGTGATTCATTTAACTCAACTACCCAGTTTAACAACTGGAGACAAAAAAAATAATAAAATCAGGCGTGACCCTTGCTTAGCAACAAAAATTCTTGTCCCAGTTGTGGCTCATAAGTCGATGACTGCCTATACATGCATTTCATTTGTCATCTTTTAAAAAGTCTAATGTTATAAAACACAGATGCCTAGGCTATTCAAATGCTCTTCAATTTAGGGGCAAGAGCAATAGCACTTAGACTTTATATACTGCTTCACAATGCTTTATAGCCCTCTCTAAGCGATTTGCAGAGTCAGCCTATTGCCCCCAACAATCTGGGTTCTCATTTTACTGACCTTGGAAGGATGGAAGGTCAAGTCAACCTTGAGCCGCTGAGATTTGAACTGCCAAACTTCAGGCTACCAGCAGTCATCAAAAGTAGCCTGCAGTATTGCATTCTAACCACTACACTGTCACAGCTCAGAATGTCAATAAAACTGTAAAGCTACCAGTTTGCAGAGGGGGAAATCTCAGGAAATGGGTAGAAGCAAGAGTTTCGACAATGGGAAAGCAGGCTGTCTCTCTCCACCATTCACCTCTTTAAGCTTTGAGCTTGCAGCATTTCTACTTTACAGCTGGCTTCAGAACGGTTCTTCTCATGTTCCATGCATTAGCTCAGCTCTTCAATGGAAAGTGTGGCATCATCCTTTAGCCAAGAGCTAACTGAAAAAAGAGCAAACAATTCTCTCTGTTGATTGATTCCAGAGAGGTATCTGCTTTCATTTTTTACCCCAAAGAAAGAAAGAATCAGAAAGAAAAATCCTCAATACCACAAAAGTTAGCGTTAATTGTGGCATAAAAAATATGTTGGCTACACGTGAAGCAATGCAAGGGAAGAGTCTTACAAAAATTGGTATTTTTCTGATCATAGCTTTTGAATCTCTTTCTGCCAGCAGAAGAAGAAACATAAATGCTTATGAATTCAGTATCCTGAAGTCAAAGTGCTCTCATGAGTGGATAAGTAATTTCAGGTAGCTCTTGTTTAGCAAAATCATTTAGTGATTGTTTGCAATTACAATACTGATGAAAAAGTAATGTTATAACTGACTCTCTTATGACCTTCATGTGTCTATAAAGCAAAGGAAAACTGAAATAAGATCATAAATAAGATCACTTTCACTTAGTGATTGCTTTTCTTAATGAGCAAGTTGCCGGTCCCAAATGTGGTTGCTAAATGAGGACCAGATATTACTTTAGTATGAGTTTGGAACTACTTCCATTTTTTTCTGCCACATTCTCCTTCCTAGTGATGAAGCTTTCTAGGGACAGTATTTGACTGGGTTTAGTTTTTGGGGGAAAGGTGGTTACTATGATGTGTGGTGCAACATCTCATTCCATTACCAAAGACCATATTTTCAGAAACAGCTGTACCTCAAGTTATTTCTAGTGTGTTCATTTCTGCTCTCTGCTAGACTCTCAGGTGAACAGCTTTTGATAGCTATAGTACTGTCTCCACCAGGTCTAGGACAACATGATTGACGTGTACTTTTCTTGAATTTAGGAAGTGCATCGTAGGATCGTAGCTTGTTGTTGGGCATTTGCATCAAGAGAGTTGTGGATAATATCAAGACAAACTCAGGCTTGATTTTTCTGGGTGAAAGGATCGCAACATCATAACAGTGTCCTTTTTTAATGAAATAATTTCCCTTCTCAAAATCAGTTTCAATTCTTGCCACACTATATATTTTACCTCAGTGGTTAAGTATATATTGCTGTAGTGAAAATATTTTTTAAAAAATAAATTGATGGTGACTTCTGAAGGCTCTTTTGGACTATCCGAAAAAAGAACTTATGACCATTTGTTTAAGGATGAATCAAAGTTTCAATGGCCTTAAGATCTGTAAATCCGATTATTGCACCACCTCCATGGTCATGTTTGGCAACCAATTTGCATTTACGATTGTTGTAGTATCCTGATTGCTATTTACAACAACTTTTTGCCAATTTTTTACAAACAAAATGGCAAAACAAAGCTCATTGGGGAAGCTGGATTTTCTTAAAGACCATGTGATTTGATTAATGATGGTATGATTCACTTAACAATTATGGTGATTTGCTTAACAACCATTGTAAAAATTGTCATAAAATCGAGTTCCACTGACTTACAACTGCAGTGACTTATGATGGAAATTTTGGTTTCAATTGTGGTTGTAAGTCAAGGAATATCTATACCTTGTGGAACCACACAATACTGAATTTCTGAATTTATGCTAGTCATAAAGGAAGTTCAGTTGATAATATTAAGGTGGACCCAAAGTCTGATTCAATAGGCAAGTATTCCATTTAATAGGAAGAGATACAGTATAGTGGATGCTTATAGTGAATTAGTTTGGTAGGTATGTCAGTGAGCAAATGGAATGTTGCCCTGGTTATTTTTGCCACATTATCAACATGCATTTTATTCTGGTGGTGTAATGAAAATTGCTAGCTATGTATGGTAAGCCCCTTGTGTGATAGAAGATAAATATCTGAGCATCATTCCAGGGTGCTAGGATACAGTACAACTGTCTAGATTTCTTTAGATTACACTGATGGCTGTTTTCAGCATACAGAATTATTGTTTGATTACACATTGGAAATTTAATAAGAGTGGTATTTTCCACCTTAAATATTTTGTAGAACATTTACAGCTTCTATTAGTTCAATTGTATATCCCATTCATTGTACATAATATTTGTGGTATAGGAATGTAAAGAATAAACAAATCAAACATTGTTCTTCAACATGTATCTATGTAGCAAATATTGCTGAATATAACTTAACCTAAGAGGAGTTATTTGTTATGAATTATAAATAATTACTTAGGAAACAAGAAAAACAATCCCACCAGTTTACTTTTATCTAACTTTGGGAATAAAAATAACAACATTTACTGCTGGCTTTATTGCTGTTTAATAATTGAAATAGCTACTAAAATCCATAGTGTTTTGTCTTCATAATCATGTCTTCATTTGTCAATAATATAATAAAGGTGTTTGCCATGCTACCTTTGAAATTAATCATATTCCAATGTGATGTTTCATTGGTTCTATTCTAAATATTCGTTATAGCACCAGAACTCTGTGATGCTATAAAGATGCTTCTCTTAGCACTTTTTAAATTTAATCTGTTTAGAAAATTAATTCCACTGCCTTCATTAAGATCCAAGGACACTGACACAATAAAAAGAAAGAAGATATATACAAAGAAGTAGCCAGAAAAAAAATTAGAAAGAGAAAGAAAATAGCAATATTTAAACCTTAATTTAACAAATAGTCTTTAAAAGATTGTTCACAAAGAAAGGAAACCTTTTCAATGAATTCAATGAATTTCAATGAATTGACAAGACCCGGATTATACCGAAGAAAAACATATAGCCTCCCCCCCACTAAGTATTGCCACAAGCACATTAGGAAACAAAAAGTATTTGTGTCCCTAACAATTTTCTTTCAGCCAGCAAATGTTCCAAGAGCTCAGTCATTGTCCATCATTAAAATTTAATAACTCTTAATCAGTGTAATGAGTTCAAGTACATCTCGAGGGATTCCTGTTTGTATTTCTTTTGACTTCTAATCACTCCAGTTTTCAATTTTGAGCCAGCCTCTGAGATCTAGATTTACTGTTTTTTTTAAAAAAAATATTTATTTATTTTGCTTTCTTTTTCCTTTGAAATCTGTCCTTATATACGTCTCTGTACTTGACAGATAGTTTGAAGGAGCGAACAGTACTGCTGCCACATGTTAATTATCATTTCCGGCGTGACTCAACAAAAATGTTTGTTGTTGAGATTACTTCATGTAATGTTCATAATGGAATTGCCCTGGTTGCACGTGCTCCCTTGAAGCAAATGCATGTGACGGAACATGTGTGCAATATATATATATATAAACATACACACACATAGAATAAAGAACAAATACCAAAGGTTTTCTATTTAAGCCTGCTCATATAATTTTGAAGTTTTCAGTTAATTAGGCTCTTGATAAGTGTATTTTAATTGTTTTATTCTTTTTAAAAAGACGATCTCTTGGAAATATGTGTCTGAAAAATGCAGTGTAAATGGATTCATTTGAAAGTGTTATGAACTAATAAAACGCTTAAATAAAGTTTTATCAAACCTTTAGAAAAAGCAGGGTTCTAATCCTGCACTTCTGATTGGCCGATAATAGCGATATCGGATTGGTCCATTCAGGAGAATCTGATTGGCTGTTAACGAGCCATTCTCATTGGTTCAAGGAGTTAACACTCCACGTTTCTCATTGGTTACTAGATCAGCAGCCTGCCCTATAAAAGGGCTGCTGCTGCCCTAGGTTTTTGCTCTGTTCAGAATGATTAATAAAGAGTTGAAATTCACTGTTCACTGCCTCGTCTCCGTTCCTTGTGCCCATGCGCAGAACTTAACTCTGGCGACGAAGGTGGGATACGGAGACGTCAGAGCTGACTGAACACTACAGAGCACCAAACAGAGCATGTGGCTGAAGGCACATTGACAGTGGAAACCATGTCCAGCGGCGCCATACCACCCGCTCCATTTGACCCGGCACAAGAAGACTGGGACTCGTACATTGACCAGTTCCAGATGTTTCTGGAGACCAACAACTTGAAGGATGCCACTATGGGAAAAAAGCGAGTGGTATTCCTGACCCACTGCAGACCTGCCATTTTTAAGATGGCCAAGGCACTGGCGAAACCGGCTGAGGTGAAATCCATGGACTGGGACGTCCTCGAGCCCCTCCTAGGGTCCCACTATGCACCTACCGTTCCAACGCTTGTCCGAAGACATGAATTTTACCAGAGAGACCAGCGGAAAGGAGAGAGCGTTGCAGATTTCATTGCGGATTTCTGGAACTTGGGAGGCCTCTGTGGGTTTGCCGACCTCGAAGAAGCTCTGAGAGACCAAATAATTCTGGGATTAGATGCACCACATGTGCAAAGTAAGCTGATGGCGAAAGGCGACATCAGCCTTGCAGATACCATCGCTGACGCTACTGCAGCAGAAGCAACCAGGAAGTCGGCTGCCTGAATGCGCCTCACCAACGCACAGCTCCGCCAATTCGCCAGCGAAACCTCACCTCGCCTAGAGAGACACACAATGGCAACCCACCACAAGGAACTCGAATCATCATCAGAAAGTGATGAGGTCAACCGGCTCTGGTCTGAACATGACCAATGCCACCAGCGTAATCAAGGACTACAGCATCAATGCGCAGGTTGTGGAGCAAACCACCTGCGATCAGACTGCAAATTCCTCGACGCGCTCTGCCACTTTTGTGGGAAAAGAGGCCACATCGGAAAGGTCTGTAGAAGCAACCAAGGATCCAGCCCACTTCAGAGGGGGACCAACTACCGCCAAACCACAGGGAATCGTCCTGTGAGTCGGGAACATTTGAACTACCAATGGAACAACCACTCCTACAGAAATAAACCACTGGCCAATTCAATGAAACGAGAAGAGGCACACCAAACCATTACAATTGGTCACGCCTCATCACTAGATGCAAAGAAGATCCGAGTGAAGGTTGCCATTGAAAACCAGCCCTGCGTGATGGAAGTCGAGTCAGGATCGTCCCTCTCAATGGTTTCCTGGAAGACCCTTAAATAATTAATCCCTGCCGTCCGGCGGCAAGACCTCAGAACCCAAAGAATCATACTCAAGGATTATCAAGGAAACCGAATTCCGGTCGTTGGATCCAGCCTAGTCCAGGTCTCATTCAAAAATTGTACTGCATCTTTACCATTGATCGTCGTCGACCGTGATCGGCCTAGCTTGTTAGGCCTTCAATGGTTCGCCCCACTCAGGATCGAGGTAGCTGGCATTCACCAAACCAGAAGCAATGACTGGGAGGAGGCCCTCGTCCAGGAATTCCAGGACGTCTTTGCAGACAAACTAGGCGAGTACAAGGGGACCCCGATATCATTTAACCTTAACCCTGAAATAGCCCCCATCCGCCTTAAGCCTCGTCGGGTACCTTTTGCCCTTAAACCAAAGATCAACGAGCAACTTGATAAAGACCGTTGTGGGTCTAGGCAACCGTAATTGAAACCACCGGACCCAGGTCGTACCGTGTGAAAACCTGCGACGGAAACGCCATATAGATCAGCTTCGCTCAAGCCTACAACCCAGTTTCCGCGACTCCGGTAACTCCCAAACTGAGGGGGGAGGGGATGTCGAAGAAACCGAATTCGAGATGGTGGAAAGCAGGAGCGAAAGAAGTCAGCAATCGGGTATAAGAAATGAAGAAGAATCAGGGAAGGGAGTGTCCTCGCCACAGAGGAACACCTCAACAGAAGCAAGCCCGCAAAGATCGGAGGACAACAACGAGAACATTAGCGGCACCGAGTCATCCAATGAGGATACGGAACCACCGGTACCTGATTTGCCCAAAAACGTCCCGCCGAAACCGGATTACAGACAGGAACCGGTGGGACAGCATAAATCTAGTTGACAGTCAAAACAACCTTCATACCACAGGGATTACATCACCGCACCCCTTAAACAGAACCCTGGGGGAAGGGGTATTATGAACTAATAAAACACTTAAATAAAGTTTTATCAAACCTTTAGAAAAAGCAGGGTTCTAATCCTGCACTTCTGATTGGCCGATAATAGCGATAGCGGATTGGTCCGTTCAGGAGAATCTGATTGGCTGTTAACGAGCCACTCTCATTGGTTCAAGAGGTTAACACTCCACGTTTCTCATTGGTTACTAGATCAGCAGCCTGCCCTATAAAAGGGCTGCTGCTGCCCTAGGTTTTTGCTCTGTTCAGAATGATTAATAAAGAGTTGAAGTTCACTGTTCACTGCCTCGTCTCCGTTCCTTGCGCCCATGCGCAGAACTTAACAGAAAGCTTCCGTAATTCTTTAGAAAGTGATAATGGGGAAAAAAACCATATTAAGAGAGTGAATATAGAAGAGAGTGAGAGAGTAAAGAAAATACATCATATTCTAGAAATGGCATGCAAAAAGTATTTCAAAATTGCTCCAATATCGTTGACTGGTGTTACAAATTATACAAGCGAAGCATTATAAAGAGCTGTATAATATAAGGTGGAAGATTCAAAGTTACTCTTAGGCATTTCAGTAAAGAAAACAGCTGTAAATCTGACTTTCTTGAGCTATTAAACTGGGCTTATGGCTGCACTAAATCATTGTAACAAAAGTAGTCTCAGATGCTAAATATAGCTCTCTTGGAAAGCCTTTCTACAAAAAAATGTAAAGATACCAGAGTATGTGCTTTGTTCATACACAAGACACAATTACAGATGGCGGGGTTGGTTTAGAACGTGATTGGACAATGATCTATGCAGTTCTAGTCAGATCTGGATAGCTTTTCTTTCTATTTGTTTTAAGCTGTTGCCAGTTTCCACCAAAAAATGCCCATTGGGATAATGGTTTCAGATTTGACTGTGATTTGCTTAATCACCATGTGATTCAGACTTATGACCACATGATTTGCTTAATGACCATTTTCAGTATAAAATGACCATTAAAAATGACCATTTTTACATAAAATTGGTTCCTGTAGGTACCTCAACCATTACAACTTACGACTGAATACTGCAGTATTTATTATATATAGGAATATTGCAATGTTGGTTGATTTATAAAAAAATAATTTTGAATTGGCACATTTCCTCCACATTTCTTGCTTTCCATTATGGTTTGCAAAGATTTTCCTTCCTTCTGTTTGTAATATAAGCACCTCAGGTTTTGTTTTTTTTTTGGGCGGGGGGAGGTCAGCTTTGGATAAACCAGAGTTAACCTTATAACAATATAATATCAGCTTTGGCTTTTGGTGACATAGTTAATTCCTAACCTTACTGCTATAGTATATTCAAGAGGGAAGAGGAGTTGGGGAAATGGGTATCTGCAGGGGTGGCATCAAAAAAGTCAAGATGATGGTTGCAACCACACAATTGGGGTCAACTATTTTCCTCAATCATCGCAAACAGCAACCATATGGTCGTGACCACATCTTAATTTTTTTCACCTTGTTTCTGTGCACCTCTCTATGGGGGAATCTTCATAATTATCTTCATAATATCTTCATAATTCTGAGGTATTACTGGCCTAGCTTGGTATAAGAGAGATACTGCACAGATAAAACATAATGTTTGATGAGAAGCTGCTTCCACATGCCACTCGGCATGAATTCTCTCCTTGGAAGTTTTGGTGAATCTGGACTGGTTCCAATCTTCGACAGGCCTCTTCTGCATTTGGAGCAGATACCACACTTCTGCTAAAGCAATTTCACATGTTATAATTAGACTCAAATGTCAAGATGCTCTTTTGGCTTGTCACTGAGCCTTCCAAAGATAACAGTTGCTGCCTCCCATTCTTATTAAGATTTAAAAGACCTCTCCAGATATAAAGATACAAGTTGATATTTCTCTTAACCCTTACTGGATTTTTGTTGATTAATAAGGGACTAATAAGAATTCAAGTAATAAGATTTAGATATGGGTTTATGGTGAGATGTGGAATGAAAGAAATATTTGATTGTCTTTAAAATACAGATAGGTTTTTCATTGTATTCACTGGAGCCGTGGTAGCACAGTGGTTATAATGCAATATTGCAGGCTAATTCAGCTCATTGCCACAAGTTTGATCCTCACCAGCTTAAAGTTCACTTAGCTGTCCATTCTTCCGAGGCTGGTAAAATTAGGACCTTGATTGGTGGGAGAAATATGCTGACTCTCTAAACTGCTTAAAGCACTATGAAGCGGTATATAAGTCTAACTGTTATTGCTATATAAGTCTAAGTGATATTGCTATTTTAATGTTGATTATATTTCTTCTTGTAATCTTTTCTTTTTTCTGTACTTTTAATTTTTTTTTAAAAAGTATACAAATATATTTTATTATTTTTATGTATTTTTGTACTAGGATGTTGTATTCGTTTTTCTTGTTTAATATCTTCCTGAATAATTTTTTGGGGAAAAAATATTTAAAAGAGCTTTCCTGTTTTCCACCCCTACAAGGAACTGCAGCCTTTAACCTAGGAGATTAGCAAGATACTTTTCCAATCTGTGGACATCTTGTTGTCTAATCATTTTCTGTGTACGTTGCTCTGAGATCTAGAAATAAGTGATAGTGGTAGGAAGGTCTTCTTTTTGCCTATCATAACAACACTTAGAGAAATTGGAGGAATCTCAGAATAGAAATTCCACTCAAATCAACCCAGAATTATGGTATCTGATATACTCTTAACTGCATAACAATTCTTCCATAACAAAAATGACCAAGAACTATTATATATTTATTTACAATACTTATTTACTTATACATGTATTTATTTAAGCAATTTGCAGTATAGAGCTGTCCATCTTACACTAGCAACTCTGAGCATTGCTTATACTCCAGAATATTTTTTTTGTTTATGTGTCATTTTCAGAGCTACAACAATTCAATATACTGTGGGTTCAAGATAGCGCATGCAAGTAAATAATGTTTTTATGGTCCTTATGACAGTATCTAGTCTAACCAATAACCATCTTTTTGAGCTAGGGATATTTTTAGAATTTGGACAATGTGTTATAGGTATGCTTACAAAGTGGCTTTTGTGGTATGTTGGTGGTGGGAGACTGAGTATTTATAAAATATTTTCTAAAGTTATAATGGGTAGTCATAAATAGTTGTTTCTGAGAAAACAAACTGGGGTAGTTAAAATAAGACCAACAGTCTTAGAACAAGGCAAGAAATGGAATCATAGCCTTAAATATAAATTGTATATTTGTACAAAATACAATAAAACAACTACTTTTCAGAAATCAAAACATATGTCCCTGACACAAAATCTCTCTCTTACACATGTACTCAAATAGGTAAATGTAAGTGCATACATATATACACACAGATGCCCATGTATAAAATTGCTATGGAGATTACTAATCTTCTTGTTTGATACTTCATTATTTTGTTACTGGAGGGCTAAGTCCCTAAATTGACTCATTCTCAATACCTACACATTGGTATTCAGAATATAAGTCAATACTTTCATTTTGTTGCTTTCCCCCACAAATGGTAGTTATTGGTATCCTATTTGGAAGTTATGCCTGCTTAGCAAGGTGGATGGGCTCAATTGCAGCAGTGGTGGGTGCACCATTAGAAGACTGAAGGACCAGGTTGGGACTGACTCTTCTGTGAACAATCTATGTGCTTGCCACTGACTTGATTGTACATAACCATCACCAGTAGGTCAAAATCGCAAGTTGGTTCACTTTAGCTTGGTTGTTATGAATAAAAACTGACTGGAGATTCTGCTGCATTTGGAAACAGAAGTGATCAGTTGGTTTATTTTACATTGGCATGGTGTTGTTTGTATGCAAACAGGCATGATAAAAGTAAATTTACAAGAAAGATGATTACATAAATAAAGAGTTGTGGTGGTGCAGTGGTTAAAGGCAGTGTTGCAGGCTATTTCTGCCCACTGCGAGGAGTTCAGTCCTGACTGGCTCAAGGTTGACTCAGCCTTCCAAATTTTGATTGTCCATAAACTGAAGAACCAGATTGTTGAACGCAATATGCTGACTCTTGAAACCACTTAAAGAATGTTGTAAAGCACTGAAGTGATATATGTGCTAAGGGCTATTGCTATTGCTACAGCTAGTGCTGTAAGAGTTGTGTAGTTTCATCAGGGACATGTTCCTTCTTAATTTGGTCGGGTATTCACAAACATTACTTCCTTTGAGTTTTAATCCCGAGCCAGAAGAAATTAAAGTAAGTTATATGTTCATTGTTCTTTGAATTGGCTTAGGTTCAAGAAGAATTATGCTAATTTGTCAGTTATCTAAATATCTACAGTAGCTATTTTAGTTTGCTGAATCAAAATCAAATGTACTGTGATCTTCTGGAGCAATATGTTTAATATGAAGCTGAGTTCTTGTAGACAACATGTTACATTAGGCAAATGAGATTGACCCTGATTTTTTACAGGTGCAAAAATGAAAAAATGACAAAGCTTTATCCAATTGCCAGTACCTTTTTCACACTACATACATACTTATCTAGCTTATTCATATAGACATACACTTTATTTTATTTATTGAATTTATGCACACAGGTAACTTACACTATTATACTGTATATGGATATAGACATACAAAAGGTGGCGATGGTAGAAAGAGTAAAAAGCTCTGATTTTATATTGATTTGCATTTATATTTCCTTGGAAAGCTGTCAGAAAAGCTAATCAGACTGCAACATGCTTTATTATGTCAAATCCGTTACTGACAGTAACTAATCAAATGAAATATGGACTTGATTTCCTGGATAATATGTTGAGATTCTTCATACAGATGGCATCTTGCACAAATGATAGAAGGGGATGTGGGTGGTGGGGAAGATGTTATATGCCCACATATTTTTGAGCACAAAAATAGCTGCATAATTGATGTGGCTGCAAAGAGCATTAATCATGTTGCAGGCCTGCCTTGTAACTCAGTAATGATTTCCCTCCTTTACTTATTCACTGTTGTGGAACTTACAGTAACGAGTGTGTATTAACTGCAATCTGCTGCCCAAACCATTTTAACTATTGCTATTAGAAAGGAATGAACAGTGTGTTCTAAATGTCAACCATTTATGAGGTAAAGCAAAGCTACTGGATTAAATCTATATACACCAGGTTACCCCAAAGGCCTCACTAAACTGTTTATGTATTTTAAATCTTAGCATGTTTCTTTGCTTTCTCAAATGCTTCTTCCTATAAGGAGCTAGCTAATTATTTCTTTCCTTATTTATGTCAGAAACACATTCAAATTATAGACACATAACATTCAGCACGGAGCAAATAAAATACGTAAAATATAAAAATATATCACAGGTAAAAGGTATGTAAAATAAATAGGATTACAACTAAATGGCATTCGCCCAGCATTGGGACACAGTGACACCATTTTCTCTCAGCAGCATGAAATTTGCCTCTGTACCATAGGCAAACGGTGTATATGAGAAGGATTGTTCTTCTCCACAGTCACATAGTGTATCTTCTATAGGGAAGCCCCATTTTCTTTGATTGTCCTTTGATCTTCCTATCGCAGGCCAGGTTTGTTCTTAATCATGCACCAGACAGTTGTGCCCAGTTGGCTGGTAGTTCCTTACTTACCTACCATAGGGCAGTCTGTGATGGCTATTTGCTAGAGGAGCGGAAAATTTGAAGATGCTGTTCTTCGATCTCAGTTTCAACCTTGGAGGTTCTTTGATCTCAGTCTCAACCTTGGAGATTGATGGTTAATTACTGATAATGCAGGAACTCTAATTTCTCTTTTCCAGAGTTGAAGCTTTCTAACATTTATTTATTAATTTATTTTGTGTGGCCCACCATTTATAAATTCACCACCAAGAAGATTAGAGTGTCATCTTTGCCCAACCATATTTATCCCCATTTGGATATTGAATGTTTGAATTGAATGACTTTGTTACTACCAAATGGAGAACTGTCACATATATAAAGCCTGCTTCTCAGCCCATATGCTTGAGGGAAATCTTTTAAATCATACTAAATGCATGCCTTGTCCTCTTAAAATGAAACATAATTTTAGTACATCATCATTTTAGTAAACCAGGATGTATTATTTATTTCAGTTAGTCAGAATAAAATATATACATATAATGTAATACTCAAGCTATTGGATAAGATCTGAAAAGATGTTGGGTTCAACTCTCACTCATTCAGGAAACTGTTGAGTGGGTTTGAGACAATTATTTTTTCTCGGCTCAACCTATATTACGGATTTGTTGTTCTGAGAGAGAACCTTGTATAAGTCTTACTACAAGAAGTGAGGTTGGGCCAAAACAAAAGGCAGCACAGTCGGGATTGTGGGAAGAGATTGAGGATAACCACTGTCTCTGGAATCTCGCAAGGTACATATATCTGTTAGTTAGGTTAGTATTGGGTTCATCTAGAAGATTCTGTCTATAGGATTATGTAAATAAGGAACTGAACTTTGGCTAGATTGTTTTATGTCATTCTTGGATTAGTCCTGACAATCTCTGATCTTGATCCATTTTCAGTCAGTTGCATTCAAAGTGATATGTAGTCTGCAATATGTAACATGAGAATGAGAAATGTGATTAGCGGTTGCTATGTACATCTTTAATATTTCTGTGCTTTGAACTGATTATTCAGCACTCAGTGTGGCAGCCTCAAGGTTCTTACTGAATGGCCAGATTGTCTTGATGGCTGTGCTGTTTTTCTTAGAAAAAAATAAAGCAGGTTCAGCACTTGCACTTTGATTTTGCATTTTTAGGACATTCTATGGCTTCAAGGTGCTTGCCTGGCATTTTCATGGAATGCAAAGAACCACTTGGATATTTAGTTGATGGAATTTTGTTTCCTTTTATTTTCTATAAAAGGCTGACATTGGAGAAACTTAAAATTAAAGATATTTTAATAGATCAGTCTGGTACATGAAGGTGAGGAGGTGTTATAAACAGAGTGCCACTGCTTTTCCAACACAGTGTGGTTATCTCCATCCATTCTTATTATCTTCTTAGCACTATTAGATCATCTCAGTGTGAAAAATGAAGAAAGCTACTTTCTACAGTTAGGCTATTGGATTTATTAACCAGTATTGTTTAATCTGACAGATGGATGTAGAGGTATTTATAGGCAGAACTGAAAACTGGCTATTTGAAGATACTGTGGTACTTTAAAGGTTTTGGATCCTTTTGATTTTTCAATATTTCTGTGAAAGCTACTATTTACACAAGTTCTAAAACTAGATTAAGAGAACCCAGTTACACACATGGGTACAAAATTATATTTGTTTATTGATTTATTGAGGGTAAGGATCCTCCAAAAACACATACTTACATGTGGCGAAACTATCTAAACTTCTAGGATTATCAGATCATTTAAAGAGGAAATTGAAGCCAGATGTTTCAGTAAATGGAATGATCATCAGGCACCAATGGGGTAGGTCCTGCCTTATTTAAAAATGGAATTCTGCATATTTGTTATCAAAGCCCACAGGCGTATGGAAGTGTGTCATCACTGGAACAAAGGAAATAACTGAAGACCTCTAAAAAGCAGCTGTTGATACGCATCAGCCTGGAAAAGGTTACAAAACTATTTTCTTTTTTTATCATTGTTTTTATTGAATTTTTCTTTTTTACATATCTCAATTGATGTTAAACAGTGCTGTGACATTTTTTATACAACTATGTTCCATATCATTATAAGCTATACATTCTATTTCTATAACTTTTACAACTATATGATACATTTTCTTTTCTTATTTTTATCTTTTATCCAGTCATACTATTTCTCCCATATTGCATAAAATTCAGAATCTTCTTTTCCTTTTAATTCTAGTCATCCTATCCATGTCCACACACTCAATTTTTTTTTTAATTACAAGCAGGGGTGGGATTTGAAAAGGTTAACTACCGGTTTGGGATTTAGGAGCTTTCCTGCCTGCTGTGAACTGTGAGCCTGTAAATTGTCATAAATCGTCATTAGCACGTCATTAGCAGGCTGCCTGCCGAGAAGCAGCCTTTGAAACTCTTTTCTTGTTTTTTTACCTGCAGCTGTGCCTCGTTCGGCAGCTGAAGTTGAAAAATCAGGAAATAAAGGTCAGGTAAGAACCCAGGTGGGTGGGTGGGTAAAAACATCAGCAGACATAGAACTGGTTCTATGTCTGCTGCTCTTCAGAGCTACTGGTTCTACAGAGGCGGACAGAACCGGAAGAAACCCACCCCTGATTACAAGGTCTTCCGATCGTATGCATTCTTTCTTCCAACATTGTGCAAAGGCTATCCTAGCTGCTGTTATAACAACTGCTGTATTTATATGTAGCATTGAATATTTTGTCCTTTTATTGTATTTACCTTTAATTATCTCTAGGAGGAATAATTCCAGGGTAAATTCTATTTGACTTCCAATTAAATTCTGTATCCATTTTTGTATTTTCTTCTAGTATTTTTTCGCTTCAGGGCATAACCACCATGTGTGATAGAAGGTACCTTGTTTTTGTCCACATTTCCAACAAAACTGTTTTCAAAGAGTTTGGCCTTCAACAAGAAATTAAGAGAAATTAAGCTGATCATGTAGAGATGGAGTACATGTACAATTCAACACCATTAAACTATCCTAGTAATGATCAGCCAATTAAGATCATACCAAGAGCAAGATGTATCATACCCCTAGAGGTCTCAAAGAAACCCAGGGCAATATTTAAAGAACCCAAAACCTTTCTTGGATTAACAACTGCCAGTGTTCATGAGGCTCCCATCAGAAGAACCCTGAACAACATTGCTGTGCATGGCATAGTTGCAAGGAGAAAGCTATTACTTTCCAAAAAGAAAATTGCTGCCCACCTGCAGTTTGCAAAAGACTACATGGATAACTAGAAAGCAGTTGGTAGAATGGATGGATGAAACCAGAATGGAGTCTTTTAGTTTGAATGAAAAGTTATGAAAGGCAAACACTGCATTCAGCATAAGAAATTTATCCCATAAAGTACACTGTGGTGGTGTCAGTATCATGGTTTGGGGCCTGCTTTGCTGCCTTTGAATCAAGACATCTTGCCATATTTGATGAAGTTATGAATTCTGAATTATACTTGCATATTTTACAGAAAATTGTCAGGGCATCTGTCCACAAACTGAAGCTCAGGAAATAAAGTGGTCATTCAACAGCTCAAAACACACAAGTCATATGCCCAAAGAATGGTTAAAACAAAAGAAAGTTAATTTCTTTCAAATGGCCAAATCAAGAATTCTGTCTTTAATCCCATTGAAATATTGTGGAAGGATCTGAAGCGAGCAATTGAAGCCTCCCTGAGGTGAAGCTATTCTCAAAGGAGGAATGGGCTAAAATTCTCCCAAACTGATATATAGAGCAGGTCAACAGGTATCAGACATTTTTAGTTGCGGATAATTGCTGCTGGCGGTGGGGAATCAATTATTAAAAGCAAAGGCTCACATATTTTTGCTACTCACAAATATCTAGATTTGGATCATTTTCCTCAATAAATCAATGAATAAGCATGATGTGCTTTACTCAATTTTAACTGGATTCTCTTTATCTCATTTTAAGATTCGTTTGGTGAAGAGTTTATGTTTTGGGTCACAATTAAGCAAAAATATTGAATATTCAAAAGGGTTCACAAACTTTTGAGCACCAGTTGCCTGGTAGTTCCTTCACCTTCCATCATAGCTCCAGGGTGGCCTGTGGCGGCTGGTTTTTAGGAGGAGTTGCACTTGAGGAAGTTGGCTGGATACTCTTTTCTTAAGCAAGATGGAGACACATCTGGCCAAAGCAAATGCAGGAGTATCAAGGAACCCTCCCATTCTATGAACTTTTTAATTTTGTTTTAATTTATCAATATTTTTTTGATTTAGGGATCTGCAAATAGGCCTATCAATTTTACTTATTTCTCCATTAAAGTTGGTAACAGAGCAAAAAAAGAAGAGGGTTTAAGGATGGCACAAGCAGATTACATAAACAAGGTCTGAACCTTCTCATTGTTATAAGAAGGTTATGCCATATCTTGTATCTGGAACTACAATTATTGAGTGAATGTGAGACCTTTGATGATGGGTATTTGCACTCTTTCCAGGATATCTCTGTTGAATAGATGGAGGATATTTTGGAGACATTTTATGAGACTTAGATTTCCCCTTTGAGATCCTGTTTTATTTATAGGTTTGATGCTTGCAGTTGTAATATGGAGTTGAGGCACCTGCAGGCTTTTAACGGCTTCAACCCAAAGGCACATTAGTTGTAAGTTCTAGAACATGTTTCCTTTTGCCAGGTTACTTTATGATGGTACACTAGTAATACTACATCAGCTTAAAACTACAATACAAGCACAACCTGTCTATCCAGTGTGCTGGGTTTTTATTAAAGATCCTAACCCCTACTCACCAGTTGCAATTTGATGGTAGGTTCTTACAATTAGACTTTCAGGGAATGTTTAGAAGAACAAATGTGTGCTTCTAAAACATTGTTATGATGCTTTTAAAATCATTATTTATAATGCAACATATTGGCTTAGGTGAGAATAATAATGCAGAGGTGTTAATGAAAATACTTGAGTTCTTTGGTGAGCTAACACTAACTTGCTTGTGTTAATATATTTCTAAATTAAGTACATGCCTTTATTTGCTTGTAAGTCATAAAAGCATTTTTATAGTATAGCCAAATTTACTTGGCAATAATTTAATTGTAGACTTTGGCCGTTGGCAATTTGTATATCGCATTTTAAATCTCTCTTCCATATAAGAACATAGACATTGCAGGCATTTCAGGAGACAAGCACTACAGAATTGTTTCATTGATCATGATTTTAAGAATGGTATAGGCTAATTAATAAAGATTTTAGGTTAGGGGGGAATGATCTTTCATTTGTTTCATTGTTTTAAGGATTGCATGTTCATTTTTTTTTTGTAAATATCCCCAGTAGACCTTGGGGAATTGGCAATATTGAAATAATGCAACTGAATAAATATGAACTGGAGGTATAAACGGGAGCTCTATTTTCATAAATATTGATTCAATGCCTTTGTTTTTCTTGCTACCAAAATAAAGAGTGAAAACAGAAGCATGAAAGGTGTAAGAAACATTTGGGTTATAGCTTCCTAGCATAAAGAGCCTGCTGGTTTATTTTGATTAACATCATTTCCTTGGATTCTCAGTGCTATAGTCTGTATTCGTTCAGCAACCGTTTTAAGTTTTGGTGGTGCTAAAAAAAGGACTTAAGACTGGCCCTTAGGTTGTGGCTATTGCAGTATCCTCTGCTACTATTTGACATTGCAGCGAGCTGCAGCACATGATTCCCTTTTACAACCTGCCCTGCTGGCTTCTCACAAAGTCAATGGAGAAGTTGCAGTGAAGGTCCCACATCATCCCAGTAAGCTGCTGTGCATTTTCTGCTGAGGACACTGCTATGGAGTACAAGATCCCACCTGCTTATATCCCATAGCATGTGTCTGCCCACAGCTCCCACTCATGCTTCCTATCCTTGACTGTGGTATCCCCTTCCCCATTGCTTACCTGGTACTCCTGCCTCTTCTTACTAAAAAAATCTGTGTGTCCTGGGATTATGGTGGCAACTAGGACTGCCATCACTAAAGTGATGTGGTCATGACATCATACTTTGTGACAACATTGCTTAGTGATAACAATATCTCTTCCAATTGCTGTCATAACCTGAGGATTATCTGTAGATGAATAAGGAATCATGCCCTTATTTCTTCTTGGAGAAGAAAAGGTTTTCCTATCCAGTCCTAATAGATAATGCACAAATATTGTAAAATTAATTATCATCATTATCATTATGTGTGTGTGTGTGTATGTGTATGTGTATGTGTATGTGTATGTGTGTGTGTGCTTCTGTGGGGAGGGGTTGTGGGGTTAAATAATCTCAATGTACAATCCTTTAAACAGACAACAAAGACTTATTTCTTGAACACTATTTAGGTTTGCCCAGTGTTTTTGTCTGATGCTGTTATTTGATTTGGTTCTAATTATATACTTAAGATTGTGATATTTTATTCTTAGTGGTTCTTTGTTGGAATTATTACACATTGTTCATTAACAATGATTAACTAACAGAAAAATCACATTGTTCATTAATATAAACAATATGATTTTTCTGTTGGTTAATTATTTGAAGAATGATTGGCCCAGAAAGATGATCTTTGGCCCAGAAAGATGATCCATAAATATTTTTTATTTAATGGATCTGTAATTAATATTTTGTCTAGAACATTATAGTATTTTCCTGTCAGAGCAGGTATCTTTTTTTTTAATGGCTTTTGTCACCATACAATGAGCTGTGGTGGCACAGTGCTTAGAATGCAGTATTGCAGGCTACTTTTGCTGACTGACTGCAGTTCGGCAGTTTGATTCTCACCTGTTGAAGGTTGACTCAGCCTTCCATCCTTCCAAGATTGGTAAAATGAGGGCCCAGATTATTGGGGGTAATATGCTGACTTTGTAAACTGCTCAGAGGGCTATAAGGACTGTGAAGGGTATATAACTCTAAGTGCTATTCCTATAACTTTTAATTTTGGAACCTAGGAAGATAAAAATCTGTCCCATCTATAGCTTCTTATATGCCCTTTTGCATTGGGTTGTAATATAAAAATAACCATATTTTAGACAGCTTTTGCACTGTCTTCTTTCCCCTTCAGCAAAAGTTTCTTTGGTGTTCCAGCCATCAAAGTTGTATCATCACATCTCGATGGTTGAAGTTTTTTCTTACATTCCAACATTTCTCTTGATATATTCTGCATTTACATTAAACCCTTTCCTAGTCAGTTGCTCCATATCTTATTCTAAACATTGCTTATGAGCCATTGTGGTGCAGTAGTTAGAGTGCAGTACTGCAGGCTACTTCAGCTGCTTGCTGGCTGCCTGCAATTTGGCAGTTAAAATTTCACCAGGCTCACAGTTGACTCAGCCTCCCATTCTTCTGAGGTGGGTAAAATGAGGACCCAGATTGATGGGGACAATATGGTGACTGTAAACTGCTTACAGAGGGCTGTAAAGCACTATGAAGTAATATGTAGGTCTAAGTGTTATTGCTATTCATCATCATACCAATTTTTCAACAGTCAATTGGGTGGCCCAGATCACCCATATTTTAAAGAGATCAATAAGTTATTGTGACCTTCATAGTCAAAAACTCTGTGTAGTCCATAAAATAGACTCCTTTTTGGAACTCATTTGCTTTCCCTGTTATCTGCTAGTTAGCGACTTCATCTTGTGTACCTCCGCTGAATCTAGCTTGTACTTCTGACAGTTCTTTTGGAAGTCTGAATTGTAAAAACATTGTAAGTGTTATGTTATTACCATATGAGATAAGAACAATTCTTCAGTATTTATTTGATACTGGAGTATAAATGGAGATTTTTCTAGTCCTTGGCATGTATTCTCTACCTTCTGGTTAAACTATAAGTAGCATTTTAACTGCATCTACTGATGATTCAGTTATTCCTGCAGTGTGTTTGTGTGTGTGTGTGTGTGTGTGTACATACTTCTTAACCACTCATCTCTCACACATTTTGGATAGTTCCTTTGTATATTCACACCATGTCTTTTTGTTACTTTCTAGATCTTTGCTTTTTTTTTTGTCATACCCAACTACATTAAAAAAAATTCTCTTGATTTTTGTTTTTTTTTAAATATGTTGTCTTTCCTTATTTCTTACTTCATGATTAATTAATAGAATGATAAAATTTAAGTGGTCTGGGACTTTAGAATCCAAACAGACATACACCTGCCACAAAACACTCCAGACTTAACAATTGTCGATAAAGACAAAAAAAGCTTGGATAGTAATGTTGCAATACCTGGAGACTGCAGAATAGAAGAGAAAGACCTGGAGAAAATCACAAAATACAAATGACCCTTAAGTAGAAATGGAATGACTATGGCAAAAGCGAGTAAAGATAGCACCAATGGCAATAGGCACTGTGGGTACAATTTCAAAACAGCTGGAGCATCACATGAACATTACTGGCATTGACATAATCATCATCCTCATCATAGTCTGTCAGTTGCAAAAGGCAGTTCTATTTGGAGCAACTTACATTTTGGGATGATACCTTTCACACTTTCAAACAACAACAACTGCCTATCCCAGATCCATGGGAAAGACTTGAAAGGTAGATTCAAAATGCCAAATCCAGTCTAAATATCTGGCTGATTATACAACAAAACATAATTCCAGTCCATTTCAATTTCTTGATTCTCAAACATGTCATCCTCGAGTTTTGATTTTTCTGCTCTGACAGTATCAAGCTTGTCTTGCTTCATGGTTCAGACATGACCACACACAGACACACAGACAGACACACAGAGAGACGTGCATGCGCGCACACACACGCACACACACAAAATCACTGAACCTTTCCTTTTGTTAAGATATTTCCTCCATTTAGAGTATCATGGTTAAAGCATTGTGATGGCATTCTTCTGCCTTCCCACTCAAGGGTCAGATTAGCCTTAGTCTTCTTGTTCATATTCCTCAAGGGTGTTGCCAAAATATTTTGTATGTTATGTCACTGTCTGCAATTCCCTCTGGTTCAGTTAATTCAAAAATTATTTCAAGGCAATAGGACAGAGGTGTTGCATCTTACAAAATTGTGCTGGTTGAAAATAGTCCAGGGTTGATGAGGTAGTTATCATGCTTTCGTGCAGAAGACGCGTTCTCCTGAACTATGTGGTCTTTGTATGTATGATATAAAATTATTGTAGACTGTATGAGAAAACTCGTTCTTTTCATGGGTTTAATATCAAGTGAGAATACCAGACGTTAATGAGTTTTTTTGCATTGTTATGCCATGGTTTTGAGTGTATGATCACTACAAGATAGGACATTCTGTCATTCTCACAAGATTTTAGGTATGTCAATTTTACTTTCTCCTTTTTCTGGCATCTGCAGTTTACAAAGTGGTGCTGTCTAATTTGGAAAGATTGCCAACTCTTTATTTAACAGCTATATTATCAGTTACTATTATTGTCCAGTATGCATTTCTAAACTTATTTTTTAATGAATGTAGATGAGAGTGAATTTTTATGTTTGATAGATATTGCAGACTATAGATCTCTTTGTTTATTAATTTTTAAATTATATCACAATTTCCCTGGCATTGTAGCAAACTCATGTAGACCATACTTTTCCATGATAGTGTACTGTTACTTTCATATATGGAGTGAATGCCTCATGTTGTATTTAGTATAGACTTGACACAGTTTGATGTACAATTAGATAAATACTTCCTGAGGGATTAATAATTCACATTTCTTCCCCATGCTTGATTTACTGAACAATTGTTTTAAATAAGAAGCAAAACAGAATTGCAGGATTAAGGCATAGGTAAACATAGAATCATAGGTATACACAGAATCATCTTTTCCCAAAGCACTGCTGAAGGATAAGATGTTTTTAGTTCTTTCTTCTTCCTACTGAAAAAGATTATTTTAGTTCCTTACCAATTTCTAAAGCCTTGTACATTTTTTTTCATTATATCTGATGACAAATTTTTATTCAAATTCGGGTAAGCAGAAAATCCTACATTGCTACATTGCTGGCATAATTGATTCAAAATGTGCAGATCCCAGTGCAATTCTTCAAAGATATCTCTGGATGCCATTATCAATTATTTATCTTGTTATGTCTCCTGTATAAAAAACATTTTTCCCCACAAACATATATTTTTTAAGATTAATTTCAGAGTCTTGATATTAACGATCCAATGTTCCAATACTTTATAAGCTCTTAATCTGTTTATTTATTTATTTAAAACATTTATATAGCTGCCCTTCTTATAACCAACTCTGGGCAGTTCCCAATCAAAGGTTAAAACTCACAGAACCATATTACAACTATAAAATTGAATATATTAAAATATTAAAAACAACAAAAACCTGGCACCAAGTCTCATCTAATCTCTCCCCAGAGCTTGGGGAAGCAGCCAGGTCTTCAAAGCTTTATGGAAATTTAAAATCTGTTAAATATTTCTGTAGCCAAAAATTTGTTGCTGTTTATTTTAAATTCTTAAGAGTTTATAAAGGCACATATCCATTTTCTTATATTATAGATTGAAGGCATTCACCTAATGGTTGCAGATTTCTCAATTTGAAGGTGTCTAAATTCTTTGAAACAGCTAATAAATATTTTTCAGTAGTAGTTTGCAAGGGAAGTGTAAACTTAGCTTCCTTCAAAAAGTCTCCATTTATGGCTGGAACAATGATCACAATTTCCCTTGTCCCCATTGTCTCTCTCCTCCACACACACCACTCCCCAAGAGATCACTGTCTTGTGGGCTCCTCATGGGAGGAACTGTAAGGAGAAAAGCTTGCGTGATTTCATGTTCTCTTTTATCCAGAGGGCTGAAGAAGCCAATCTGCTTGTCAACCTCCTATTCATAGCCACAAACATTGGCTCCACTTTCTATGGAGTTTTCCTCATGTTGCCATCTTCCCCGGAAGTCTAATGTATACAGCAGGGATGAAATTCTACACCTCACACCACCTGGGAGGATTTGAATCTCTTGGCTCCACCCATTCCTGCCCGTCTTCTTCCTTTTAGAGACTGAGTCCCACCAACCGACGCCCACCAAACCATACCCATAGAGCCAGTAGGGAAAAATTTTGAATGTCACCCCTGTTATACAGTACATATATTTTAATACTAGTTCTCTGTAACTCTTTCTCTCGACATTTGGCTGTTAAGTAGTTTTTTTATTTAGATCTTCGACTGGGAATGCCTCAAAGTCTGAACTAATGAATCATAGAAAATAATGTGCTGGCAGGCCTTTGCCAACCTGTTTCACATTCTGTTCTCTGCCATAAATTAAAGAAGTGATAGAAACGGCACTTGTAATTGTCTTTCCAAAGGATTGAAAACTGATATATAACATTCCTGCAATCTCATCTCAGTAAGTTGCACCATTGAGATGTCCTGATTGGTGGTTCTGAATGCAGTGTGGGTCATCCCAATGGGATTTAGGTTTGATGAATTCAAAAAGAGAACTGGTTTGGGGGAAAAGATGTGCATGATGTTCTCTCTAGGAATAATATTAATAATATTAATACTGACATTTGCTCTTTTTTTTTTTGTTTGGCATGGGTCTAGGTGTCTTCTGCCAACATTGCCACTTTGTATCAAGTTTTATATACAGGGTGAGAATCACTACAACTTGCAAAAGTCTTGGATTGCTGATAAATTTAGCAACTACCCATAATGCTACCTTGTATTTTTCTTGCCTGAGGAAAAAACTTTTATTGAAAAAAAAAGAGTTATTAATGGCTGATACACAGAAGGAAAAGGTGCTTTCTTTTTTATATAAGCCTGCAATTTTGACTCAAAAATACGACATTCAAAAAAGTCTGTTTTCCTGGATATTTTTATTGTACTGGCATTTCTGAAAATAAGGGTATCATTGTTTTGTCTGATTTAAAAAAAATATATAAACTGTTTGATTGTTCTTAGAATATGTATTTAGTATAATTGAAAAGCATCTCAAAATTATTTCAGGATAACTGAATATAGCATCCCAAAATTATTTGGCTGATTTATTCTTGCATATGTTTAATTCTGAATTTTATATTATTTGGTTATTTAATTTTATAAATAAATAAAAGAAAGAAAGAAAGAAAAAGAAAAATCAGCTATTGGGCTATTCTATAAATAGAGTTTTCTGCAGTATAGCCAGGAGCAATCTAATAAATCCAGGGGTGGGATTCTACCAGTTTGCACCTATTCGCTAGAACCAGTTGTTAACATTCTAAGCAGTTCGGAGAACTGGTTGTTAGAAGAAATTACCGGCCTAATCCTGTAAGGAAGGCAGGAAGGAAACATTCTGGTGTTGCTTACAGAAACTGCCTCTCCATTAACCCTTATTACATTCTTGGCAGGACTAGACTTCCTGTTTCAGGAACTTCTCTGGAGTTTTTTTCTCTTCCTTGGCTGGTATTTTGCTTGTGTGGTGTGACCATTCAAAGTTACAATGACACTGAAAAAAGTGACTTATGACCATTTTTCACACTTACAACTGTTGCAGCATCCCCACAATCTTGAGAGGCCAGGCAAGGAGATGCGTGCCTCGATGTGAGTGATATTGAGTTGGCCACGCCCAGCTAATAACATGACCACCAAGCCACATCCACCCAATCGCATGACCACCAAGCCACTCCTACCACCTAAGCCACGCCCACAGAACTGGTTGTTAAAAATTTTGAATCCCACTCCTGAATAAATCCATTTTGTCATCCAAGGACCTAAACATTTTCTTATTTTGAAGATTTTTTATGTGTGTTTGTTATTAATTTGGTTCTATTATGCATTTAATTTTTTTAAAATAATCTTGGACTCTGGGCTTTTGACTTCATCATTACACAACAATCTTAAGTAAGAATGAACCAAACTCCCCCCATCCAACCAGAAGTCAATTCAGTGACCAATCAGGATTACAGATGTGACCACATGACATGAACTACATCTCCCATGAGGCATTCCCTTAAGGGGACAGCTCTCATTCCCAAACTAACTATATACTATCTAACCAGCAACAATGGGGTTACAATTAGGGAGGCATATATGGATCCAGGACAATGATCTCCTGTAATTCCTGAACAAATTGCAATAAAATCAGTCTTATATATTTTCATTGTCTCATCTTTACATGTTTACTTTTGATTTAAGACTGATTACAACTCTAGCTTCCTTCAATGATCAGAAGAAATTTCCCCCTTTTCCTCGCCTGTACCTCCAGTGTTTTCTATGACACCCCAACTTTTCTTTCTGTTTTCTGGATGGTCATCCACCAGTAGCTATCAACTACTCAAACTCTCCTGTCTGTTTGACTGTTTGTAATCTTCAACTTGGTGAAACGGTACATCATAGAGCAGCAGTTTCTGAATCAACGTGGCTCAAATAGGCTAACTTAAAGAATACATCCAAAATCTGGAACCCATGACTGCTGTTGGGATTGAATTTTGGCAAAGTTGTAGCTGATTCAGCGCTTCGGTGCTACTATGCCAACGTGCTGCCACGGTCAGCCATGGTCACATAATCATCATTTGCAAAGCTCCCTCCCAGATTTCATAAGGAAAATCAGTGGGGAAACCAGCAAGAAGTCAGAAATTGCTCCCACTTCTACTGCTTTTTTTAAAAAACCAGCTCTGTTTTTTTCTATTATTCTGTTTTCTATCTTTTCTGTTTAGATAAGGAAATATCTCTGAAAGTATGACTTGGTGGTCAAATATTTTCTGTGGCATTCTTGGAAATTAAGATAGTTGCTATGAACAAGTTCGTTACTTTGCAGCAACCAAGCTATCAATGCAATACGATTGGTTACTGAAATAATATGCACATAATACCTCATCCTAGTGAAATGTGGCCTGTTTTACACAATGGATTAAATTAGAGCCTGAATGGCTGGCTTCACATATATTGCTCCAGCCTTTAGTTTACGTAATTCTTTGTTTATTGGATAAAATATTGGCCATTGGTTAACCTGTGAAACTATACACCAGAGGTAAGCATGTAAATATGGTTTACATGTAAACATGGTTTGCAAAAGAGAATGGCTGGATTCTGTCAACTCACTAAGCCAAAATAAAATAAATCACATGACTCCATCCATGAATCCTCTTGTCTTCATGAATAAATTGGAACCTGGAGTGTCATCCATCTCTCCTCCACAGTGCTTCGGCCATCCCCGGCAAAAGAATAACAACCATTTGAGAAGGGATGAACTTTGTGACTTCACTGAGCAGTGCCTGCCTGCTTCATTCATGGAGTTGTCAGAATGCTTGGGATGAACTTCTGTGACCTCTTTCACCTCCAGCTTAGGTCACACCGGGTGGATTGTGTTTGCTAAGGATGCTGCTTCCCCGCAGTCTGTCTACCCCAGATCAGGTTGAGGATCTTTCTTTTCACTTAAATCAGGTTGAGGAGGAGGGCACCCCTGTGATGGATGTATGCAAATATCCAATCACAGTAAGGGGAGATGGTGCAGTGTCACAGCAATAACCTCTTTCTCTCTGTATGACCGAAGAGTCCTTTAACATATTTGTGGGTTGTTGGGCAATTAGATAAGAAATGATACCATGATTATTACCTATTTCTGCTCAATTGTCATCCAAGCAGTGGGGGTTGGACTAGAACAAGGGTCTTGGCAAGTTTAAGACTTGTGGACTTCAACTCCCAGAAATCCTGAGCTAACATGGCTGGAGGAGGAATTCTGGGAATTGAAGTCCACAAGTCTTAAAGCTGTCAAATTTGAAGACCCCTAGACTAGATGGACCTCCAAGATCCCTTCCAACCCTATGATTCTATGATTCATATTGCATTCAGTACTGTTGTAATATGTGTAGTTTTGGTGAGTTTGACATATGAAGTTGAATCTGAGCTACACAGACCTAGACTCTACACATATTTTTACTAGGGAATCCTTTTTTAGTCACTGGGATCTACTTACCCAGCACATTCCTTTCCTGTACTCCATTTTATCTTTTGGGCAGAGAGTGCTTCTATGACTATCCAAACTATCTTCTTGGATTTAGCCATAGCCTCTTTTTCTCTGCCTTATGGAACCAAAGCCATAGCTTTCCAGCCCATTTTGTTTGTGTAATAAATCACAACTAGGCCTTTTTTAAGACTTTGAAAAGCCCATAAAAATCAGCTGTCCCTTACAATTGAATTAAAAGGGATATAGTTTTTATTTTTGTTGCCATACTAGCAGTAGCACTTAGACTTATATACTGCTTTACAGCACTTTACAGCCCTCTCTAAGCAGTTTACAGCTTATTCCCCCCCCCCCCCAATCTGGATCCTCATTTTACCCACCTCGGAAGGTTGGGAGGCTGAATGAGATTTGAACTGCCAAATTGCAAGCAGCTGGCAGTCAGCAGAAGTAGCCTGCAGTACTGCACTCTAACCACTACTCTCACTACAGGGTGGATTGTTCCAACCAGAAAGCACCAAGCTGTTTGCTGTTTGTTATTTGTTCACTTGGATCCTTTTGTATCTCAGTAGGGCCCACTTTATGTTGTGATAACATTCAGTGGCAAAGACAGGCAAACATTAGAAAAGTTAACAGTAGCTACTCAGCAAAGACTCTTAATACAATATCTCACTTTGGACCTCTGCAATTTTTTGGACCTAGCCAAATGTGGCATTTTTTGATGTTTCAGAATGTAGAAGTTGAATGCATGCATAGAAATTATAAAGTTTGGAAATTTCAGCTTAACAATAGGAGGGCTTTCCTAATGGTGAGACCAGTTCAGTGATAAAATAAACTATTTCCAGAAGTAATGAGAGCTACAGTGGGAAAAACAATGACACAAAATAAGTAGCATAACGTCTATTGCATGGGGCCAGGATTTTTGGTTGTCTTTGTTTGGTATTTCAAAATTGTAACATCTGTTTTAGGAGAGAAAGTTATCACTGATTTCCAGCAATTTATTTATTTAGCATTTGTTTATTTGTCCAATTTATATAGTTCGGCTGTTGAAGTCAAACAGTATAGGTTAAGGCATTCTAGGGTCTATGAAAAAGCACTTGCTGTAGTGATGTCCTGTTGCAGCTCTGCCCCGAACTGTACATATATCTGGACCAGGGGTGTCAAACTCTCATTGTCACAGCGCCATCATGTGACGTATCACAAATTTGCTTCTTTGCTAACCTGGGCATGGGCATAGCCAGCGTGTGACGCATCTGGCCCATGGACCGCAATTTCGACAGCCCTGATCTAGGTTGTCTTCATAATTATGTCTCCAGTATAGATCAGAATACCAGATGTAGTGATATGCCGCTGCATGCAGGTAATCCTTGACTTACAAAAGCTTGTTTAGTTCACTTAAACATGGCACCGAAAAAAGTATTGTAACCGTTTTTCACCCTTACAACCAGTGGTGAGATTCAAATAATTTAACAACTAGTTCTCTGCCCTAATAATTTCTTCCAACAACCAACTTCCAACAAATTGCTCAGAAACTTAACAACTGGTTCTCTCGAAGTGGTGCAAACTGGCCTGAATCCCACCACTGCTTACAACCATTGTGGCATTATGTGATCAAAATTCAAATGCTTGGTAACCGGAACGAGACAACTTGGTGTGGCCATCTCACCCAGCTAGTCATGGCCAACTCAGCCGACTTACTGTGGGACAACTCACTCTGGGACAATTTAACAATTCAGTTTTAAGCATTTAAAATAATTTTAAAAAATAGTTGTAATTTTTGCCACTCACATGTCATTTTGTCCCTCCTTTTGCATCCTTTATTTAATGATTCTATTCCACCATTTCTTCTATATTAGTGTAACTTTTGTCCTGAAGTAAGTTGGCCATGGTAAGTTGTCCTTCAGGATGTTGGGCAAGGCAAGTTGGCTGTGGTGAGTTGTCCTCACTGAGTTATCTGTACTGAGTTGTCCTAGATCATTGGCAACTGACTCATAATTATGAGGGTTGCAGGGATCACGGGATTACTTTTTGCGTTCTTCTGGCCAGCAAAGTCAGAGTGGAAGCCAGATTTATTTAACAATCCTATTACTAATCTAACAACTGTGGTGGTTCATTCAACAGCTGTGGCAAGAAAGGTCGTAAAATGGGACCTTAAAACTCATTTAATTGTCTTACTATTCGACAGAGATTTGGGGTTGTAAGTCAAGGACTACCTATATGAGAAAAAACACTCTTGATAACATAAACTCTTGCCATATATCAATGTCAGTTGTTTTTCTGATTGCTGCAATGGATGGATTAAAATCAAAGAAGAGTAAAAACCAAAGCTTTATGTCAGGAATGTCAAACTCACAGCCTGCGGTCGGATGTGTCACATGCTGGCCACCCCTACCCCCAATTTAGCAAAGGGGAATAAAGTTGCGATAAGTCACATGATGACAACATGTCATCGCAAGATTGACACCTCTGCTTTATGGTCTTGAATAAACTCATGAGAGTGCATGCAGTTTGCACTGAGTGAGATACACAGTTGTAGTTTATGTCTGTTTCACTTTGAATCAAATGTCTCAAATGAAAAAAGGACGCCACCACAAAGTATGGGGGGAAAAAAAGAGAAAAGTCTATTGCAGAACATAGGTAATGACACCAAAGATTGAAAAACAAAAATAACAAATCATTAAGCCTCAGTTTGGACAATACCCAACTTTTTCTACCTTGGATTGTTCCAAATATTTGACAAAAGATCCCTAAAAGGAGTGACAATGCTTAATATCTGGAAGAACTGAGGATCAGAAGAAAAGAATCTAATATAAGAACTAGCTTGATGCGCTTTTCTACGAAACTATGTGGTTGGGTTTAGTTTTTAGGGAGGAAAATAAGGAAAAAAATTCTGTCTCTGCCAACCAGCATCCCATCGGTATTCATCTGGCTAGGTCCTGTCAGTGTGTGTGAGAATTGAGGGCTGTTTGAAAGTGAAACAATATTTGCTGTGTCAGCAAGAAGGAGACAGCAAGGAGCCTGGTCAACTGTTCTGTACTAAAGCTGCTTAATACTGTGAAACTGAAACTGAAACTGAAACTGAAACTCCTCTCCTCTGTGTTTTGCATTTGGAACAGATTTCTTTTCAGGTTGGGCGGGGTAATAGAACTCCTTAAGCATCAGAGCTTGTTAATAATAATATACAAAATACTAATGCTCTGATGGTCGTTTTGAAAAATCCTTTCTTAGTGAGCACCTAGAAGCCAAAGGAACATATGTGCCAAATTTCAAGTTTGTAGGCTTTACGGTTCTGAAGGTTTTGTGATGACGCGTGAGTGACATTTCGCTTTTTTATATACAGATAGAAAAGATGCTAGATATCGAATAACTAAGGATAGTAGCCTTTCCACTATTCTGGTTTTGACTAGCTGCTTATTAGATCCTCAGATGTCTTCATTTTCAGATGCATAGTGTCAGGAATGGAGAAAATCGATATGTGATCCAAGCCTCACTCTAAATTTAGATTGTTTTATAAGAAGGGGGAACAAATCTCTTGGGGCTCCATAGTTCGTGTTGAAATAGAAGAAAATGTATTTATGCTGCCAAAGTTCACAGTCATTCTGTAAGCTTATGAAATTGTTTCATTACATGACTGCAATAAAGCTTGTTGATATGTACATAGGTTATTGGAGTGCATTGTATGATTGTTGTCATGCAGACTGATAGACCAGGGAGGAAAATATTATCTCTCCCCACCCAAAAAATGTTCTGAGATCTTTTTGATTAAACTCTGGACTGCAGTAAATGTTGTGGTTAAAACTGCCACCACATTGCGGTCTAGAAATAGAAAAACGAAATTTAAAAAAGGATGATATGAATCTTTTTGGTTGCAGATGATAAAAATGAGTAACAGCTTGACTCTTCTTTGAGTCTGCAGCTACAGTTTTAGACAAATTGCTACTATGACATCTGCATCAAGCTAATGATTGCACTTTTGAGGTCTGGAATATTTTATTTTGTTTTTTTTTCAATGGGCAAATGAAGTAACGAACCCTGAAAAAAGTAAACTACAACTACCAAGAATCAGCAAAGGACATATTTTATGGCCTTCTGTTCAACATGGATACGGAGATTTATGAACCTGAATACTGAACTGGGTCTGAAGCCTGTAGTCCAGGAAATTCACAAATGAGACTTAAATATTCTTGCTCCTCTTCTTAACCAACAGAGAAAAGTGATTATTTCTGAATCTGACTGTAATTCTCAGATGTGATTATTTGTTACCATTATGGATTTGTCTACTTTTAAAGCATTGTTGGCACGGCATCTTTTAGAGCAAATTCCATGGTCTGTGTGGTATGAATACGCATTTTCTTTCATCTATCTTGAATATCCTACCACTCAGCTTAATTTGGATGACTCTGGAATCATATATCCTCCTCTTTAAATCAGGAAACAAAGTTAGTTGTGCAAATAATGTAAAATATACAGTATGGCACTGTGCAAGACAAAGTTTAAATAACATTCATTCCCCTATACTGTGTAGTTGTTTGGCATTTATCACCTGTAATTTATTTTGGCATTATTTTTCAATGAAAAAAAAAGGCTAAAATTGTAAGTCAGTTTCTACAGTTGCCATTTTCATTTTTGCTTTTATACTTGTAGAAGTCAGGATAGTTTTTGTTATGTTTAGCTGTTTGCTAAAGGTGGGTGAATTAGTTCATTCTAGAAATCTAGTACTCCTATTGTTCCAGAACTGCCTGTTGTTTTAGGCTCAGTAACTTAGATTTGTTGTTGACTCATGGGTGTGCCTAAAAAAAGTGTTATATTTCCCACCTGGGATTAATTAATTAATTAATTTATTTATTTTTGTCAATTGCTTACAAGATAATAGTATAAGTAAAAAACATTGTTATGAATACATGGATACATATAAGAAAAGTAAAAAAAATAAAAGAAACAATAGGACAGGGACGGTAGGCATGTTGGTGTGCTTGTGCATGGCCCCATAGACCTTTTAGGAAAGGGGTGAGGTCAATAGTAGACAATCTAAGGTTAAAGTTTTTGGGGTTTGGGGAAGAAACTACAGAGTCAGGTAGAGTATTCTAGACATTGACCACTCTGTTGCTGAAGTTGTATTTCCTGCAATCAAGTTTGGTGCAATTAACCTTGAGTTTTTATCTATTGTTTGCTCTTGTGTTGTTATGGTTGAAGCTGAAGTATTCATTGACAGGTAGGACATTGCAAAGTATGATTTTATAGGCTATACTTAGATCGGACCGAAGGCGGCATAGTTCTAGGTTTTCTAAGTCTACAATTTCAAGTCTGGTGGCATAAGGTCTTCTGCAACAAGTAGAAGAGTGGAAAACTCTTCTTATGAAATATTTCTGGACTTTCTCAACTGTGTTTATATCAGATACGTAATGTGGTTTGCAGACTGCTGAGCTGTATTCGAGTATTGGTCTAGCAAATGTTTTGTATTCTCTAGTTATTAGTGTAATATTACCAGAGGAAAAAAGCCACATAAGATTAGGTTAGCAACTCTTAACGCCTTTTTGGCTCTGTAGTTACAGTGGGCTGTAGCACTTTAGATCATTAGAGATGAGTACTTCAAGATCCTTGAAAGAATTTGGGTCATCAAAAAGGTCTTGACTATTCAGCCTGTATTTTATTTTCTGATTTTTTTTGCCAATATGTAAGACAGAGCATTTATTTGTTGAAATTTGAAGTTGCCATTTGTTTGACCATTCTGATACATAGTCAAGGTCTTTTTGAAGGGTAGCAGTATTGTCTGTGGTGTTGAATAGCTTTACATCATCAGCAAAGAGAGCGCAGTTGCTCTTAATATGATCACAGAAGTCATTTATGTAGAGTATGAAAAGAGTTGGTCCTTGAACATTGCCTTGGGGGTCACCACTGTTGACAGGTACAGAATTTGAGAGGATGCTCCCAATTTTGACCATTTGTTGTCTGTTTGACAGGAATGCTTCTATCCAGTTATTCAGGTGTCCAGAGATACAGTAAGATTTTAGTTTTAGGAGTAGTTTGTCGTGTACCACTGAATCAAAGGCTTTACAGAAGTCTATGTAGATTGCGTCTATTGCTTTTCCCCGATCGAGTTGTGTAGTCCATATGTTTTTACAGTGTAAGAGTTGAGATTACATGATAATTTTTTCCTGAAACCAAATTGTTTATTAGAGAGTAGATTGTTTGTTTCTAAGTGGAGGATGATGGATTGGTTAATAATTGATTCCATGACTTTACAGGTGACGCAGCATAAAGAGATTAGTCTGTAATTTTCAACTAGGCTGGGGTCTCCCTTTTTGAAGATGGGGATGACTGTGGCTTGTGACCATAGTTTTGCCAAGGAGCTGGTCCTGAAAGATTTTTCAAAGATTATGCTTGGAGGTTTGGCTATGGCAGTGGATAGCTTTTTAAAGAAGTAGGCGCATATTCCATCCGGTCCAATAGATAGAGATGGTTTTAGATTGCGCAGTGCTTTTTCAACATTGTCTTCTGTAAAATCGATATGTATTAGATCATTGTAATTGTCTGTGGTTCGACTAGGAAATACTGGGCATGATCCGTTGCTGTTTATAAATACTGAGCCAAAGAATGTGTTAAAGAGGTTGTCTTTAATAGTCTATGAAAGTTCCCAATGCTAAAACAACCAGCCTTTAAATGACATGGCAAACTGTTGAAATAGACCTGTTTTAACAAAATAGTGATGAGCATTTATATAGCACAGTTGTAGAAGATTAAATCAAAGGGGAATGGATGTTGCATTTTTATTCTGTAGTCTGTAAGTTTGGATGGATTCTGAAAGAACTGACTGTAGCCAGAAAGGCAAGTTTATCGTAGTTTTACTTTTGAGACCATCAGAAAAATCTCACTTTGATAAATAGTAGAAAGTCAAGCAACTTTTTCTCTTGCTTCCAAGGAAGCTCTTTTCAAACCTCCAAGGAATGGTGTACAATCCAGAGAAATTCCCTAAGACACATTCATTTTTCAGCTTTAGAGATAAAGGAAGCCATCTGTGATTTTCTCAGATCAAAATAGGATGCTGTGCAACCTAACTGAATTAAATCTGAAGCGCTTTCTGTATATGCTAGCAATTTATCCTTATCTCTAATTCAAAACAGCCCATCCACAATCCTGTCTGCAGTTCCATGATGTAATTTAGGAATGAAATTTGTGGTATTCTTGCTCATATCCGTTAGATATATATTTGACTGTATCTCTTTCAAGAACAATACACATTTTTACAAGGAATGTGAAACTATGCTTCATATGTTAGTATGGAGACGGATTTTTGAGGTCAAAAATTGAGGTAATTAGGTTCAGATTGTAGCAGGTACAATGGTACAATGCAAAACATAGTGACATACAGGTAGTCCTTGACTTACAACAGTTCATTTTAGACCGTTGGAAGTTACAATGAAACTGAAAAAAAGTGACTTATGACTGTTTTTCACACTTACGACCATTGTAGCATACCTGGGGTCACATGAGCAAAATTCAGATGCTGGGCAACTGACCTGTATTTATGACAGTGTCCTGAGGTCACATGATCATCTTTTGTGACCATCACGAGCAAAGTCAATGGGGAAGCCAGATTCACTTAACAACTTTCATACTAACTTAAACAACTGAAGTAATTCACTTAACAACTGTGGCAAGAAAGGTCGTAAAATTGGGCAAATCTCACTTAACAATTGGCTCACTTAGCAACATAAATTCACTTAGCTCAATTATGGTCATAAATCAAGGACTACCTGTACCTTTCACCACCTAAAGATACCCACACCCACTCACTCACATCCACAGGCAAAATATTTGGAAATGGAAGCTTCTAGAAGGGGACAGTTTTTCAACAATTGTTCTCTGTATATTTATTTCTTTTCACTGAATGCGAGAAATTTGCCTAATGCAATTTATTTGAGGAATTTCCCCATAAGTTTGTTGTGCCTGCTGTATTTGTTGATTCAATTTCCTTTCATTTTATTCCAATGAAATGCTTGGTGATACACAAATAAAACTATGTCTCTGTGTATGGTGGCTGGTACAACAGAGGCCTTAACAATCCGAACTAACATATTAATGTATTTAAAAGGAAGCTTTTAAATCTTTTTTGTTAAATAGCTACACTTACTGGCAAGATTAGGAACAACAGTTTTCCGCCCGCCCCTATTCACTGCCTTATTGTTGAAGCAAAACCAGCAGAGTTTCATAATGATTCAACATTAATCCGTTTGCTATATACCCTAAGACTTTGTGAGTTAAAATCATCTTGCATTTCTTGAAGTTAATGATAGTATAAATACATACAAAATTTTGTCATAAATGAAAATAATAAAGTTAGGATAATCATAACATACCATAATATTTCTGTTTTGCTGTAGAAAATGAAAGGGCCTCATCTTTTGAAATCAAACTTTTTGCAGTTGGAAGTAAGGACCCTGTTTCTGTTCTAATTTTTGCAGGTAATCCTTGACTTATGACCAGTCACTTAGCTACCATTTGAACTTACGACCTATCTGAAAAATGAGATTTACAACCTGAATGATTCCCTTTGTTTTTGACTGTCCAAGCATGGCCAATAGTGAGGGATGCTAAAAACTTTAGCTCAGCAAATGATCCAGAAGACATCAAGTTGAAATTCTGAAGGTCACACCCCCCAGGGGTCACATGACCAAACTCTGGGTGCTGAACAACACAACTGCATTTACAGCTGTTTGCAGTGTTCCATGCTTATGTTTTTTACAATAAAAAACCCCCTGGCACTTCCAGGTTTTTTTGCAAACCCTTGCCATATTGAACAACGAGTTTGCTTAATGATTGTGATGCTCATTTTACAATTGCTTAATGACTACTGCAAAAAAATATATTGTAAAATTGGCTTGGTGACATGACCACATACCCACATACTCAAATATATTATAGGACACAGAGAAACAATACATTCTAGTTTGGATGTATACATGTTCATGGTGAGAAAAACTAATCTTGTGAGTTACCAGATGGCTTAGGGAACAAAGCAGTTACAGAATGTGGGAGTCCTACTAGAAATACTTTGAAACCTCCTCCCAGAAGGGAGCAACAGAAGGGAGCAACTGTAAAGTGGGTATGTGCGGTCTCTAACAATGCTCTGAACTCTAAGCACATAGCACTTATAAGCAGTACCCTGAATAATGGGAAGTGAACTTCCTATAATCTCAGTTGTCCTTATCACTCTCTGTAGGGATAAATGAGAAGACTATTCCAAGGAAGCACTAATTCATTACTATTTTCAGCAGGATTCCCTTTGTTTTTGACTGTCCAAGCATGGCCAACAGTGAGGGATGTTAAAAACTTTAGCTTAGCAAATGATCCAGAAGACATCAAGTTCCCAAAACCTATGAAAAATTTATGGTAGAAACTGTGTTTGTTTTTATTTCTAGTGGTTTGAATGAGATGGGAAACTCCAATGTAATTTTACTGGTTTTGGCTTGATTTTTAAATCTAACATGAAAATGAAACAAATATAATCGCCATGCCTTATTAGGAATACCTATTATTACCCAATTTGGGAAAGCATAAATCCATTATTTAATGATCTAGCCAGAATGAGAGTTTATTCAGGTATCATCCTGAAACAAGATCTAGCATGGGGGGCAAATACTTTAGCCCTAGAAAAAAAGACTCATCAACAACTGTATTTTTTAAGACTTCTAAGATCACAACAACTGCCAGAGAGTCTGTTGGTTGCCTTTTATTGAAGCTCTATAGAGAGCATTTTATCTTATTGCCTCTATGTGTGGTTTAGGAGTTGTACAGAGGCGGAGAAAAGGGCACTCCAAAGAATGATAAAAAGGGCACAAAAGATCAGCGCATGTTCTCTTCCCTCATTGGAGGATTTGTATAACATGGGATGTAGAAGGAAGATACAAAAGATCTCGAGAGACCCTTCACATCCAGGCCACTCGTTGTTTGAGATCCTACCATCAGGAAGACGATATAGAGTGCTGAAAGCCAGGACAAGTAGATTTAAACATAGCTTTTACCCAAGTGCTGTGATCAGGTGAAATGCAGAGTTATGAATCTGGTGATCTTAACATATATATATCACAGTTGTATAGTTTTTTAGCTGTTATTTGTTTTAATTTGTTTTATATTGTTATTTGTATATGTTTTTTTTTTTGGTGTTGTTCAGTTGTATGTTGTGAAAGAGCACCTTATTTCGTTGTTCTCAGGTTCTGAGTACAATGACAATAAATTTATCTTTATCTTTATTTAAAAATCTCATTTTTGGGATGGAAGTTATTAATTGACAGCGATATACAATATATTGTCAATGGTAATTATTAAAGTTATGTTTTTATTGGTAGATTTATTTCATAGATTTGTATTTTCCTTCTCATTGTTAGAAATTTCAAAGCCATGTTTATTAGCTGGAAAGAAGATATGTTGATTATTGCTCACAATTTCAGTTTTTTTCTTTCTCCTTACTGTTTCTTTCAGCCCCTCATCTATACAGATATACTTCTTGTAAGATGATGATTCATAATAAGCTCCTTGTACAGCTTGTAACTACAGAATGTGCTGTAGCTGCTTCTAGATCAGACACAATCACTATTGTGGACTCTAAATTATATGTCAATTTAATCTGAGGTTGTAGACTGTTGCAGTAGGTAAGTTCTACTATATGACTAGAAAAAAAGTTAATAAAAAATACAAACAGCCTGAACTAGCAATATACATGCATCACAGACAAGGAAGACTTTTTTTCCCCTTTCTTTTAAGCAGAAAAGTTAGTGTAAACAGCAAATCTGAAACTTTAGCATAATCAGCAAATCTAGCAATTTCAGTTTTACCCATTACTCCAACAACTCATGCTGCTTGATTCAGGACCATTTGCAGCTTCTGAATGATCTTCATGGGTAGCCTCACATAGAATGTCTTGCAGTAAGGAAAGCAAAAGGGGACTGAAATATGAGTCACTGTGAGCAGAGTTTCCCAGTGCAGGAAAGATTGTAATTGACATAGAAGATAGTTTTATGGAAAGGCCCTGCAGATGACAACTGCCATTTCCTTATTTGAATAGGAACTAAGAGTCCACAAGAACCACAAACTGCATACCTGTTCCACCTTGGGAAATATAAAAGCATGTTGAATGGTTTTTCAAGGTATATTTTCAAAGCTGTAGTGCAATCATTTAAAGAGTCTCTTTATTCATACGAACATTTGTGTACATGCAAAGACAACACAACTGGGATTGGTATGAAAGAAGAATGGTCAGTTTCTCATAGTCGTATATTTGAAAATGTTACCCTCAGTAAGACTTCCTGCTATTATAGAGACTCTGGTAAGAATCCCTTCTTAACCCCATTTCAAATGTTCAAGATTAGTTTTTTTCTAATCCTGCAATCTTTGATCAAGTTTGCTGGAAAAAGTAGCAAACCCAAGTTACATTTTTCATTATCCAAATGTTGTTCTGTTCACATGATGCAAGATAGCACTGTTCCTCTTGCATTCTGTCTTATCTTAGAGTGGCAGGAAACAGATAACAAGTGAAGCTGTGGAAGAGCATTGGCGAATGTTGAAGGTTAAAGATGGTGGGTGCAGATCTGTCTTCAGCTTCCTACTGTTTTGATATGTGGGTGGACCCCACGGCCCTATTTTTAATATCGAACATAATCATTCTAATATAGAATATAGTCATTTTACTTAGCTTTGTGTATATCGGTTATCATTTTGTGGACATTATATGTAGAAGTTCTAGATCAGATGAAAACTTGGTAAACTGCATTCAGATGCTACCCTGAACTATTGTTTAGCTATGCTTTAATGAGCAAGTCAGAATTGGCAGCATGCATGTCATGCTCAGCCATCACTATCAGTTCTTTTTATTATACATTAAAGCAGAACTGGGCAAAGCAAATTAGGCCTTAACACATTGTGTGAATCCATCCTTTCTATGCTTTTGTTTCCAAGTGATAAATGTGAACCTGTTTCTATATGAATAGTGATAGAAGTAGTAATGTAGGTAATCAGTTCATTTTTTCAAAATAACTACTTGATTATAACATTTTATTATTTAATATAATCTCAAGAATTACTTGTGCAATAGTTGTGATATGGAACTAAGTTGACTTTAGCATTTAGCCTTATTTTTTGACATTAAAATGGGAAACATAATTTTATTTGGTGGTTAATAAGTATTCTGAACAAGGAAGGGATTTTCAAATTTTGCAACACCAGAAACCTTTAAAACGATAAGAGGAATTTGTGCGCCTCCCTTATGAATGTCTTTCATAAATGAAGTCAGTAAATAAATTTATTACTAACTTCTCTGGGCTAAAGGTTGTATAAGAAAAACCTATGTTGCTTAGTAAAAGAAATGTACAGTTAGACCTCCAGTTACAATCATTCATTTAGTTATAACAGCACTGAAAAAAAATGACTTATGATCATTTTTCACCCTTATGAGGGTTGAAGCATTCCAGCAATCACATGATCAAAATTTGAACACTTGGCAACCAATTATGACAGTTGCAGTGTGCCAGGGTCATGTGATCATCTTTTGCAAAGTCAATGAGGAATCCAGATTCATTTCTCTGTTACTAACTTAAAAACTGTAGTGATTCGCTTAACAACTGGCATAAAATGGGACAAGGCTCATGTAACTGTCTTCCTTAGCAATGGAAACTTTTTGGCTCAATCTTGATCATAAATTGAGGACTATCTGTCATATTCATCATACAATCTTGAGTTAGAATAGAATAGAATAGAATAGAATAGAATAGAATAGAATTCTTCATTGGCCAAGTGTGATTGGACACACATGGAATTTGTCTTGAGTGCATATGCTTTCAGTGGACATTCTTTTTTTATTTAGGCTTGTTTCAACAGACTGGTCGTTTTCAGTTTGTCATCTACCATCCAGGAAAAGTGTTTCTATTTTAAAAGGCTAGATATTTAAAGTAATAGATATGGGAACTTACTGAAATGAATACACCTACAATACCAGATATACTGCTTGCAGATAGTGTTTTTTGACCAATGGTTTGATGGGTCGAGCCCTTTCTTAAAATTAACTCTAGGCCAGGGGTGTCACACTAGATTTCTTTGAGGGCTTGATCAGCATTGTAGTTCTCCATGGGCTGGCTGGGGGGGGGGGAGAGATGGGATGGATGCCTCCTGCAACACCCTGCTGGCCAAAACGGGGTGTGGGAGGGCCCGCATGGCCCTGCATGCCCTGTTTTCAGCCTGGATGGCCTCCAGCCACACTTTGCTGACCAAAATGGGGTGCGTGAGGTCACATGCAGCCCCCACACCCCATTTTGGCCTGCCAACGTGTGGCAGGAGTCTGTTTAGGCTGAAAATTGGGCACACATGGGCCGCGAGTGGCCTGCCTGTGCCCCATTTTGGCTGTCAGAGGCACCACAGGCCAGTCCTTTGCTATTTCCAGGCTGGCCCCATGGGCCAATTTAAGCACCCCACAGGCCAGATCCCACCCCTGGGTCCTGAGTTTGACACCCCTGCTGTAGGCCTTGCTTCATGAATTATCTAAGGATGGCCTAAGGCTACCTATGGACAGAGACAGACTGTATTTTGATACTGTAGTATGATTACATTTTACTTGTCATCATTTTTTTAAAAAAGAATGCTTGTAGCATCCCACCCAACCCCATTATTTGTGCTCAAGGGTTGCTATCTATAATTTTAAGAATTCTGACACTATTGAATTGTTTCCTTTTAGAACTGGAAGTTAAATCTGTTTCTCAATTTAAAGGATAGGCTAGGGTGTTTTTTGGATGTTTTATTTGGGGAAGTTCCTTTCTTAGAAACTTTGTATCATCAAGGGTACTCTAAACTATTACTCAATAGTCTTCATTTTGTATCCGGACTATTGAGATAAATATAGTTTTCATTCTCACTCTGGAAATGTGTCATTCTTGCAGACAGACTTTTTTTTTTAAAAAAATAAAATTTGTAATGAAGCGCCTGTCTAATAAATCTCAAGTATGGAAAAAAATAAAGTTTTATTGTTGAATAATACAAATAGTATAGTTTTGTGGATTAATTTCCAAATTGCATAGAATTGAGTCAAAGTCTGGATAACCTAAATTGTGAGAATTTTGAGAGAATGGAATTTTCCTTCCCAATTACAGAAAGAAACATTGTTTTGATTTTGTTGAAAATAAAAAGCATACTATATTTATATTTTTTTAAGTTGGTTCTTCTAGCATTTAGGAAGAAATATCAATATTCCACTAATAATTGGAGTGATCATTGGACTCAGTACAGTATAACACAATTTTAAAAAATCTGAATTGCTTTGACAGTCTTATTTTGGTCAGTCATATTTCAATGAAAAATTCCCGAAGACCACTGGCTCATATAACTGTGGTAGCCAATCTTATGCCTTTATGTCAGTCTATAACCTTAGTCACTTCCTGATAGCTCTTTCCTCACAGCATATATCAATGAGTTGGCTTCTTTATGGTCCTCCGCATAGTTTCACAACAATTGTTAAAGGCGGTAGTGCTTGATGACTGAAAACAAAGGTGGAGTAGGAATGTGTAAGGTAGGAGCAGGCAGGTCTCTTAGCCTTTACTGGACTCCCTATTCTGTATTGAAATAAATGAATGGGAAACTGACGTCTTACAAAGCAAAACAATAGAATGCCCTCTTTTATTTATAAGAATCTCTTTGACCATTTTTAGAGAAAAAAAAAACAGTGCATAAGCTCAGTTAAGTGCTTTGTCCAGCAGTTTATTATCATTTCAAAAATAATAAAAATAAATGTAAACTGAATGTAGTGGGGGGAATATCAGAGAGCAATAGCTATTAAACTTATGTACTGCTTCATAGTGCTTTACTGCCCTCTCTACACAGTTACAGAATCAGCATATTGCCTCCATCAATCTGGGTCCTCATTTTACCGACTTTGGGAGGGTGGAAGACTGAGTTACCCCTGAGCCATTGGGAATCGAACTGCTGGTAGTCGCCACAATTAGCCTGTAATTCTGCATTCTAGCCACTATACTACCACGGTTCTTCAACCTCAACTTTTTGACATTCTGATGATTACCGGAGTAGAAAGTTATGAAATAGGAATAACTGAATAAAATGTGGAAGGTTTGTGATTGGCCATATCCCTTGTGGTGGCCATTTTGTGAATCAACTTTCATTCACATCATCTTGTGAAATTATCCATAGCATGCTCTCATTTTAAATATTGCCATAGTCCAAAATTATAATATATCAAGTACCTGGAGAGCTGTAGTGTCACTGTAGATATTAGAATTTTCATAGGTTCCAAAACCCTTTAGTAGAATGAACAAACAACAACAAAACCAAGTGTTCATTTTCTAACAAGCGTTGTCCCTCTTATGTCTTTGATGTACCAATCCAGCTAATAACATGAATAGAAGTTTTATTTTCTCATTAAACTTTGTTTTTTTCCTGCAAGGGAGTGAAACTAATGTTGGAAGACAGTTTCCTAAACCATTTGACAAGCTTGTTTTCATAATATTTTGAAATGTCATTTAGAATTCGATTATTTACACTTCAAAATACAGTGGTGCCTTTTTATAATGCTTCTTCTTAATGGAATAGGGCATGAACTAAACAAGGGTGGATTTAGAAACTGGTGTGAATTGCTTTTGTGTGTTAGATTTGTCATGAAATCTTTCATGACAAGTTTTTATAACTTAGAGAATTTTCTGTAACTTTCCTTGCCTTTTGAGAAATGAATTATTGGAGTCTTGAATTTGTTATGTTCTGATCTATATGGATAGTGTTTCTGATACCCCACCCATTTACAACTTGTTTGGTCTCTGGAGTAGAGAATTCAAATTCACTATATGATCTACTCAATAGATGTATGGTTGGGTCTGGTACCCTAAATTTCATAAGACATGTCATGAGAGCCTTAAAGGAGACATTAGTCTAGAAACAAGAGAAGAACTTCTATTATCTCTCTCATATAACAAAGAGAATCAATTAAAAACTCTTTCCACCATGATATAATTAACCCCAATGCTATCTAATGATTAAACCATGTTATAGCCATGCTGTATGTATAGCAGGGGTCTTCAAACTTGGCAAGTTTAAGACTTGTGGACTTCAACTCCCAGAATTCCTGAGCTATTCTGCAGTTTAAGTCCACAAGTCTTAAACTTACCAAGTTTGAAGACCCTTTGATCTATAGTATGTATAGAGCCCAGAGGGGATGTTCCTCTTTCAGAAATGTGCCCACCTGTGTTTTGGATGTGGCATCAACTGAAGGCCCAAGATGCAAGAACTTGTTTAATTGAAAATCTCCAGGGATCTGTTATAACTATTGTTCCTTTTGTTCCAACCTCTCTTCTGGGTTGCAACCCTCCATTTCAGCTCCTAGATATTGTGGCTGGGTTGATGGTGGAGTTCCCCAGACTCATGGAAGACTTGACCTCAGTTTCTCAGGGTGTAGAGTCTGAGGTAGCCCAGATGTTCGTGGTCACCATGATAGCCATGCACTTGAACCAGGTCATTGAGGACCCAATGCACAGCTGGGGGTGGGATGGGAGATGCCACATCTGGTTTTCATGTCAGAACAATGGTGATATGATCTGGAGATTGTCATTATTACCTGATATGGTTGAATAATTTTCTGTTTGCCTGAAGTGCCCTGATGTTACTTCACTACTAAATCAAAGAGAGGCTAGAGTCTGGATCCATTTGATTGATCTGCCCCAAAGAACAAACTAAACCAGAAATTGTCTAGGATTGTTCCTGAAGGTCTGATGCATGATATGATTGCTTGGAATGAAAAGATGGCTGATGCTTTGAATCACAGATGAAATGTCTGAAGCACCGTTGAAGGGCAACAAGGAATGAGCCCAAGCAAGTACAAATTAGAGCCATTATTAAAACCTACCTAAGGCTGATGGAGTTCATCAACATTTTTCTGCCCTTCTGCATCTGCAGATAGCTTCTTACTAGCCCTCTTTAGTATGGCTCAGATCCTCCTGGGAGGGAGATTGAAACAGATATTTTTCTTCAGGGCTCCTGTGAGGAGTATTTTAGACATCAGTTGGATAAAGTCTGTTGGGTTTACTCCAAGTTGGATTCTATCCTTGAGTGTCATGGAAGTTCAAACTGGACCTGATTGTCTGGAATAAGTTTGATCTTTGATCCTAGAGTAAAACTAATGATCATTGCCAGCAAGGGAAGATGATAGTAGAGAATATTGCTGTGTATTATATCAACATGTAAATTGGGGAAGAGGAATTTAAGCAAAATTCTTTATTCCCAGTTTCCCATTAAATTATTTAAATCTTTCATTTTAGTCAATGTGTTGTGCATGTTACTCATTATTTATTCAGTTAGGATAATTCAGTACAAACCTATTAAAGCTTGTTGAAATGTAAATACAAATTCTGTACCAAATGAATGTTAACATAATTTTTAATTATATGCTTGTTTATTTTCCTTTTGTGGGGTGAAGCCTGCTTAAATGCTGAGCAATTTTCATGCTCCTGAGGCAAACTGTGTATACTCAGTACTTTCCAATCTATATTATTTATATTATTATAATTATATTATTATTATTTATATTTATATTATTTTTATTAGCCATTTTAATTTTTTTAAAGAAAATCTATGTTTTTGAATGCCACAAATGTGGTTGTTTAAAAGTTGATTCAGATGAATCAATGTACATACTGTGAAGGGAAGATGGAGTATTTCTTCAGGATTTGGCAAAGATGTATATGATTTGTTTTGAAAGAAGAAGAAAAACCTGAAGCTTTCAGATCTATCAATTAGGCCAGCAGTTTCAGTCACCTTTCAGATAGTTCAGTACGAATATCTACTATGATTTTTTTTCCAGATAGGGAAAGAATAAGCACTTCATCATAAAGACATGAAACCTTTTCCCCCCTTTTCTCTTCTAAACCCAGAATTGCATACTATAGAAAATAAAATAATAGGGTTGGAAGAGATGGATAGTCTTCTTGTTCAGTCCTCTGCTTGGGCAGGAGACCTTGTACCATTGTGGATAAATGAGTGTCCAGTCTCTTCTTGAAATCCTCCAGTGATGGTTTTGAAACATCCTACAGTAATATATAGGTCAAAACAAATAGTAAAATGTAAAATAGTCAAGTTTCTATACTATATAAGAAAACAGCCACTTTATTTGATTTCTCCCATGGCCATTGGGAAAATTTTATTCTATTGACAGCCATTGCATTGACAAATATGAAAGTGTATATATATAATCTTATTCTATGTTCCTAATTCTTTATTATATGTCTTTAATTCTTAAGTGTCATAATAAAACATCCATCCCTTATTTTATCATGTTTTAAAGGTTCAAAAGATTTTAAAGGCTGAGATATAATCCAACAAGTGACATACAGATTACATAAGAAAACTTTAGGTGGCAAAATTTTGTTTGATAATCATGAGATTTGCATATCACCAGAACTGGGATTTAAACTTAAATGCAAAAACTTGTTATTCCCATTACATTGGATCTCATTTGATTTGTTGCAAGGCTTACACTATGAACAACTTGAACCTTTATTTTTTGTTCTTCCTGTTTAAGGACTTAAAATTGTATGTTCTACAGCCAATAGCTACTTCAGAAGTATGCTCCACTGCAAACAGTTCTAAAACTGATAAAAACGTTCCCCTCTAACTGTATCATTTTATGTATATCTGAGAGACAATGGGAAACTAAATGGCTACTTAAGACTTTTAACTGGTAAATAAAACTGAAAATTTGGATTCAGAATGACTCATGGGTGTCACTACGTCCAGTCTTCTCAACATGACTGTTAACTGCAGCAGTCTTCTCCAAAGTGTTGTTCTCCTATGAGAATCCTACTTAGAATGGCTTTTGACCCCAGATAGGACACCAAATGTCATTTAATCTAAACCTCTCTGCTCTGTAGCTTTCTTGACACGAGGCTTGAAATAATTTGGTTGTGGGAGAGAGCTGGCTTCAAGCAAATCCTTTGACCTCTGGAAAGGGTTCAGGCCCTTCTCCTGTTCTCAATCTAAAAGTTCCTTGCCTCATCAGCCTGATTTACACAGGCCCCAGGACCTCCTCTACCAGAATGGGAGGAGGTTGATGAGGAAGGAAGGGCTTCACCATCTGAACATAGTTACTCCTCTCATTCAGAGCATGAAGAGGGAGAGATTTTTGACCAAAATCTTTCAGAGGAAGAGGATTCTTGCCCAGAGCAGACATCCTCTGCATTGGTCTTCAAATCTACTCTCTTTAGGCCATTACTCAGCAAGGCCTTGGTCACTGCCAGGCTGTCGCCAGAGGAAGTGGCTCCCGAGCCACAAGGAAATCCCTCTAGCCAAGGGAATTTGCTCTTTTCCAAGCCTGTAGTGCATGCAGCGGTTTTGCCTTCTCCCACTTTGTTCCTGGACATGGTCAAGGAACAGTGCGCTTCACCTTCGGCAGGTCCTTACCCATCTTCTCTGGATAAGCGTTTCTACAACGTCAGTGCAGCCCTGGACAATGCCCTGGCAGTGTCTTCTGTTGACATTCCAGTTCTGGTTGTATCTAAGTATATCTAACAAAGCAGAGCCAATTACTTCTGAAGGGAATCTGTTTCCAAGATAAATACAGGTCTCTTGCAATTCACATTCAATTTTTTTCCAGCATAACTATATGACATCATAGCATGAAACAAGGATTGCTTACTTAATTTACAGCATACCTGAACTTCATGACCATTTTACTCACCCGCATTGCACATCTTCCTGTAGTTTTATTTTTCCTTCAGTCCTTTGTTTGGCATAGGTTACATCTTTTGTGCTTTTGTCCCCATAGTTACTATGGACTCAATCTTACATCTCTTTAACCCTGGCACAAAGAAGTTAATAGTCTGTAGAGATTCTCAGTCATCCAGGTCATGGTTGTCCGGATAATCATGACCTGGATGACTGAGAACCTCTACAGATGTTTAGCTATACATTTTGGGATGAACACCCTTTGAATAGTATGGTAGGAATGTATTTCCAAGGAAAAATTGCAGATTACAGGAACCAGGAGCACTACCCTGAGGACACAGATAAACCTCCAAGTACTTCAATGACCCCCTAAAAGGATGCAAATGACCAGCTGTCTGCAAGGAATATAAAATCTTTCCATTCTCCACTATCCTGTTAGAGCTTCTTGTGTGAAAAACAAAACTGTCTTCAAATAAAAAACAAGAAAGTCCAGTTGCTTCCTAACAAAGCACCTTTGGGACGCAAAGGAGGTTGCTTTTGTTTCCTCCCCAGTTCATAGCTAAGGCAGCTTGACATTATTGTTAGCTATTGCAGTTTTAAAGGAGTGTTTTGTCTGTCAGTGTTGGGAAGAATAGTTTTTGTCAAGGATGTACTCTAGCTTGTTTCACTAACAATAAGCTTAATGTCATGGCCAAGGTTCATATCTGCCAAGCTCCTAGTGGCCCTTTTAAGCTGATGAGAACTTGCCCCTTCCATAGTCACTTATACTTGAGCTGCAAGAAAGACTGGACATCTGGCTTGCATAGAAACATCTGGCTGCTGGGTGCTTTCTGAATTGCTTGTCCGGTCTTTATGTGGCCTCCTTAGCTTAATGAATTCATCACTTTTTTCAAAAGAGCATAAGACCTGTTTTACAAAACTGAACTATAGCATTATTCTGGGACAGCAAAAGAGTTTTGCCCTGTTAAGAATGCTGGTAGAAACTAAAAAATAGAGGCAAATTATGACAACGATGTGCTGCTAATGCTGTTTCTATAAGTTTTCTGCTTCTGCCAATAAGGGGTTTAATGTGGGATCCTTGGTTTTCTCTGAGCTTGGCTGTTTTCTTGCAAATATTTCATTACCCAAATAGGCAACAGCACTTGTGCTGGCAGAGAGTAGGATTTGCTCTCTGTTATATACAGGTAGCTTGCCCTGTTGTTGGTGTGAGGGCTCTTGGTAGTTCCATGACTGAGGTCCTATTCAATGCCCAGACTTACTGGAACTTGCTAAGTTATTAGTTAGGAGGGAGGCAGAAACATAATGTTATTACCTATTGGCCATGTCCAGCTTGCTGTATGTCATCAGACTATTATTACTCCCATTTTGTTGAAGGTGGAGTGCACTTGTTATCAATCTTTGTTTTCCACTTTACCTTCTGCCCTTTTTTTCTCTGACAGTTTGAATCATGAAAGGTTGGAGACAGGGCTGCCAACCTTGAGTGATAGTTCGGAGTGAGACACTGCGAGGGAGCGGAGTGACCAAGCCCGAGGGAGCGAAGCGACCGAGGGGGGGGATGGTGTGGAAGGGGGGTGTCCCCCCTTCCACGGTAGGGAGCTTTGACAATTTTACATTTTAAATGGTGCAATCTGATGCATACTTTAGTCATGATTTGGACATATACATACATACATACATTTTAACCCATAGGCATAAGAAAAAAAACGAGGACACATATTACAAAAACACATTTTTCTTCAGTGAGGGAACTTGACTATGAAAACCAATGAGACATAGCATAGGCCTTTTAGTTTCATAAAAGGTTTGAAAAAATAATTGGGTAATTATTTGAAATGGACTGTGATGTTTCTTTGTCATATATGTATGTGTATGTGGGTATATGCGGGTATATGCGGGTATATGCGTAATGGTTATATTTTGAGAACTGAATGCAACGAAATTTTGTTTTAATGTATGCTGATTAGTGTACATTTAAAGTGACAATAGTTTTCTGTTCTGTTCTGTTCTATTCCAGTTCCATTCCAATTTATTCCATTCCATTCCAGTTTCATTCCAATTCTATTCCATTCTAACTTTTGAATAGCTGATGCAGCTTGCATAAAAAGGGCAAAAGGAAAAATAAACCAGGGAACACTTCACCAATGCCCTTAGTACAATCGAAAAACAAATATATTTTTATCGGCGAGGCGAGCGGCTGCTTGGAGCCACCGATCCCCTGAAAAATCACATCTAAAGCAAAATTAGAGGCAAGGAGCTACGGTTTTTGAAGGGTTAAAATTCAGATTAGTTTGCTAGAAAGGTGTGGCCGCGGGGGAAAGAGACAGGGAGGGGAGTTTCTTTCTGTTAAACCCGCCGTTCTTCGGCAAATTTGCAAGCGGATTAGCCTGCTTTAAATTGCAAATCTAAGATGAATTAGAAATAAAATTTGGGGTGGAGGGGGTCTTATTCCACAAGCGCGCCTTTATTCGAGGCCGGAATTCCCATTGCAAGGAAGATCTCTCGGGCCTTTAGCGTGAGATTTCGTTTATCAGAGTGAGACAGTCAAAATTGGTTGAATTGCGTGAGTCTCACTCTGATTGCGTGAGAGTTGGCAGCACTGTGGAAATACAGAGTAGGGTGAAAGTGGCAAGGACATGCCAAGCAACAGTTTCAGGAGAGTTCTTCCCAGCTTTCCTCTGCACCTCTCTGCACATCCAATCTGTCAACTGTTTTGACTGGACACAGGCTTAGCACTTTTCAAAAAACAGCTGGGCTTGAGTTTCAGAAATAGCCTGACTGGCTGTCCCTTTGCCCCAGCTTTCTGTAACTCAGGCAGTTTGACAGGTGCTCAACCTGTTTGTTGATGTGTGCATTTGTGAGTACTACACACACACACACACACACACACACAGCTCTATAACTATAAATTAAAGAGAGCAATTGATGAATTTTCTCACTGGAGGGAATATGATATTCTCAGTGGGAGGAGAAACAAGGCCAAGGGAAACAACTTATGACTTTCCTAAACTTGTCTTGCACCATTTGCTAGCCTCAGTGTGCTGAGACAGAATAGGGCTTTGTAATCAGATTTGTCAGATTTCTATCACTAGAATGATGATCATAACCTGAAACAGTTTGAACCTTGCTCTATATATGCTCTCAGATGCTTGTGACTGACTGTATCATCATAATATAGGTCAGCCAATGTTCTCGGTGTATATTTTTTTCCAATACCACCTGGCCTGAAAATCCAATTTGAAACCATGTATAATATAGTTACAAAATATATAAAATGCATATAAATTAAATTAACAAAGCCACAGAAAAACATTAAAAAGATGGTGAGAAAGGAGAAGACAGGAATAAAAGCCATTAATACAACAATGATATTTCATAATGAGGCCCCTACCTTGTCAAAGTTCTGGAAGCTTTTAAAGATGGAATCCTTTCAAAAAGCTTTCAAAAAGTGGTCAAAAAGTTATGTTTCTTCTTTGGTGTTGCTCCTCTTAGTTGCAGAGTCAGTTTTCATGACTTTCCTCTCTTCTCCTTTGGATACTTCTGGAAAGGTTCACATTGTGCTGTTCTGAAGGAAAAAAATAGCCAAATTCAACAGTCACTCTATGGAATCATTTTCGAGAGCAGTTAACTCCAGTATTGTTCAGTCGGGACAAGTAGCTGTCAAGCATTCAAGCAAATATTTTTAAGTGCTGCCATTTCATTGTTTTTAATTCAAAGCTTTTTAGTTTATTGTTAACTATCCTTTAGCCCTTGCAAGCTCTGTTTTCACTGGCAGAGGGTTTTGCAGGAAACTGTTGCAGCCAAAAATGGAGCTTGTGAGGGGTATGTACTACCATCCGTTTTCGGTGGCAGAGGATTGCAGGAGGCTGTTGCAGCCAAAAACGGTGCTTGGGAGCCTGTTTTCGCTGGCAGAGCACTTAGATCAACATAGGCTCCCCTGACATGAGTGATGTCAAGCTCACCATGCCCACCCTGGCCACACCTACCCCGACTTCCTGAGATCAAACCCAACTCTGGCCCTCAATGAAATTGAGTTTGACACCCCTAGTTAGAAGATATGACCTGTATCAATGTGTGAACCCCTCTTCTCCAAAATGGTCTATCCATCAGTACTGTCCTGCGACACCTTTCTTAGCCCATCCCTTTCTCAAGTGTAATCTTTGTGCTAGAACTGATTCCCCTCCCTTAGGAAAATATCTATATTGGAAGAAAAATGGGATGGAGCAGATCAGCCTAGCTTATAACGCACTTGATAAAACCATCTACTATTGAAATATAATCATTCATCAGTTGGCTTGATAAAGATCTAGTTTGTAATGACTGCATGGAATTCCAAAAATGGAAGGATTGATTGAGAATTATGTAGAAGATCAGAATACATGGCTGATGAACCCCATTAGCACTACAGCATTGCATAACAAGCATGATCTCTCATATGCATGCAACTGTAATTAAAATGCAAGTCAGTAAATAGCGGTCCCACAATAAGTAGTAGTGGTTATGATGGGAGTGGTTTTTGCTCTCATCTTTATTTTGAGAGACATTTTATCTGGCAGCATTCTGCTCTTGACTGATCTGATCTGTTTTTAGAAACAAGCCATTTCCGCACTTATCCTATACAGATAATATGAGTAAGAAACAGGGTAGATAATGAATCAGCTCCAGATAACCAATAGAACTTAGCTTAGATGTCTCTTTTTCAGAAAAGAGAGACAACACTATTGTTAGCATTTTGATCTCTCTTGATGAAAGCAGACTACCCCTGCCCCCCCCCAAATATTTGCATAATGTTATGCTGTAACAATGGTCTTCAAACTTGGCAAGTTTAAGACTTGTGGACTTCAACTCCCAGAATTCCCAAGCTAACATGACTGGAGGAGGAATTATGGGAGTTGAAGTCCACAAGTCTTAAAGCTGTCAAGTTTGAAGACCTCTGTTAATCCTACAACAGGTGTCGGCACGTTGTCCATCTTAGTTGAACTTGAAAAAGCTAAGCAGAATAAATATTGTATTAGTATTTGGATGACAGACTAGGAGTGCAGGCTAGAGTGACACTTTTTTTTCTATTCTGGAAAAAAAAATGCAAGAAGCCATTTCAGTGAAAACTACCTGGACACCTATGATATTCTTGTATGTATTCTTTAAAAAATGAAAATCTCAAAAGATTTTTTGTTGTTATCATTTTCTTCCTTTACATTCGATTTTTGGTATGATCCATGGCTTATCCATTTCATATTCTGTTTTGAAGAGGTATACTTCCTTCCAGGAATACCTGGAATACCTGTGATTCAAAAATGCAAGGCACAGTAATGATAGTGCTTAGCAGTAGCACTTAGACTTATATACCGCTTCTCAGTGCTTTTACAGCCCTCTCTAAGGCGTTTAAAGAGTCAGCATATTGCCCCCAGCAATCGGGGTCTTTATTTTACCCACCTCAGAGGGATGGAAGGGTCAGGATACTTTATGTACAAATGGCATAAAATGTCAGGATATTTTATGCTCAAATGGCATAAAATGTTCGATATTGCTTTATTATAGGTTTGGGCCAATTTTAGGCTTGTTGGATTCTGTTTTATTTATTCATTATGTTTGCCTTGTTCTGCTTCCTAAGCATTAAAGAGAGTTTACAAGTTTATCAATAAAACAAAAACAAAACAAAATATGAATAAGTAAAATCTATACTATTTATTTATTTAATAAATTTTATTAAGTTTCCAAATTTTAAAAACATAAAATAAAACTTTATACATTGTTATCAACATCAAGACATCTTTTGCATCTCCTCACATTTTTCAGTATATGTATTTACTTATTCCTTTACCATTGCATCTTGCTCTTACTATAAATCAATATCTTTTATCCTTACATCTCTTATCCTTTTATCTTCTCTATGGTATATTTACATATATACATATTCCCTCATTCTTTTCCTAATTGCCATTTTATTTTCTTTTTATTTCTAAACCACTTATCCCAGGCATCCCAGGCCCTATAATAAATTGAATCTTCTCTGTCTTTTATTTTCATCGTTAGCCTGTCCATCTCTATACAATCTATTATTTTTTTAATAAGCACGCCTTCAGGTAGAACCCTTTTTTCCTTCCAGAGTTATGCGTATGAAATCCTTGCAGCTGTTAATATATGTAACATAATATATCTATCTGTTTTATTGCATTTTTGTGTTATTATACCAAATAAAAAAGTTTCCAGATTAAATTCAGTTTTTCTGATTCGTGATTTCTTCTATCCATTGTCTAATTGTATTCCAATATTTTTGCACTTCCTGGCATGTTCACCAGGTATGAAAATAAGTGCCTTATCCAGAAACATCAAAGTAAACTGTTAGAAGCACCAAAGTTAGGAGATTTATACTGTATCTCTAGCCCAACAAAAAAAGAGGGGGATAGCAATATATATTAGGAAACAGGCATATGCATATGAGGAGGATAGGATTTTGATATTATAAATTTATATAAATTATAAGAAAATGTTATTGACTATGATATATGTGCCGAACGAGAAACAAGAAAAATTTAATACCAAACTAAACAGAAAATTAGTAGAACAGAAATAAGAGAATATATGCCTGCTTGGTGATTTCAATGCAATAGCAAATTTAGGAAAAGATAACAATAATGAAAATCCAGGGAAAAAAAGGAAAAGGAAAACATTAACAAAAGTATTCTATCAAATGGCGGAAGAATTAGGATTAAAAGATATATGGAGAGAAAGAAATCCAGACAAAAAACAGTATACTTACTATTCAGCACCATACACATCCTGGTCAAGATTGGATATGTTATGGACAAATGGGGAAATGGAACGTAATATAAAAGAAATAGAAATTGAATCTAACACATGGGCGGACAATAATCCCATTAAAATAATTTGGAAAGGATTGAAAAAAAAAACCAGAAGATGGATGCTAAACAAGGAGATCCTAAATGAAAAAGAATGTGTTAAGATGATGGAAAAAGAATTGGAGTTCTTTCTGAAGGAAAACAAAAAACAGCAAACATCAATTCCAAATGTATGGGACATGACTAAAGCATATATCGGGCCCTAGCAATTTCATATAATACACGTAGATATAAGGAACAAAAAGGAGAACAATCTAAACTACTATATACTCTTAAGGAGTTAGAAAAAACACTAGAAAAAACACCCCATAATAAGACAGCAAATATGGAGAGGATCATGATTAGACATAATTTGAATATGTTAGCACAAGATGAATGGTTACAGGACATGAAAAAGATAAAACAGAATTATTTTGAACACGCGAATAAGCCGGGAAGGTAGCTAGCCTATAGACTGAAGAAAGAAAAAGAAAAAAGAGCAATCCAACAATGAAAGACGCTGATGGTACAACATCAAACTGAAAAGAAAAAACATACTGTTAAAAGTTTTTTTGAGGAATTATATAGTAGAGAAGATGTACCAGAAGGAAGTATCTAACATTACTTAGAAGGAAAAGGGCTACCTGTGATCCCGGAAGAGGATGAAGAAGAGATAAACAGGGAAATAACATTAACCCTAACTGCAAGAGGCAATCCTGAAACAGAAAAACAAGAAGACACCAGGACTGGATGGTCTCCTAGGGGAACTGTATAGAACGCTCCAAGAAAAATTGGAAATGCAATTATTAGAACTCTATAATGAGGTACTGATGACAGCAAAATTACCTAAGTCATGGGGGGAGACATACATAATATTGATCCTAAAAGAAGATTCGGACCATCAATTAATTCAAAATTATAGGCCCATATCCCTTTTAAATGTTGATTATAAAATATTTATGTCCATAATGGCAGAAAGATTGAACAAAACCCTTAATCAGATCATTCATAGCAACCGAAACAGATTCTTACCGAATAGACAAATTAAAAATAATACCAGAATGGTACTGAATATAATAGAATATTATGAAGCATGGATTAAAGATTGGATCAACTTGGAAAATAGAAGAGTATTGTCGATAGAGGGTCACGACTTGCAGAGAGGCTGACATAGTTTCCTGTGGGATGGGAAATGTAAACAACATGCATATTTTCAGAGACACGTGATTAGAGATTCATTAATTCAGACATGGAACAAGATTAAAAAGAATCATTATACTAAAATACCTAACTGGTTGTCACTATGGAAGCACAAATATACCCAAATGCAATGGATCTGGGAAAAAAGAGGAGTTACAAAGATCTATTAGACATACAAGGAAGATTAAAAATGAGACAAGAATTACAGCAACAAAATATAAAGATAGATTGGTGACCATGCATGCAAATTCAGGCAAGATTTCAGAAGGACAAAGAACAATTTGGTTTCTGCATGGAAAAGCATCAATTAGATAAAATTTTACAAGAAATGGAAAAGAAAATGATTTCAAGAATATATAACTTTCTACTAGATTTTAAAATGGAAGAGGAGGTGGTCAAAGAGACGATGGTAGAATGGGCGAAAAATGTTGGCCACAATATAGACCTGGAAAATTGGGAGAGAATATGGGGATCAAATTACAAACTAATTACATCCACAGCATACAAGGAAAATCAATACAAAATGTTCTACAGATGGCATCTTCCTCCTGCTAGATTGGCAAAAATGTTTAACTCAGACCCAAATTGTTGGAAATGTGGAGAAAAAAAATTATACTATTTAAATTGCATCATTAATAGCAACATCAGTGAACTCACATTTAAAAAGTTAGTGAAAGGGATCTGTTTTCTCCAGTTTCATAAATCCTGGGGGTGGACGGTGACATAACTCTCTAGAGATTATTATATAGGGCAAAGATGGCCAATTGTAGACTTCAACTCCCAGAATTCCTGAGCCAGCAGCAAAGGGCCATAGTTGCCCACTCCTGAAATAGGGTGACCTTTGGTTTTCTGCTAGTGCCTAAAATTCACCAATTATGGTCAGGTAGGATAAAACAGAGACGGGTGGAGGTAGAGCAGGCTGTAAATTTGTGTCTTATAGCTAAGTATGACCCCTCTAGCAGCTATGTTAAAATTGAGATGGCCTTTCAGCAGATATTTTGTAAAAGCACCAGATATTAAATAGGAAAAGGAGAATGGAAAATGAGTTGGTGTGCCTGAACTCATTTCTGGGCTGATGTGATACCCCCATTTTCAGGTAAGCCTGCACTTTTAGTGAGCATGCATACTTTTTAACTGCAGGCCCTTAATTAGTCAAATTTGAAAGGGCAAAGAGATTTTTTGAAAAGTGGAAATCTCTGTAGTTTGAAAATAGCCAAGTTGTTTGAAAATGATGACAACATACAGCAAGAATGATTTTTCTTATTTCATTAGAATTAGAAAAGAAAGGGGAATTTTGAACTGATTAAACTATGTATTCATAGCAATAGATGTAAGCGGCATAGTGGCCGAATGACGAAGATGCTCACCACCTACACAGAAGATTGAGAGTTCAACTGGCAGATAGCAGCAGATGTTTCTGTTTTACGTCAAAAGGGAAAAACACATCTGCTTTGAACGCCATGTAGGAGTCAGGAAGAACCTCCATGTCAGATCCGTGTATCTGTCATTTCTTCAGTGGAAGAAGAAAAGTGGGGGGAGGCTGATAAAGAAATCCTTTCTTGATGTAACCTGAATATATTTAATCTTATATCAAATTTGTATAACCCACACATGATACAATGGAGGGAGAAAAGCCAGATGGCTGGAACCTATCACCTCTGAGAGGCATAGCCAGGAGATGAGAAGATCATAAAAATTCCACAGTGAGACGTGTCCTGGGAATCTCTGGAAAAGTTCGTTCTAAAAGAGGGTGGGTAGGTATACCCTGGGAAACTGTGAAAAAGATCGTTCCTTACAAAAGGGGTGGGGAGGAATTAACATAATGGCCTTTGTTTCACTCAAAACACATCAAGATAAGGGGAGGGGTTCTAAACTCCTTTATGTATCTCTGTATGCCTGAGAGACCTTAGACGCTGCTTTGAACTCCTACATGAATTGTCTCATCTCAATAAAGGATTCCTTTTTGATACGTTTTGATACATTTTCAGAAGTTCATTCTAGTTGAGTGAATGGGAAAAGTTCTGTAGCCTGACACTCCAGCTAGTAAACTGTCAGCTCTATCCAGGGGTGGGATTCAAATTTTTTAACAACCGGTTCTCTAGGCATGGCTTAGTTGGTGGGCGTGGCTTGGTGGTTATGTGATTGGGTGGACGTGGCTTGGTGCTCATGTTATTGGCTGGGCATGACCAACTCAGTATCACTCACATTGAGGCACGCATCTCACCTGGCTTCTCATGACTATGGGGATGCTGCAACAGTCATAAGTGTGAAAAATGGTCATAAGTCACTTTTTTCAGTGCCATTGTAACTTTGAATGATTGCTTCACACAAGCAAAGTACTAACAAAGGAGGGAAAAAAACTCCAGAGAAGTTCCTGAGACAGAAAGTCTAGTCCTGCTAAGAATGTAATAAGGGTTAACAGAGAGGCAGTTTCTGTAAGCAACACCAGAATGTTTCTTTCCTGCCTTCCTTACAGGATTAGGCCAGTAATTTCTTCTAGAAACTGGTTCTCTGAACTGCTTAGCATGTTAACAACCGGTTCTAGCAAATAGGTGCAAACTGGTAGAATCCCACCCCTGTCTCTATCTAGTCGCCCTGACTCTACCCTGAATTAAGGGACTACAGAGTTGTAAAAAGAAAAAAAACTCATAACAATGGATGCCCCACCATTCTGGCAGTGGTAGGACTCATGTAGGACTTCCAGGGTATGAGATTGCCCAAGGTCAAGTGCTCCCCACATCATATATGATCTTCTCAAAGGCTTCTTAAGTCAACTGCATTGGGACATTGGTTTCCCCTTATGTATGCAAAACCACTTCAGTTCTGTGATGATCCCTGCAGCAATATTAAGAGCCCATGCACGCTTTGAAGCAGCCATAGGAGCCTTATTAAAAAAAATATGGCTGTTTAGCTATTTCAGAAGAGGTGCTTCATTTTCACTAATGCTTACCGTGAAGCAACTTTTATAAAGGTTCTTCATTCATTTATGTATAGCAGCATGTATTACTCATCTACTTTAGTTTTGCAGAAGTTCTCCAGCATAGTAGCAAAGATTAGGAAGTAGATAGTAGGAATAAAAGCAGACAGCTTTGGGCGCTGATACTTAGCAGGATCTGTCCGTGTGGTGCTAGAATTGGACTATTGCACAGAACAACAGGATCATACTGAATGGTGGCTTATTAGATTCAGAACTAAGCAATGGATTCTCTGGGTAAGTTGGAGTTAGATATTTAGTCGGAAATTACAGGTGCTTCCTTGCAATTCCCACATATTTCAATTTTTGAGAGGCCTATTTTCTGTGGAAAGGAGAAAATGTTTCAGGAATTGCAATTGATAAAGGCCAAAAATGTACTCAAGAGCTTTCTAAGTAAAATTGGTGAACTGTGGTAAAAGTATCATTTGTTTTCAGTTATTTCATTGCGGTCTGGCTGTTTTGCTTCAGGAAGTTCAACTAAATATTAAGTTTGTTTTCTTCTTTTTCTGGCAAGATTATGGATGCTTTGATGGGTTTTTTTTTTCAATAACAAAACAATGTATCTGTTGTAACTAGTCTGGGTTACAGGTAGTCCTCAACTTACAACACTTCATTTAATGACCGTTCAAAGTTACAACGGCACTGAAAAAAGTAACTTATGACCATTTTTCACACTTATGACCATTGCAGAATCTCCACAGTCATGTGATCGAAATTCAGACACTTGGCAACTGACTGGTATTTATAATGGTTGCAATGTCCTGGGGATATGTGATCACCTTTTGTGACCTTCAACAAACCACGTCAATGGGGAATCCAGATTCACCTAATAGCCCACGTCACTAACTTAATAATTGCAATGATTCAGTGAACAAGTGTGGCAAGAAAGATTGTAAAACAGGACAAAATCCACTTCAGAAATGTCTCACTTAGCGATAGAAATTTTGGGCTCAATTGTGGTCGTAAGTGGAGGACTACCTCCATGTTCTAAATGAATGTCCAATGGGACTTCTTCCTTTCCCTTTCTCATAACCTGTTCAAATCTGCCCCAGTAGTTTCCACTGTTTCCACATTTTGGGTGATCTTTCATTGATGGGACAAATTGGCAATCACACTGTGTATGGAGGTGAAGGAGCCCATTTATCAAACGGTGGCTATTTTGTTTATGAATGCATACAATTGAGTAAAAGCCATTGTTATTTTTCCTGGCAGGATAACTCAAAAGCAACAATGCAATTTTTTAAAAGGCTTTTCTATAGGAAAACAGAAGCTATCATTAGGAAATTCACACTTAGATACTGTGGATTTGTGTCTCAATTCTATTATTTTTAAGCGATAATTCATAAATCTATTATTGCTCATCAATTCTGCAATACTGTTAATATAATTAATATAGCCATTATCCTATTTTTTACAGATTTATTTGAAAGCAAATGATCGTTTTGAAACCCCAATTTTCTTAAGATTTCTTGGCTTGTATTTTATTTTTTCCTGGAAGCTCATTTAATTAAATTAATCTGAATGGCAATGGATAAAAGATTTCAATTTTACTAAGGTTGTTTTGATTAGTTGGGAAATTGGCATTCTGTGTACTGCTTCTTCAAAGCTCAGGAGGTCTTATCCTTGGTCTGTCTTGAAAAATAGGAGAACTTGTTACTCCTCGATAGGCTTAAATGTTCCACTTTGAGGCAGCCATATAGCTCTGACTCAGAATTTCTGAGCTTGAGGTAAATCTTACTGTTTCTTGAAGACGTTGATAGAGTTCACATTAAAATGAAACCGTGACATGAGCTGTTTAGAAAAAGAAAGATCAAAAATACCATTGTTACATAACTCCATTTACTTTTACTTGGATTTCATCAAAAATGTTTTTTTCCCTGTTGGTAAGTAGCAGCTTAAGGATTGCTATATCTTTTTGTCTTCTTTTGCCTTTCAGAAGAAAAATCAGTAAAAGAAAGGCTTGGTATTTCTTAGCAGGGTCATCCCAGCGAACAACTGAAGACAGTCTAATTGAAATTCCTTATCATGCCTACATCATGCTTTTTTAAAACTATTTTTCAAAGAGCATCACACACCTTTGTTTGAGATGGGTGGATAATATTATCAAAATTCAGACGCTTGGCAATCGGCATGTATTTATGATGTTGGAGCGTCCTGGGTCAAATGATCACATTTTGCAAACTTCTGACAAGCAAAGTCAATGGACAAGCCAGATTCACTTAACAACCATGTGACTAATTTAACATTTGCTGTGATTCACTTAACTGTGGCCAGAAGGTTGTAAATGGGGCAAAACCGACTTAACAATGGTTTTGCTTAGTAATGGAAATCTTGGACTAAATTGCTGTTGTAAGTTGAGGAATGCCTGTAAGGGATCCACCTGACCCGCATTTGTTCAGTTCCTTGTAGTTATAGACAATAAACTACCCAAAAGTTGTTATTTAGCTTCTTGCAAGTTACAGTTGTTACCCTCCAGCTCTTCAGTGATGTACTTTCTTCACTTCTGATCTACAATGACTCATTTTCTTCACCTGAAGGCTCAGAGCCTATTTCCTTTGCAAGGTCTGGAAATTATTTCTGTAATGCAAAATATATCCTTTATTTTATTGCTAGTGGTTGTCATTCTTGCCACTGGATCACGGGTGTCAAACTCGATTGCATCACATGATGTATTGTGATGTTTTTTGCCTTTGCGGAGCCATGGTGGGTGTGGCCTATGTGTGATGCATCTGGGCCGCGGGCTGCCAGTTTGACAGGTCTGCGCTGGCTTGTATCTCTTGTTTGAATCTTTTCCTTATGGAACTAACTCCCCTGTTAGTTCATCTCATCAACTGAAGCATGACCAGTTGCTGTTCCAACTCTCTAACTTTTTCTTTAAGCAACACTTAAAGTTTCAGTCATATGCCAGGTTGTTCTCAAGGAGAACTGCATGCATGTCAGATGTATGTACTGAAATCCACTACAGGTGGTCATGGACTTACAACCATTCATTTTGTGACTGTTTAAAGTTACAATGGCACTAAAAAGTGACTTATGACCAGTTTTCACACTTAGACTGTGGTAGTGTCCCCATATGATCAAAATTCAGGTGCTTGGCAACTGGCATGTATTTATGACAGTTGTATTGTTTGAGGGTCATGTAATCACTATTTTGTAACCTCAGCTGGCTTCTGGCAAAATCAATAAAAAAATCTTTTATAATGATTCACTTAAAAACTGCAGTAATTCTTTTAACAACTGTGGCACACATGGTGATACAGTGTTGGCATCCTTCAGTCTCAAAAGACAATGGTATCGTGTTCTGAAAAAGAGGTCCTAAAACTGCATCTAGTGTGGCTAAAAAGGCCAATTTGAGAGTGGCAATCCCTTCCACACTGAGAACAGATACAGTCTGTCCCCTGTCCAGCTCCCAGATTTTGCTGATTCCGGGACAGCCTGCCGAACAAGTGTCTCTTCAAATTGGAGAAGGCCATGGTGCATCTTTAGCCTCCAAGCTGAACGATCAGAGGTGAAGGTTTCCCAGCTGTTAATATCCATTCCCAAGGCCTTTAGATCCCTCTTGCAGATATCCTTATATCTCAGCTGTGGTCTCCTTCTAGGACACTTTCCTTGCACTAATTCTCCATACAGGAGGTCTTTTGGAACATGGTCATAAAATGGAGCAAAACTCAACAACTGTTTAGCAGTGGAAATTTTGGACTTAGTTGTAGTTGTAAGTTGAAGACTACCTGTAGTACAAAGTTCTTGCCAATTCATAGTCTGTTGTATACCTTGTGAGACCACTGGAAGAATTTTGTCTTTTTAAAGATTAGCCAGGTACAACATCCTCTTTTTATTTGTTTTCCTTGTAGTCCCTGTTCTTCCTATTTGTTTTCCTTGTTCACTCATTCATTGAGCTTCTTCCCTGGAATCTGCCCTATCTTTTCTTATGTCTTTCCCTTCTCAGTAAAAAACAATCACTTACATCATCCATACAGTCTGTAGATGGCAGGAAATAACATAACCCTCACAGTTGAGTTCAGAGTTCCTCGGAACACTTTTTTCCCCCTGTGGTCACATTTCTTCCTTTCTGGTCTACTCCTTTATTTGAACTCTGTTGCTAAATTTCAGGTCACTCATTCACGAAGTTCACTCATTCACAAAATTTAATTCTGTTGGTAGGGGGTGTGATTTTGAACTTTTCACATGTTATTTGATGGGGAAAAAATACATGCCTGGATGAGCAAACCTTACAAAATATATGTATAAATGATGACAAGATGAACCTGTGGACCTATTTCTTGATGTCGATTGATGTTCCCATTTGCTCAAAACAAGGATTTTTGTAGTTATTGCAAGTAGAGGTTACAGGGGTACAAGTGAAGAGTCCTATGCAGAGTAGAGAATAGAATTCCGTTATTGCAATAGGATCTTAAGGACATAATTCCATAAAAGAGTCAAAAGAAATAATTTGTCACAAGAATACATTTGGATGGTTATATTAGCTGTGATATTAATATCCAGTGATAACTGTAGTTGTAAATATTTTAATATCACAAGCCCATATAACAACTCATTGACAGGTCATGGTTACCATATTGCATGAGCAAATGGCCCTCAGCATGATTGACTTCAAATTGCTTTCATTTAATCTGTTTGTTACCACTGACTTGATCAATAGAAGAGAATATTGAAAACTCAGAGTTGAACTATGGTGTCCTTGGTGTTCTCTGAGCTTAATTGTTGTTGTTTTGCAGACATTTCATTACCCAACTCGGTAACTTCTTCATTGATAGAAGGGAGTTGTGTTTGCTCTCTGTTTATATATGTGACTTGACCTGTCAGTGTTGATGAGAAATTTATTTTCTTCTTGGTGATTCTTTGATTACGCTGTTGTTTACTATTAGCTGCTTGTCTGAGTTGGTAGTTTCTTGATTGGGGTATTACTTACTGCTTGATTATTGGTATGGTATTAATTGTGGTCATAATTCCTGTTTAACTGGATATTGATTGCTGGCAAGGAAGTGTTTTGGTCTTTTCAATTCCTTTTTAACTTTTTTATTGTTTCTTTTAAATGGCACGAACATTTATAACAGCTATATGGTGTTATTATTATATAGTTTTTTATAATAAACTATTTACATAATTTTACACCAAAATATAGTAAGTGGTTATATATTATTTTATAATGAAGTGTAAACAACATCAGTTCAGACAAACAGTAAACAAGAATTTACCAAGAATAAAATACCACTCCCACTAACACTGATAAGGCAAGCTATGAATATAGGCAGCAAACCACACTTTTTTTTTTTTTTTTAACCACTGAAAATGTTATCTAGTTGGGTAATGAAATGTTTACAAGAAAACAACCAAGCTCAGTTAACATTTAATCCTTTTCAGCTTTCATTATCTTCTGTAAACATAAGTGGCTGTCCGATGAAAACTTAGATAAGAAATTGACTATTCAAACATTACTGCTCATTTATAAGTTCCTGGATCAAGGAAAAGGATTAGCAATATTACCTGTTATGATCTCCTTGAATGAGTGATCCAACTGCACAGGTGTCTCAAGAAGGTGATTAGCATCTTCTCTTGGTCCCTTCTGCATAGATACACATTGAACTATCAAGTTTTCCTTCTTCAAGATCTCATCCAAGAGTGAAGAGATGGTATGAAAGTGATTAACAATTACATAAAGAAAAACTTGTTTAAATTATTCTCTTATGCATCCTATCTACATGTTCCAGAATTTGCAATTTACTTTATCCAGGAGGCACAGTCAATCTTTGTACCCATCAAATATTTTGTGTAAATTGACATATTCCTTTGCTTTGGGTGCTTTGGGAGAAGTTGATGGAAGCTGAAGACCAAAACATTTGCTTTTTGTCAACAACTTGCTTAGTCTGACAATCTAAGTTTAAAGGAAAAATACCATTCAGTCCTTATCACAACTAGGATTGTCATAAAAGGGCAATAAACTAGAAATAGTGTCAGGGTTCCAAGTAATAAACCCAAACAAACAAAACTTCAAGGCATTTCTCAAAGAATAGCTTTATTGGAGATATCATATTGGCATAGATCTGGTGAAAACTGACTCTGAAGGTTCCAGCAGTTTTCACCCAATTAAAAGAGAAAGTTTTCCTTCAACCCCAAACAATCAGTCACATGGTCCAATCAAGATGCTGCCTGGTTGCCTGATGACTTCACTTCTCCTTCCACAGCCAGATGTGAGAATGTCCTTGGTTCCTAAGAGAAAGTATTTATTTTGGCTCCAAATTCCAGCTATCTCTAAGCCCCCATTCCTATCCCTCAGTTCCAGTGTAGCAGCACTGAAGCTCCAATATGGCTCCGGTCAGGTCAGCTTAAGGGTTGACAAATAGTTGAAATTGTGGAAGGAGGCCATCTGAGCAGGTAGAATGCATTTTCTCACTTTGCCACTTATCCTAGGGAGCAGCAAGTTGGATGGCTGGTATAAAATAACAAACAAAAGAAACCATAGAAGGCTAGCTTAGGGTTCCAGGAGATGATTAGATAACACAGCCCACAATAGAAGACGTTTGTAACAAGTATCCTCTCATAAAATCTTAGTTTTAAGTAAGCATGATTTAAATAGAAATTAATCTTTTTTTTCCATTGATGTAATATGCAAATTATTCCAGCTGTTTGACCTGTGGTTAATACTTGCTCAGACAAGTATTAACACCTTAAAAATAAACAGAACCACATGAATGCTTATTAGATATTGAATTAAGATATCAGATTATATTTTTTAATTTTTAAAATTTATAGTTTAGTTGATAAATGCAGGTATCCATGAAGCCTTTCCCAGAAATATTGGAACCCTGCCAACATGTAACCAGAAAACTAAAGAATAACAACCACTCTGTGACTTGCTTCTGAGTAAAATTCCTGTATATTTCAACTGAACATTTTGTAGAAGTTATTCTCTGCAAAAGCAAAGCTCACAATCATGGTGAAGACCAAGAAGCCAATGATTAGACCAGTTCCTTGAAACCTCTCTGGAGAAGGAGAGGAAGTTACATTGCCCACATAGTTCCACATGGTTGCTTCTTGCAAAAAAAACCCACAGAACAGTGATTTTCCTTTGGGAGATAACACGATCAGCCATTTTGGTTGCAACCATGGTGGAGTTTTTTTTAAAGGACACTAGATTTTCAAACCTCACTTGCTAACCACATTAGTAACTTGCCTATTAACCATCTTCTTAAAGTTATTAGAGACCTTTGGAAAGACAACTTTGAAAAGTCTTCATCAAGTGAGCTGAAGAATTCAAAGAATCTGAAACAAACAACAAAAAACTAAAGATTTTGATATCATGAATATATAAATGGATTAAGTGTTCAGATAAATTTGGAAGACTGATTATAATAAGATTTTAGAGTTAACTCCATGTAGACATTTCCATTATTGTACTGTGCCATATATTTCAATGTGTTGTAAACATAGTATTTTTCACAGCTAAAAAAGCCATTTTGTGAAATGCTTTGGGAAAGGCAACTTGAGATTGTGATATACAAGCTCCTAAAAGGAAAGGCACATTTGAAAGATAAGCATAATACAGGCAGGCATGCAAAGACATACTGTATACAAACTGCTGAAAAAGGAAGCTGGTGTTATTTTTGGTTTAAGGATAGCTGGAAAATCTGCCTAACAACTCTTTCAACATGTTCCTACAATTCAAGGGTTTAACTTCAGTTGTAGCTTTCATTTGTCCTAGTCAATAACTTTTGAAAACTATGCCTTTGAACTTTGTGACACCAGTGTTTTATTTTGTTTTTAAACTGGGTGACACATTCCTCATCCTCTTCTTTGGTTGTCTTCTTTTAAAATAAAAACTAGGAACTATGTTTAAACATTCTTTTAAAAGGCACACTTTCGAAACAGCTCTTCTGCAGTTAGATCCCAATTGCCCCTACCCTTTATTTACTCATAATTATTTATTCATGTAATTTGTTTATTCTTTAAGTCTGGCTAAACCACCATTAACACCAATTCCAGCTAATGATATTGGGAAAAAACTATGAAAGTATAAATATAGGAGAAGTATACTAGTAAAAGCATACTATGAAGTAAAAGTTAAGAGTATTTGTGGATCAGATTAGAAAAGATTAATAAAACTTTGCCAAGCCAATCTTTTGAAGCAGGGAATTCCAAAATTAGAAAAGTTTTTCTCTCATTCCCTAGAACTGTCTTTCCACCACATTTGAGATATAGAAAAGATGCTTTTCATCAGATCTTTGGGAACAAGAAGATTTTGCACAAAAAGTCAGTCCCAGGATTGATTGATACTCATTTATTAGTTTTCTATGGCTTCCTATCTTGTAAAATTGACTCTGGATATCCAACAAAATTAAACATTAATATACTGTAATAGAAAATAATAGAAATAATAAAGTGTTTATTATTTTTAGTTGTCAAGGCATGTGTAGTTTATTTGTATTTCTATTTAACACAGTATTATTTATAATATTTATTTATTTAGTATGTGGCATAGAGTACATGGATAACAGTAATAAAATATATAAAAGTGTGTGTGTGAATGCATATGATGGAAGATAGACATACATACTTTGGTACACATATGATGGAAGACGGTCAATTTGTACAGCTTGAGGAATTCAAGAAGTTATATATAAACTAAAGGTATACTGCACAGGTACAGTATACAATAGAACCTCTGGTCACGACCATAATTCATTCCATAACTTCAGTGATTTCTTTGTCTTCTAATGTTTCGTCTTCAGGAATTTCTGGGTCAGGAGTCATGTTTGATTGCCACCCAAGTATGTATTTGTAATCAGATTAAAACAAATTGTGATTTTTTTTGGTTGGAACCCAATTTGGTTGTGGTCAGAAGCGTTCGTGACTTGTTCGTGACCTTGCTTAATAATAGCAACTGGATCTTGGAGTCCTGGTGGATAATCATTTAAATATGAGTCAACAGAGTGCTGCAGCTGCCAAAAAAGCCAACACAGTCCTAGGCTGCATAAACAGAGGGATAGAATCAAGATCATGTGAAGTGTTAATACCACTTTATAATGCCTTAGTAAGGCCACACTTGGAATATTGCATCCAGTTTTTGGTCACCACACTATAAAAAGATGTTGAGAAAGTGCAGAGAAGAGCAACCAAGATGATTAGGGGACTGGAGACTAAAACATATGATAAATGGTTGCAGGAACTGGGCATGGCTAGTCTCGTGAAGGGCAGACATGATAGCAGTCTTCCACTATTTGAGGGGCTGCCACAGAGAGGAGGGGTCAAGCTATTTTCCAAAGCTCCTGAAGGCCAGACAAGGAATAATGTATGGAAACTGAACAAGGAGAGCTTGAACCTGGAAATATGGGAAAAAAATTCTGACAGTGAGAACAATCAACCAATGGATCAGCTTCAGAAGTTGTGGGAGCTTCATCACTGGAAGCTTTCAAGAAGAGATTGCACTGCGACTTGTCAAAAATGGTGGAGGGTCTCTTGTTTGGGTGGGGTGGGTGGGTTGGGCTAGATGACCTACAGGGTCCCTTCCAACACTGTTAATCTGTATCCTTTGAAATCTCAGTGGGAAATACGACTATTCCATCCAGCAAAATAGATTGACTAGGCCTCCTTCTTAGTAATGTTTTTTCTTATTCAATCTATGACCCTCTGAAATGCTGATCAGTGATTCAAATCAGTGTTGTTAATGATTGCAAGAATAACCTAGATTCATTAATATCAAGTACCAATCAATATAGCATTAGACAAACTCCCATAAACACAGTAAGATCCATGGAATGGTGATTAAAACATGTTTAATGCTTAACTGAGCTGCATGGCAGTGTTGGATTACCATAAATTAAACTGGAGACTTCAAGCATGATTTGTGGTATTTATAGAGAACAAAAAGTGTCTTTAACAAGAACCAAGAAATTACGGCCATTATCTATTCAGGCTGAACTTATATAATCAATTCATGGGATGTGAATTGAAACACCTGGGATTCAGATATTTCTATCAGATGGTTTGTCCTGGGCCTGTTTTGAAAAAATACAGTGTTGTGAAGGAAGTGAGGCTAAAGGGATCAGTGGCGTATAAATTATAGCTGACTAAATCTGGTATAAAACTCAAAATATAGGCAGTCCTCAACTTACGACCACAATTGAGCCCCAAATTGATGTTGTTAAGTGAGACATTTGTTAAGTGAATTTTGTCCTGTTTTATGACCTTTCTTGCCACAGTTGTTAAGGGAATCCCTGCCATTGATGTTAAGGGTTGTTAAGTGAATCTGGCTTCCCTATTGACATTTCTTGTCAAAAGGTTGCAAAAGAGGATCACATGACCTTGGGACACAGCAATGGTCATAAGTATGAACCAATTTCCAAGCATCTGAATTTGGATCACATGATCATGGGGATGCTGCAAATGATGTAACTGCAAAAAACGATCATTAGCCACTTTTTTTCAGTGCCGTTGTAACTTTGAATAGTCACTAAATGAACTAAGTAAATAAGTCAAGGACTGCTTGTATACTGGTCAAGTTGTTTTCTTCCTCTCTTCCCCAAAGCCTTATTTAAATCTGTTCTAATGCATACCCTGTCAATGTTGCTGAAGATATGTATGTATACGATAGATTATACATATAGGAATCTGTGTTGCAGAGAGCAACAAGAGACAGGTGGATTTGGGCTTTATCTTCTGCTAAATTGTGGATGTCTTGTCACCTTTACAATTCTTCCTTCCTTCCTTCCTTCCTTCCTTCCTTCCTTCCTTCCTTCCTTCCTTCCTTCCTTCCTTCCTTCCTTCCTTCCTTCCATCCGTCTCCCACTTCTGCTTTCAACAAACTCTTTTCTGCCTCCTCTTCAGGTAGGTGCTGGATTAAACAGGTCTGCTAATGCAGGGAAACTAAGGAACCCTGAGCTCTGTTGGGATTGGAGTTGCCAAGGTCTTTATCAAGAGCCACCCCTAGTGACACAACCAGTGCCAGGACTTGCTTTGACTTTGATTCTCCTCCAAGGGCTTTGCAGAGCACCTTTAAGCAGGAAGGGAGCAAAGATGGAAGCTCTTAGGATTCCAGTGCTCATGCCTTGCTCCTTTGAAAGCCACTACCTGTAAGTGACATTTCCGAAGAGAAGGGGGGAGTGGAGAACAAGAGCCCCTTTGTAGAAAAGAGATTTCCTTAAAAAGGGACAGCAGACTGGATTGCTTTTTAGCTTCTTGCTATCGGAGAAGGTGCAGCAGCTGTTGGTTCTGCCCGGATAAGATAAAGATAGCAATAGAAATGTGAAAAAAGCAGATAAGGGACATATCTACCTGGTGGCAACATTTTCATTGTTGTTATTACGGAAGCTAGAATTTACAGTTGAAATGAAACACAGCATTTTGGATTTAAACTTCTTGCCAATTGGGAAACCGTATAGCATTTTTCTCAAGGCACAGCTTTTCTATAGGCTTTGGGTGTCTATTGAAAGAAAGAGATTCCATTTCTGTTTGAAGGAATGAGCCAGACAAGTTTTAATTTGAAGTATTTGTTACTCTATTTTGAAGAGGGTGGGGTAGTTGTTATACTTCTTGCAATCCTCTTGGTATCCTTGCAGTCAGCTATCACCTGCTATCATAACAATTCACACAAAATTTGAAAATGTCCTACCAAGTGGAGGAAAAGTAACCGGAAGTACAGGTAGCCCTCGACTTACAACCAAGGGTGGGATTCCACCGGTATAACAGCCGGTTTGGTGGGACTTACAACCTCGACTTACAACCAGGGGTGGGATTCCACTGGTATAACAACCGGTTCGATGATCGTGCATTCGCGCCAAACACACGCTGTGCGTGCGCCCTGCATTTTTTTTAAAAAAGCCCATACTTACCTTCTACTGCAGCCTCTGTGACTCAAACAGCTAAGGAGTGGCAAACTACTCTGACGCACAAATCAGCTGTGCTCTAAACAAAGGAAATAAAGCACAGGAAAGAACGGGGTGGGTGGGCTGGCCCACATGCTCGTCACAGAGAACTGGTTCTGGAGCCAGCTGATCATTGGAACAAGGGGTTCACCCGAACCAGTCCAAACCACTAGAATCCCACCCCCTGTTTACAACCATTCATTTAGTGACTGCTGGCAGTTAAAATGGCCCTGAAAAAAAGTAACTTATGACCGATTCTTGCGCTTAAGACTGTTGCAGATCCCCAGGGGCATGTCATCAAAATGTGGGTGCTTGGCATGTAGTTATCACAACTGCAGAGTTCCCAGGGTCACACGATCGCCATGGGCGACCTGCCCAGCCAGATTCTGACAAGCAAAGTCAATGGGAGAACCTGGGTTCACTTTACAACTGTGTGATTTGATTAACAACTGCAATGATTGACTTATCCATTGTGGCAAAACAAGGTTGAAAAATCGGGCATGAGTCTTTAACAAACTGCTTTGCTTAGCAGCAGAAACTCTGGCCCCTGTTGTGGTCATAAGTGGACGACCATAGAAGTAGTCCTCGATATGCAACAGTTCATTTAGTGACTGATCAAAGTTACAAATGCACTGAAGAATGCGACTTATGACCATTTCTCACAATGAAAACCTTTGCAGCATCCCCATGATCCTGTGATCAAAATTCAGATGCTTGGCAATTGGTTCATATTTATAACCATTGCTGTGTCTCATGTGATCCCCTTTTGTGACCTTCTAATAAGCACAGGCCATAGGGAAACCATATTCACTAAACAACTGGATTACTAACTTATCAAGTGCATTGCTTCACTTAACAACTGTGGCAAGTCTTAAATGGACCAAACCTCACTTAACAACATAAATTTTGTTGTTGTAAGACGAGGACTACGTGTAGTTCTCGTTTTATGGCCAAACTTGTAAGTTTGTTTCCAACAAGCAAACTTTATGAAAAATGTTAACAATTTAAAACAATGAAATGTGTTAACCTAAGCAACCGTACTCCTAATTTAGAAGCATCCAAATTCCTAATTCCTCACCCAGGTCAGCTTCAGGGTTGACACTGCAGGGGTGTCAAACTTGATTTTATTGAGGACCGCATCAGGATTGTGTTTGACCTTGGGGGCGGGGTAGACATGGCCAGGATGGGCTTGATGTCATTCGTGTCGGAAGCACCTGTGGTGTCCAGAGCGCTCTGCCAGCGGAAATGGGCTCCCGAGCTACATTTTCACTGGCAGAGGCGGGCTGGTTCTTTGCTGTTTCCAAGGTGATCCTGCAGGCCAGATCTAAGCACACCATGGGCTGGATCTGCTCCACGTGCCTTGAGTTTTACACCCATGTTCTAAAGGGTGGAGGAATCTCAAATGTGGCTTGCCACTAATTTTGCACCCAGGAGGACTATACTCTGAGTTGGGTTTTTTGCACAAAGAAAAAAAAAGCAAGGATGGAGGAGTTTCTCCATAGCAACTCTAAAAAGAACACTGTGGAGGTTTCAGACTGGTGGCTATGAACTTGATTTGCCTCTTGGACTTTCCAGGGCAGCACTAATCATTAAGTCTTCTGCAGAGTGTCTTTTTTTTTTTTTTTTTAAGCTGGGCTGTTGCATCTCTACTTCATTACCTGGTAAAAGATTTCCAGCCAAGCTTTGTGTCCCTGGAAGCAAATTAAGCATTCAAGCCAATCAACTTAAAGCATTTTACTGAACTGCAACTCATGCAAAAAAAAAAAAAGGGAGAGAGAAAAACCCCACCCTCTACCTGCAGAGCTTAATAATTATTTAGTGAATGTTCTTGGGCCATGAGAGAGCCTCTAATTTAGATTAACAAAAACACGGTGGCTGAATGGCTTGAGAAGGCATAGGCATGGAATGGAAAAATACTAAGCAGGGTACAAGGTGGTTTAATTTGCACCACCGACGGATCTTGTGGGTGACAGTTTGCAAATCTGAATCTGGAACACCATCTGAACGTATGTACATGGGCCTGTGAACTCTCTAGCCAAATTTGTCAGCACAATGTAAAAAAGATGGTGAGTCTCTAGAAAAAGTGCACAGAAGAGCAATAAAGATGATTAGGGGACTGGAGGCTAAAACATATAAAGAACGATTGCTGAAATTGGGTATGTCTAGTTTGGTGAAAAGAAGGACTAGAGCTGACATGATACCTGTGTTCCAATGTCTTAGGGGCTGCCACAAAGAAGAAATAGTCAAGGTATTCTCCAAAGCACCTGAGTGTAGAACAAGAAGCAATGGGTGGAAACTAATCAAGGAGAAAAGGAATCTAGAACTAAGGAGAAATTTCCTGACAGTTAGAACAATTAATCAGACAACTTGTCTCCAGAAGTTGTGAATGCTCCAACACTGGAGGTTTTTAAGAAGAGGTTGGATAGCCATTTGTCTGAAGTGGTGTAGGGTTTCCTGCCTAGGCAGGGGGTTGGCCTAGAAGACCTCCAAGGTCCCTTCCCACTCTGTTATTCTATTCTATTTCTGTAATGTATGTACATGGGCATGTGAACTCTTCAGTCAAATTTGTTCAGAGAATCCTGTGGCAGGCTTCTAAAATCCAGCCATCTTCAGATACTTTGGAAAATGTGTTGCGTAACTAGATGGTGCTGGCCATGCTGATGAGGTGATGATGGAGAGAATGGTCCAGCATATTTAGAACACAGAAGCGTTAGAAAAAATATTTTATTATATCCTGCCTTTTTTTTCAAAGAGCAAAGGTGGCTTTCGTGGAGGTAGGGAGCTCACCCAACTTTGATCTCGAAAAGGTGGCTTTAAGGTAAATTGTCCAGGGGATCATCTTGAACCTGGATCTTCCAAGATTATTCACATTTATTAACCCCGTGGAAGGCTATGCAGAAGAAACAGCGATGGAATCTAGAGAGATTTTAACATCTCTCTAGATTTGAACATTATAGGATATAGTTGGTGAAAATTGATCTTGGTTAGAACCTTATTTGTAGAAAGATACAGGTAGTTCTTGACCTACAACCATTCTTTTAGTGACAGTTTGAAGTTACAATGACAGTGAAAAAAAGTGTCTTCGGACCATTTTTCATACTTACAACCATTGCAGTATTCTCATGGACACATGATCAACATTTAGATGCTTGACAGCCAGCATATATTTATGACAGTTGTACTGTCCCATGGTCATGTGATCATCACTTGTAACCTTCCAGCTGGTTCTTCTTTTTTGGGGGGGGGGTGTCAATTTTTTTATTTTATATTACATATACATATCAATGCGTAAGCAGTGTGATACCTGGGTATCATACATTTTTTTACAAGTAAACATACTATTATTCCTCATGTTTATTACATTTCATTTTCATTGTTTCATATTGTTTAAACATACCTAATACTACAGCCATTCAATTTCTAAACCTCCCTCTTATTATTACATACATCTTGTTATGTTAAAATGTGAATACTACTATTCCCCTCTTATTTCTATCTCTATTCTGTTACTCATTTCACCGTAATATTCAAAGACATTTCTTTTTTGTCTTCCATCCTTCATCTGCTTTGTTATTCCTATTTCCCTTATTTAACTCTTCACATCTGTTTATATTAAAGTTTCATCCTTCATTTTTTCATTGTTCAGTATTTTCAATGTACAATCATGATATCATTTAAACATATAAGGTAGATCTATTCATATTCTTTCCATTCATCCAGTCTATGTAATTTTGTTATTGATACGGATGCTATATTAAAATATTCACTATCGTCAGAAGTCAGATTTATTTAATGGTCAAATAATTCAATTAACAACTGCAGTGGTTCGTTGAACAACTGTGGCAAGAAAGTTTGTAAAATGGAGCAAAACTCACTTAACAACTAGCGTACTTAGCAGCAAAAATTTTGGCCTCAATTCAAGTCAAGGACTGTGTATATAGATATAGAAAGTGAAATTCTGTATGATTTCGCATTTTCAAAGTTTACATTCTTGTGATGGAACAATCTTGGACATCAGTGATAACTATATTTCTAACAATTTTCGTAAGTGTAATCTTTCTGCTAGACACAATACCTCAGGCCTGTCCTGGATTTCAGATATCAATTTGTAGTCATTTTTAATGCCTAGTCTTTGAGGCAATATTTCTTGTTCTCTACTTGACTAACCTCTGCTGTAACTATAAGCTAATCTAGGAACCATTTGTCTCAGTATTAAACTTCATTGTTAAGGCCTAAGCTTTTATTTTTCTCTTTACTGCCCAAATTTTCTCCTTACTCCTAAAGATTTTGAGAATCCTGCACTTATCCTCTGAACCTCAATCCTTGCATATCTTGTGACAGGACTTGGCTGATAATCCGTTTTGCATGTTTTAGTGATTGACAGAAAGCTCATCATTAGTCTGAGTTTCTAACTTTAAAATTAAAGGCTTTAATAGCCAAATGTGATATTGTTCCAGAAAATGTCATGATTGGTAGCCATTTTAATACTGAGACAAATGATTCCTAGATTAGCTTATAGTTACAGTAGAGAACAAGGAATACTGTCTCAAAGACTAGGCATTAACTGATATCTGAAATCCAGGACAGTTATATATTTTTGGGAAAAGATCCAAACTCTGTGTGCAAGATAGATCAATACATTCATGGTAGAATCAGAATTGTAGAATTGGCCACCAAAATTAAGCTTAATAGATCATTGACTGCTTACTTTAATATCAAAGCAAACAAAAGGTACCCCTGGACTTGCTAAAATGATACTGTAAGTTGCATTCACTTGAGGTCCAATATGGCCAACAGAAGGAAGTCAATGGCTTGTAAAGCAAAATTTTTACAAAATCCATCCATGGAATTTAAATAGTGAAAGAAAGGATGTTTTTCTCCTTAATTCACTTCCCAAGTAAACCATCCAGCTACAATGTAGTTAATTTATTTCATCACTCAACATTTCAGAGTACAAGAATTGGGGAGTATTGAAGCAAACTAATCCTACAATCTACAAGGAATTCATTCCTCATCTTTGGTGTTAACAGAGATAATTTAAGAATGAATGAATGCTGTGTTCAATCACAGCACTATGCATTATATTCAGATGTAACTAAATTTAATGTCAAGTTGATGATCTTATTATCTGGTCTTAAGGGAGTAATTTGCTTTTAGCACCAGTGCCCAGATTTTCAATTTGGCAACTATTTAAAAATTATTAGTGCAAATAAGTGTCTTGCTAGCATACATTGGAACATAAATATAGCAAATTTATCTATTTTGGATATATTGAAATAAGTTACGCTGAATAAATTCTGCATAAGGAACAGTATTAGGGAAATTTATATAGTATGTTTGGGAAATTTATGTTGAAAATTATTTTTCATAGATTTTATGACAAATGCATGAAATGCAGTTGCATATACATACAAACTTTACATATAAGGAAATTATGAAAGGAAAAGCAGATCTTTTAAACATCAATTGAAATTTTATTAGATCAGAATGCACCACTCTAGTGTAAATCATGAATCAATAGTTTCAATATTTTAATTTAGTATTTTTTAAAATATTTAATTATATAATAAATAAAAATAAAAAAAATGAAAAAAATGTATATAGCTGCAGTAAGTTGGTAAGCACAACTGTTTTCTAATTTATAGACTTCTTATGCTCTCTGAGCTTAGTTGTTTGCTTGTAGATGTTTCATTACTGGACTAGGGTAATGTTGTCAAAGTTCATCTAGGCACTGATAATGTTACTTAGTTGGGTAATAAAATGTCTGAAGGCAAACAATCCAACTCAGAGAGTAGCAAGGACTCCATAGTTTAACCCTAAGATATATACAGAAGATTCTCTTCTACTGCTTTCTAGTTTCTTTAGTGTTTATGCTCAAGACATTTTTGTACTGTGAACCAAACTTTCCAAAAACAAAACCTGTGGAATTAAAATAGACCATGATTTTGGCATCTGTTTGTAACATAGTAGTTGTCCATGATGTTCAATCAATATATAAAAACAATATAGCATATTTATTGTTATGTCCTTGGCAGAGCAAGGAAAATTATTTTCAAGTTTTTTAAACTATAGCAGTAATGGGATAATTAATCTAATATTGCTTGATAATTCCCAGTAAAATATGAAGTATTAGCTTAGAAGGTGAAAAAAATGCAGCTTGATTTGTTATGATATGCAGAATCATTGATTAAATGTAATCACTGTGCTTTTTTGAATCTTCTATTACATTTTTTTATTTTATATTTTATAGGTCATTTAATGTTTTGTCCAACAGCACACACTAGTGTTGGCACAAGATAAATTCACATGTAGGTTCCAGGTGTTTAAATTATGGTTTGCTATTTTAAAATAACAAGTTTAAAATAACAAGTTTTAAAATAACAAGTTTTAAAATAAGTTTAATACAGATTATAGTTCTGAAATATTAAATCATGGAAAGATTCAGTTGAAACAATAATTTAATTGTTCATTTCTGCCACCACAAATAATATATGAATACTTTACTTAGTGAAAGACATTACACTTTCATTTCAAAAATAAACAAAAGCAATCTGAGATTTATTTTTTTTGAAAAAGCTCTCCGCAAATTGCCATTCATATTTATGCAATAGGTATATTGAAAAGTAAGACTTGAACTACAATCTATGGATTTACCTGAGGATCAAATCAATGAATTCTGCGAAAATAGTTTCCATTTCTGAGACATACATATAGATACCAGGGGTGTCAAACTCATGTCGTCACCGCAGTGTAACATGATGTATCCGGACTTTTTTCCTTTTCACTAAACTGGATGTGGGCATGGCCAGCGCATGACGCATCCGGCCCATGGGCCTGGAGTTTGACAGCCCTAATATAGATGATTTAGACATGTGATATATGTAACAAGAGCAATAAGGAATTGTGAAGAATATTTTATTAGTAGGTGTGATTTTTTTTAAAAAATCCAAAATTGTTAGGATAAAACATATATAAAATATCATGAATATTGGGAACAGCTTGGGAACAGCTATGTTGTGTAGAAAAAAATACAATAGGGAAGAAAAGGATTTTTCTACTTGAACTTCTGACCATATATTTTTTAAATGGACAAAAAAAAATTATAGTACACCACTTTATGATTCTGTCATTGATTATCTCATCCACCACAGGGATGTTTAAAGGTTTTATACTTAGGCAGGAAAAAACAAAAGTACAAGTACAGATTAAGTGAAATCTGACTCAAAAACAATAACTGTGAGAGGGAATTTGGAGTTCTAGTGGACGATTACTTAAATATAAGCCAGCAATGTACAACAGCAACCAAAAACACTAATACAATCCTTAAAGGTATAGAATCAAAATCACATGAAATATTAGTACCATTTTCTAAAACCTTAGTAAGGCCATACCTGGAATACTGCATTCAGTTTTGGCTACCACATTACAAAAAGATGTTGAGACTTTGAAAGAAGTGCAAAGAAGAGCAACTAAGTTGATTAAAGGCCTGGAGGCTAAAACATATAAGAATGGTTGCAGGATTTGGATTTGGCTAGTCTAGAGAAAAGAAAATAGAGGGGACATGATAATGACAGAGATGTTAGTGCCAGCTGTGGTGATTAAACAATAACTACCTGTATGTATTTATTACTATTCACCATTCTTTTAAAACATGGAGATGTTTGATAAATGTTTAAAATTCTTTTTCATATATGTTTTTTGTTTGTTGTTAAAATCAATAAAACTTTTATCAAAAAAAAAATTCTTTTTCTTCCTCTCCCATCTAACAGTTGTAATTTGTTGACTGACAACTAGTTATTTTCCCTTGTTAAGATGCATTTCTGATATATAATGCATTGTCTGGGCAATTTTTAAGATGCATTTCTGATATATAATGCATTGTCTGGGCAATTTTTTTCTATATTTTGAATAATTATTTTATTCTGTACACTTTATTTTATATATTTTGTTTTTTGAACGAAACAAAACAGCATGTGAACTGCCAAGACATGCTTTGGAGCTGAGCAAGTTCTCCCATGAGCTGTTCAGAGAATCCAGAAGTGGGAGGTGCTTCAGTCTCCCTTCTGGAAAGGCTGGGCTTAAAACTCCGGGACGCTCCTCCTCCTCCACAGGACACCTCCTCAGCATCCCCCAGTTTTAGCTCAGCCTTCGTGGTAAGAGGTTGTGCACTCCCTGACTGGAAGGGTTTTCTCATTCAGGTTTGCTCTTGGGTTATTTTGGCTTTTAAAACTCTTCCCCATTTATTTTGGCTTTTTCAGGCTTGTCCCTCTATTAGGTTACCTCGATTAGTTCAAAAAAACAAACAAACTAGTTTCTTTGTAAATAGCGGAGGCTGCCACTCCGCAGGCAGCTTGAGGCTACTGCCTCAGGCAATTATCTTATCTAACTTTCCGATTGCTTTCTCTGCAATCGGAGCGGAGAGCTCACAACCACGGCTCACTTTCCCTTGCTGTTTCGCCTGACAGCAGCATTTAAATCGCAAGTCAGAGCCTCAGCAGCAGCGGCTCATTAGATGGCTCAGACGTTAGCAACGGTGATTCTGCTTCCCGCCTTTTTCAACGACTGGCTCATCTTCGCGCCTAATTGTCACAGGTGCCATTCCTCGCTGGTTTCCCTTGCTGGGGACCGAGGCAGTACCTTTCCACTTTGTTCTCCCTGGGTTTAGCTCTCCCTTGTCTGGCTAATGTTGGAAAAGCAGGCTAGTCATTAAACAGGCATTTCTTTGCAATGCCTTTGGATCATTTCTTTGGACTGAAACTGCAAGTGCCATTTAAATTGCGGGACGTTTAGTTTTGACAGGAAAGGATTCACCTCAGTGCCTGTATAGCTGGTTTCCCTTGTTGAAGACCAGGGATCCAGAGTTTTTCCTTGCTTGGAGCACTTGGGGGGTTTCCCTTGTTGGGGACCCTTAGATACTGTTTACCATATACACAGTTATACATACAGATATAGGCATAGGTCTATGTATATGGGCGTGTGTGTGTGTGTGTGTGTATCTTTGGTTATTCGAGTTTCCTCCCGCGTAAGATTAGAAGTATCTAGGCAACGTTTCGATGAAGTCTCATTCATCATCTTCAGGCTTGGTCTTCAGCTCTGTGCTTCTCAGAGTGATGTGAGCTTGCAGCTGCTTCTTCCTTTTAACTGCTAGTGGAGGTGTGACTTGATTGGGTGGGGGCTTGGCTGTGTTCTGATTAGGTGGGGGTGAGTTCTCATTGGTTGGGGGTTTGGCTGTGTTCTGATTGGTTGGGGTGTTGGCTGTGTTCTGATTGGCTGGAGGCATGTTCTGTTCAGGTGGGGGCTTGGTTGTGCTCAGGTTAGTCTTAGTTGCTGGGGGATTTGAGCTGGTGAGCTGTGATCTTGCTGTTTGGCTTCGAGTTCGTGGTCGTGCTTTATCTTCATGGTGGGGGTCAGTTCGCTTCATATATGGCTCAGAGGGATTTGAAGCGGGTAGTGATGCAGCTGCAGTGCAGCTTCTGGTCCGTGGTCGTGTCTTATCTTCTGTGTGGGTGTGAGTCTGCTTTCTACATGGAAGTGTGGTGGTGGCATCTTGTGTGGCTCTCAGGGATGTGGGTCTGGTGTCATTCTTCATGTTAAGTACTCGTCTGTTCATGAGGGCGGGTTTCCAAATGGCTGGTAGGCGGGAGGTATCATCTCGTTTATTCATGCTGTGTGGGCGTTTTTCTATCTCTATGGCTTCTCTGATTATTCTATTGCTGAAGTGTTCGGTTTTGGTGATAGTTCTGGTGTTTTTAAAGTCAATCTCATGTCCTGTGGCTTTGAGGTGTTGGACCAGGGAAGAGGTCGGTTCTTCCTTTTTGATTGAGTTCTTATGTTCTTCAATGCGTGCACTTATTCTTCTGTTAGTTTGTCCAATATATGTGGTGGGGCAGGCAGTGCAAGGGATTTTGTATACTCCTTGATTTTCCAACTCGATTTTGTCCTTAGGGTTTCTTAGGATGGTGGATATCTTTCTGTTTGTGCAGAATGCTGTCTTAATGTTGTCTTTTTGGAGGATCTTGCTGATTTTGTCTGTAGTACCTTTTATATATGGGAGGAGGGCTTTGCCATTTTCTTGTTCTCTGTCTTGGATTTTGGTTGGGGTTTCTTTTTGGATTAGGTGGGTGATCTTCTTTCTTTGGAATCCATTGGCTGTCAGCACGCCGGTGAGAGTGTGTAGTTCGGTATCTACGTGTTGTTCGTCAGCTAAGCATTTTGTTCTGGAGATGAGTGTCTCGGCTACGGAATTGATCTGTGCTGGGTGGTGGTGTGAGAGTGCATGTAGATAGCGGTTTGTTTGTGTTTTCCTCTGGTAGATGGTGTGTCCTAGGGAGCCATTGGATTTTTTGTATACCAAAACATCTAGGAAGGGAAGTTGGTTGTTAGCTTCTGTTTCCATGGTGAATTGTATTTTGGGGTGTAGGCTGTTGAGATGTGTGAGGAAGTTGTTCAGTTTTTCTTTCCCGTGTGGCCAGATTATGAAGGTGTCATCTACGTATCTGAGCCAGAGTTTGGGTTTGTGATCATATTTTTCTAGAGCTTGTGTTTCAAAGTGTTCCATGTAGAGCTTAGCAATGACAGGTGAGAGGGTGACTGAAAGGATCGATCCTGCTGTGAGTTTTGACTCTGATGACTCTGAAGATGGAAGGCTGGAGCCTGCTGTAAATGTGGAGTCTGAATTATTAGAGGACACAGATGTGAGCCAGGAGGATGAGAGTTTATCACAGAGACAACCCCCCTTGGAGCCTTCGACATCATTCATGCCAGCAACTGATCCACAAAATGAGTCAGAGGCTTTGAGTAAGGAAACTGACAGATCGTGGTTTGATGCCAGAACTAGGAGGAGACTGAAATGTCAAACTGAGGGGAGGCGTCAAGCCAGACATTGATTAGAGAGACTGACACGCCCATCCAGGTGATTTAAGGAGGCGTGATGATTCTCAAACTTTGCTTGCAAGCAAAGTGTTTGATGTATCAAAAGGATACGTGTGGAGCGGCTTTTGTAATTTATGGACATTCTGAATTACCAGACAGATTCCGGGAAGTCTGCCAAGGACTGGAATATAATTCTGTTAACCCTTTTTTAGTCTGGCACTGTTTTGTTTGAATATTTTGAACTGTGGAATTCCTTGTTCTCACTTGTGAAAATAGGTGAGACATAACATATATATGACTTACTCTCCTGGAGGAGCATTCTACTTTCAACTGCAGGGGAAGGCATCACCCCAAAGTACAAATATTAACAACAACAAAAATAATAATAATAATCTTAATTTAATATTTTTTTTAAAGAAAATTTAAAATTAAAGTCAGAAGCAAGACAATCAGTCATCCACAATGGAAGGTGACAACGCTTTCCGCTCCAAGTCAAATAAATCCCAAGATAAGCCAGTGGGCCCCAAAAAGGCCTCTAAGGTGGCAGATAAGGATGCCCATAGACGGCACCTAGCTTTGGAAAGGCAATTGCAGAAACGAGCCAGGGAGGCAGACAAGATGGCTATGACACAACAATATGATCAGAACCCAAACCCATTGATGGGGCCCTTGGACTTATCTACCCAGCCCAGGCAGGCTGTTTCTGGACAACCTCCCATAGGCACATCTCCTCCAATGAGCACTGCCTGGCCAATTCCAGAGGCAACCTTCACCCCTACGGCCGCCAGCCTAAGACAGGAGGAGGGATTACCTGAGACTATCCCCATCGAAATGAGGCAGTGGATGGAGATGGCCATACAAAAGGCCATTGTGGCTGGAGTTCAGCAATCCATCAGGACCAGACACTTCTCAGCCGCTTCGGATGCAGGATCCCTGTCCGCCCGATCCTTTGCGCATATAGGACAACATCAATCTCAGGTATTCCCCAATATTCCTAACTTACCAGCCCAGGGTCTTTGGGAGGAGGTGGAATTTGAGGATCAGGATGGAGGTGGGGTCGATCTATCAGATGGACTTGGGGTTGTCAGAGGCTGACCCGCTAGAACGGGGAATGTCGGATGACAAAGACCTCATTCCAGACCAACCTACTTTTTCTGGCCTTTTTCGCCCGCACCTCTTTAAATCCTTACTGTTCAAGGCAAAGAACACCGCTAAACTAGGCACATCAAACCCTCATCCATTGTCAACAGGGCCTCTGAGGATCTAATATTCTCACAACTGGCTAATGAGGTGGAAACTATTCCTGTCCCCAGTATGTTTGCTGAATTAGTACAAAATCAATGGGCATCAGCAGCATCCTACCCAGCCCCAACAGGGTACAATAAACAATATTATAATTTGGCAGCAGAGTTTTCAAATTTTCTCAAAACGCCGGAGGTGGATGAGCCCATTGTGGCACTGGCCTCTTCTTCAACCTTTCCCAACGAGGCCGAGGAAGCCCTGAGACCGGAAGAAAAGAGAGCAGAGTTGGCACTCCGTAGGGCACACGTTTCTGACACCTGGGCTATTAGGGCTGCTACAGCGACGTCCTTTTTTTACACGGTCCTCCCTCCGATGGGTCTTTCACTTGAGGGATATGTTGCTGGCGTCAAATGTCAGAACCCATCAGGACATAGCTAAAATTATTGCAGCAGCAGAATTCTCCGCCGACGCCACATTTAATGCAGTCAAATTCTCGTCTAGGGCCACAGCATCTCATGTATCAGCATGGAGACTGCTATGGCTCAGACATTGGCAGGCAGATACCAAGCATAAATGCAAGTTGGCATCAGCCCCAATATCGGGGAATAAATTATTTGGCAGTGTCATGGAGCCCCTCCTTATAGAGAATAGAAACAAGAAAAAAGTGCTTCCCCCCCTTTTTCAGAGATCTGAAAACAGAATGCCCCAGTCGTTTCGAAGGGGTTCCTTTCAGCCCTACTATCAAGGTCCATACATTCCCAGATCTCAGAGAACATCAGGCTACAGGCCCAGTTTTAGACAGGATAGGTCTGAATTTTCCAATAGAGGTCAGCAGGGAGGCCAAAACAGACAAAACCCCAGAGGCACTGGAGGCCGATTTTTCCATCGCCCCAAGTGAGTCCTTCACAGCAGTTCCCACTGGAGGGCACCTAAAATTGTTTGCTGATCAATGGGACAGCTCCACCTTTGATGCGTGGGTCAAGGACACTATTAGGTTTGGTTTGGCGCTAGAGTTTCAAACCTCCCCCCTGAATTTTTTTATTAGGAGCCCTAGGTACATGGACCGCATTAAGAGGGCATTGATGCAGGAGGCTATCAATCATCTTCTACATATTTGGGCCATTAGAGAGGTCCCATCTGAACAGCGGGGTCAAGGCTGTTACTCTCTATTGTTTGTGGTCCCAAAGAGTTCGGGGGACTGGAGGGCAATTCTGGACCTCAAACGTCTGAACAGATCATTGGTTTATTGAAAATTCAGGATGATTACTCTCCAGTCCATTCTGCTCAGCATTAGAGAGAACTATGTCCTGACCTTTATAGATCTCACAGGGGCCTATCTACATTTACCAATTAGACCTGCTCACTACAAATATCTTAGATTTTGCTATTGTGATCGGCACTACAAATATTACCCTACCATTTGGTCTGGCTTCAGCCCCCTGTGCACCTCACAGCCCCCTTTTACCAAGGTCCTCGCGGCTTTGGCTGCCTCACTCAGGATCAAATCTATTCGCTTACTATGTTATCTGGATGATATTTTAATTTTGTCATCTTCCAGACACCAAGCAAAATTGGATACCAAGATTACTCTGGAGACCCTTCAAGGTCACGGCTTTTCCATAAATTGGGATAAAAGCCATTTGATCCCCTCAACTAGGTTAGTTCATTTAGGGGCAGTGACAGATACCGTGGAGGGCAAGGTTTTTCTCTCTCAGGACAGGTTGAATAGTATCCAGTCTTTGGCCAGAGAGATCAGAGCCTTAAAGAGGGTTTCCCTGGCAGTTCTGTCTAAACTGTTAGGGAAACTGATTTCTTGCCTTTCCATTGTGCCTTGGGCTCGATTCCATTCTAGAGATCTGCAATGATTCCTACTACCTTTCCAGTGATCCGGAAAAGCCACTTCCAACGTCCGGATAAAGATACTGCCCAATGTTCTCCGATTGCTCCACTGGTGGTTGGAAAAAACAATAAACAAGGGGTGTCCTTTCAAGGAACCTTACAAAGCAACGATCACAACCGATGCCAGCCTGGTAGGATGGGGAGCTCACTTCCAATCCCATGCTACTCAGGGAATTTGGACTATTTCCGAACAATTACAAAGGATCAACCTGTTGGAGCTGCGAGCAGTTCAGCTGGCATCACGCAGTTTCCTACCCCTTTTCCAATCACGCCACGTTCTGGTCTTGACAGACAATATCACAACCAAGGCCCACGTAAACAGACAGGAGGGTACCCATTCCAAACTTCTGATGCTGGAGACGGCCAAGGTCGGCCGAGGCCAATCTGTCTTCGCTCAAGGCAGAACACATAGCAGGGGCCTTAAACACACAAGCGGACTGGCTCAGCAGGCCATGATAGATCAGGCAAAGTGATGCCTATACCCGTCTGTCTTCCAGGAAGCAGTACGGAGGTTTGGGCAACCGGTGATCGATCTATTTGCTTGTCCTCTCAACGCCCAATTGCCCTGGACTCGGGGGCGAAGGCTGTCAATGCCCTACGATGTCAGTGGCCTCTCGGACTTCTATATGCATTTCCTCCACTCCCTGTAATACCCAGGTTGATCCAGAAGTTATTGGAGGAACGAGCGGAATTGATATTGGTTGCCTCTTACTGGCCCAGGCGAATGTGGTTCGCAGATTTACAGGACCTGTCGAGGGAACAACCTTGGAAAATTCACCGTCGAAGGTTTCCCTCTCCCAAGGGCTGGTACTTCACCCGGACCCACAATGGCTCAGTCTAGCGTATGGAGGTTGAGCGGAGCCGTTGAAGGACCCAACAGATTTCAGAGGATGCCATTGCCACCATACAAGCATCCAGACGGTCCTCAACAAATCGTATATATGAGGCCACGTGGTCTGCTTTCTGTCGCTGGTGCCGGGGGTCTAAGATCGACCCAACCGCCCCATCAATAGGACAATTATTGGACTTTTTACAGGAGGGGTTGACCAAGGGCCTATCTCCAAATACTTTACGCAGACAGGTGGCGGCCTTAGCCTCGGTGATATCCTGGGGTGACCTTCGTTCCATAGTGCACCATCCACATGTCTGCAGCTTTCTTAAGGGTTCTGCAAACTTACGGCCTCCTGTGATTCACCACTATCCCACTTGGGAGCTCAACAAGGTGTTACCCGCACTTACAACTGGCCCATTCGAGCCTTTAAGAACCGCTAGTCTTAAATTCCTGACATATAAGGTGGCCTTCCTAATTGCAATCACATCAGCTAGGAGAATTTCCGAATTGGCGGCATTGTCAATGAGAAAGGACCTGTGCGTGTTTCATGAGGACAGGGTGATTCTCTGATTGGATCCATAGTTCACTCCTAAAGTAAATTCAGCCTTCCACAGAGCGCAGGAGTTGGTCCTTCCAAATTTTTGTCCAAAACCATCTCATAGACTGGAGCATCAATGGCATCGACTTGACATTCAAAGGGCCTTAAGCATCTATCTAGACCGCACGGCGGCATTTCGAAAATCTGAGGCTCTATTCCTATCCTTCAATTCATCCACTTTAGGGCAAAAGGTGTCATCGACGACCATCGGTAGATGGTTGAGAGCCACCATAGCTAAAAGTTACGAATGCCAGTCCATCTCAGTTCTTCAAGGCACTACAGCCCACTCAACAAGGAGTGCGGCAACATCAGCAGCATGGGCCACACGGGCTCCCATAGACGAAATTTGCAGAGCGGCAACTTGGGCTTCACCATCTCCCTTTGTCAGAAATTATAAAATTGATATCTATGCCTCAGCGGACGCTTCATTTGCCAGAAGAGTCCTGCAGAGGGTCCACAGAGTTTAGGAGTGGATTTCGATCCAGATGGAGTCCCTCCCTAAGGACAGGCCAAGCTTTGGTATGTCCCACTTCTGGATGCTCTGAACAGCTTATGGGAGAAAGGGCGTTGGTACTTACCTGATATGCCCATTTTCTGTGAGGTGTGAAGAGCATCCAGCCCCACCCATTTCTTTCCATCTGGTGGGGTTCCGTTCCAGTCAGGGATCTAGATTAGGTGATGCGTTCCGGACTTTGGCACTCAATCTTCGCAAAACTGGGGGATGCTGAGGAGGTGTCCCGTGGAGAAGGAGGAGTGTCCCGGAGTTTTAAGCCCAGCCTTTCCAGAAGAGACTGAAGCAACTCCCACTTCTGGATGCTCTTCATAGCTCATAGAAAACAGGCGTATCAGGTTAGTACCAACGCCTTTTTTTATCAGGGATTGCTGGTGATTTTTTTTTTTTTTATGAATGTGTACCTTTTTTGATTTTGATCCACTGCTTATTTCTGTTATTTGCTTGACAAAATGGGAGCGATTATTTTGGAAACTTAAGCAGTAGACTGAAGATTAGCTTTAGATTGACTGAATGGTTTTAAAAAAATATTACAATGACAGAAAGGCACATAGCAGAGTAATCTTTTTATCCTTTCACATTCCAAGCCTCGGTAATATTTTGTTCAGTGGAAGTAACTACAATAAGCATTTCGGTACTGCAGTTTAACATATTAAAAAACAATATAGAATCAGATCTTTCTTAACAAATTTTCAACATTGGCATCCAAGAGATAAACTTATTTAGACTTGTAGTAATTGAAAATTAAAATAGGGTTAGTATAAAAACTACTTTTTAAAACAATTTTTATTTTATTCAAAAGATTAAAATATAAAATCCCCTCACCCAAAAGATTAAACACAGAGAAAACAGAACTAGACAAAAATGTATATTAATAAAAAAGACAAAAACACATATTATCTCCCCTAATTGAACATTGACAAATTTATTCCACTAATAATAGCTTCCTCCCTTGCAAAGTAGGTCCAAAATTTATAAGTGTCTGCTTCTATTTGCAACCCATATGTTACATATATGAAAGAATATACTCAACTCTCACAATTCTCCACACATGAAATCCACACATCTTAAAGTTGCCAAGGATGAGAAACACTCCACTAAGTTAAGGAAGCCAATACCTGAAGGGCTGTCACAGGGAAGAGGGAGCCAATTTATTTTCCAGAGCACCTCAGGATAGGACAAGAAACTAGGGTGGAAGCTTGTCAGAGAAAGGTTCAACCTGGAACTAAGAGAAACTTCCTGACAATGAGAACAATTAGTTAATGGATTAGCTTGCCTCCTGAAGTTGTGTGTACTCCATTGCTGGTGGTTTTCAAGAAAAGATTGGATAGCCATTTGTTCAGGATGGTATAAGGCAGGGGTGTCAAACTTGGGGGCCGCATCAGGGTTGTATTTGAGCTTGGGGGGACTGGGGTTGGGGTGACTAGAGTGGGGGTGGCCAGCTCAACATTACTCATGTCGGGGATGCTTGTAGTGGCCTGAGTGCTCTTCCAGTGAAAACGGGCTTCCAAGCTCCATTTTTGGCTGCAGTGGCCTCCTGCAATCCTCTGCCAGTGAAAACGAAGTTCACAAGGGCCGTGTGTGCAGCCCTTCCAAACTTTCAGTTGCAATGGCCTCCTACAACCATGTGCAGCCCACCTAAGCTTCATTTTCAATGGCAGACGCACTGCAGGCTGATCCCTCACTGTTTCCAGGGTGGCTCCATGGGCCAGATCTAAGGACCCTGCGGACCGCATTTGGCCTGTGGGCCTTGAGTTTGACACCTCTGGTATAAGGACTTCTGCCTAGTGCAGAGGTTTGTACTAGAAGACCGCTAAGGTCCCTTCAGCACTATGGTTCTATGATTTTAAGTAAACATTAAGGCAAATGAGACTTTGGGAACATCAAAATGGAAGGGAGCAGTCTAGGAGCATGCAGATATTGAAGTAATTTTTCCCAATACAGTTCTCCCCAATACAGTTGGGAAAAACAGGTTCTTAGTTCACTGTACCATCCCAATATAACTTCAACTTTCCTGTTTAAGATTCTTCATCCTCATACTGGACTTGGATAGGAAGTCTATTCAGATGAAAAAAGTCACAGGCAGAATACCTCTCTGGCTTATCTTTGCAATAAGGCATTGTTTTCTATCATCTGAAAGTTTGGTTGGCTGTTATGGAAAGCAGTTTCTAAACAGTGCCACTTAAAAAGGACAATAATTAGTCCTTGGCTTCTCCAAGAAAGTGTGCACCAGAGGCCGAAAGGTGGATTTCAGCACATAAAAAAGACCAGGAAGGCTTTGAAGAAAGATCTTTGCAGTCAAAAGATGGGAATATGGACAAATGGAAATAAGTTACACATTCAGCATTGACTCAAAATGCTGTCAATTATTTTTTTTGTTTTTGTTTTTAAAGAAAAACTTTTTTGGAGAAAAAAAAAGCATGACAAACTTTCAAGTCATGGGCAAATCTAAAAGATTTCATGGTTCTTGATTTCAAGATCTGCTCCCTCACCCATGGCCCGACTTTAAAATTGGCTCTCTTGAAAAGATTAACCTTTCTTTTGTTTTTAATGGAGATCGTTTTAAAAGCTATTTACATAAGGAATGTGGCATTTCTGTATGGGAGAAAGTTTTGAGTAAATGTCCTCCCTACAAATTGTTCCTCTCCAAAAGTTTGCCTAAAGCTAATTTTGTTTATGGAAGATCTGATTAACAAGCGGATAAATTAGCCATAACACTCTATGTACATAATTGAGACAAGGCAACTATACCATCAGTTACATTGTTGGAATGTGGAATGCCCCAAAATTAAAACAAATAAAGAGGAAAAGTCAGTCTAAGCCCTTTTTAAAGGAATATTTTTTTTTGAGAAAACAGATTTTATTCCTTTTAAGCAATTTAATGGTTTGTTCATCAGTGTAATGCAATAAATCCTTAAATTTTTGTGTTTTTACTAGAGTTTTGTCCGGTTTAGTGAGAGAGTTTAAGTTCTGGATCAAAAGTCTTTCAGAAATGCCTTTATGGCTGGTGCCAGACACTTTGGTTGGTAGGGGAAAAAAGCTTTTATCATTACCTTTTAAGCCAGTTTTTAAATAATCAATTCAATCTGATACACAGTGATGTTAACATTCATTTAACATTCATTTTTTTGAATTCAAGGAAAAATGTGATAAAATAGATGGACAGAGTTATATTGTGTAAGTGTGCAGGATTCATTATAGCATGTCATCTGAACCCAATTGATGTGACTCTGAATTGCCAGCCAAAGAATGCTTCAGTTCTTGATATTCGCTGGAAAGTGGAACAGGAACATTTTAGTGTGAACACTTCATTATCACAATATTCAACCCGTATCAGCAGCTTTGCATTGTGTGCCTAAATACAAACATTTTTTTCTGATTTCAAATTCTGTATCTCTCCATCTTATCATTCCAATCCAGCTAAAGGTTCACAGATAATCAGTTTAGTTGGTCAATCAATGCCCCTTTCAAATCTATGATTTATATGAATGAATATCTCTTTGTAAAACACCCATGCATCTTTCAGTATTTAATCAGTGAATAGTACAAGATATTCTTTGTAGGTTTGTATGATTTTGAAAGAATTAAAAGAGACAATTTAAAGCTTTCACATCTTTGTTTTGTAACTCTCAGAAGCATTTCAAAGGCAGTGTGTGATTGGCTTCACTTCTGCCAAGTTGAAATGATGCAAACAGGGAAACTTATTTGAACTGAAAGGAACATAGTGTTGCCCATGAATTATTTTCCTAATTCCTAATAACTCAATAATTTTATACAATATTGTGACTTCCGGTTTGAAGGGCTTCGGCGACAAACAGGAATCCGTGATCGTGCGCGGTTTCTGTCTGGGCTCGCCGCTGGAGCGCCCCGAGCCGGCTGGTTTCGGGGCTAAGCCACCCCGTAGAGGTGGTGAAGAGGGGGGAGACCACCAGCAGGGTCGAGGAGAGCCACAGCTCATCAGCTGGCCAAACTCCCTTTCCCGAAGGCGGTAGGAGAAGTGGTCAGAAATGGCCACCTCAAAGAAGAACTCAATCGGAAAAGAACATGTAGGAGGAAGATAAGAAGTGAAAGTTTTGGCTGACCGGGTTAAGTCGAAAAAGCAACAACTAAGGTACCCTGGAATTTAAATTTTACAAAAAATAACATTGCTCCCAAAGAAGAGTCGGAAGCAGCAAAAGAAAGTGAAAAGGGAAAGGTTTGGCTTTTTTCTTCTTCTCTCTCCTTCCTTACATTGACAACTAAGCGATCAGAAATAAGAAATTGGAAAAATCCGCTTTGGCATCAATAGGCAATTAAGCTGAAAATATAACTAAATGCCAAAGGGACAATAAAGATTTCTGGATATTAAAAACTTTTTTCTTCTATAAGCAGGAAGGGAGAGAAAAAGAATAAGGGCAGGATCTGGAAGAGGGAGGAGATTGCCTGGACTTCAAAAGAATCTAAAGTAAAATTTCAATAAGACTTATAAAAGATACATCTTAACTGAAACTTTGCAACTAAATAGTAACCCCAGGAAGAGAAAGTGAAAAAAAAAGAAAGTGTAAAAAGAAGCAGCTTGTGTGTATTTGGACTGCTTGGTGACTTTTGGATTTTTGGTTATTATATTTGAATGATTAAAACCAATTGGGTGGTTGTTTAAAATTTTTACAATGGCATCACTTTTGGATGAATTGAAAATGGAACTTAAAAAATACAAAGAAGATGCACAAGAAGGGAAGGGCTCTGTTGGCTTCGTCTTTCAATTCTTAGAAATGGAGATTTGGAACTATGAGAAACAACAAGAAAAGACTGCAAAACAAGAAGACTGGGACAAAGAAGAAGCCATCTTTAATGAACAAGTAATTCTATGTGAGGAAGGAAAAGGAAAGGGGGGAAAGAGAATGGAGAATTTAAGACTTAAAAAAATAACCAAAGAAAAGAAAAATAATTTGAAAAATAAATATAAGGTTGGAAAGCAACAGAAAAGGGGAATACAGGAAATAGAGGTAGAGAGACAAAGGGGTAAAAAGGGGAGAGAGAAGTAGAGAGGGAAGAAGGAAAGTTACAAAGGTCCAGAGCAACATATAAAGAAACAGGACCTATTTAGAGATAATGGGTGAAAATCTAACCGAAAAAGGGATTCTGTAAAGGTAGATAAGATTGTATTGTTGAACTTCCGTTTTGTCGGCTTCGCTAGCGGCAGGGTTTCGTGATCCTGCGCGATTCCTGCCGCACTAGCCGTTTTGGTGCCTCCGATCTGGACGGGTTTGGAGGCTAAGGCTGCCCCGCAGAGGCAGCCAAAGATAGGGGGAGCTGGTGAGGGGTTTGGGGGTATTGCAGACCCCCTCCCCAGCCGGCAAAACTCCCTTTTCTCAAGGCGGTCAAGCGGCGGTCTGTAATGGCCGCCACAAAGAAGCCGGCAGCTGGGTAAGACTGAGCAGGAGGAAGAGGGGAGAAAGTTTTCAAGAGAAAGTTTTTTGGCTGATCCAGGACTTTAAGAGGTGTTTAATCCTGAGAACTATGACTTTTTAAAAAATACTTGGTTTCCAGAGGAGGATTTCAAGCAGCAAAATTGAGGTGCTGAAAGGAAAGTTTACCCTCCTTTCCTATGGAATCAACAAATGGCCATTGAGAAACCTGTTGTTTTTTATAAAAGCTAAAAACTTGGCTTCTTGTTATAAGTGGGAAGGGAGAGGACAAAAAATATATATAAAGATTTTGCTGGAGGAGATGCCTTGAAGATCTTGAGACTAGAAATTGATTGGAACAAGGCTGTAAAATACAGATTGGGTTTTTTTTTCTTTTCCCTTTTACTGATATCACCCCAGGAAGAGAAAGCGAGAACTTTGTGCGTTGTTTGGACTGATTGATGTCTCTGGGACTTTGAGGAATTGTTTTAACTTTTGAAACATTTTGGTTTCTCTGAGAAGAACAAAGAATGGATTTATCTGATGATGAACTTAGAAAGGAATATCAAGAAAGTAAGGACACTGTGAAAGAAGCTTTCCTTTCTTTAGAAATGGCGCTTGCTATTTATCAGCAAACACAACAACAGATGGAGGAAATAGAAGGAGAAGAAGAAAAAGAAGAAGAAGACACCATCTTCAGTGAATCTAAAAAATTAACTAAGAGAGAAAGGAGAAAGAAAGGAAGGAAAATGAAGGACTTAAGACTTAAAAAAACACTTAAGAAAGGAAAAAATAAGATGCAAAACCAACTCAATGTTACTGAGCAAAAGGAGAAAGGATTACAACAGAGAGGGAAAGCTAAAAAGACGGAGGTTAGTAGAGGGGGTGTAAAAAGGCCAGGGGGGATAAGAAAGGAAGGGAAAAGGGAGGGAAAAGCCACAAAGGTATGAAACAAGATGGGAAAAAAGGATTTTTTTTTAGGGATAAAGGGTAAGGTATAATTTCTTTAAAAAAGAAGATTCTGCAAGGTACATAAGATGGTATTTTGTATTAGAAATAGAAAACTAGAATGTTATAAGAATTGATAAAAGATTAAAATATTGAAATGTTTAGTAATGATAGATTTTAAAATTTAATAAAATTGTAGCACTTGTTTTTTTGAAATAGACATTCGGAATGTTATAAGATTTAATATTTAGATTTATTATCTAATTATATTAATTATTATGAATTTATTATTTTTTCTCTTTAAAGGTTAGTAGGTAGAATGTACTAAGCAGAATCAGATTGGGTATCAGGTGTTATTTTAAATATTAATTTAGGGGGAGGATAGAAAGGCATCATACTCTGATTAGTGATTTCAGGAGAAATTCTTTTTTTTTTTTTACTATAGGGAATGAGATAAATGGATAATCTGGAAAGAATGGACAAAAAATACAAATATAATGATTTAAATTAAAATGAATTAAATAAAATGGAAATAAGAAGAACGAAAAGCGGGGAGAAATTATATAGAAGTAAATAAGATAGGTAATGGTATACAAAATGAGCACGAATTTAATTGAAGTCCATACAAAGAGAGCTAATCTGGGGCCAAACTACTTTCTTAAAAGAAGTTTTATATTTTTGTGTTTTGTGTGTCTATGTTTTGTTTGAGAATTAATAAAACCTTTGAGGAATGTTGGATGAGAATAATGGTAATCAAGTCAGAGAGGAATGAAGATGATGATTATAAACTGGATAAATATAGAAAATAATAATAACAACAATGAAATTGAATACGAAAAGAGAAATAATGAGAAATTTGTTAAGAGATATTTATATGTTTTTATTGAAATGGTGTAAAACAGAATTATGTTGCATAAAATAATATTCTACTTGACTTGTAAAATTAATAATGGAAAGAGGTTTTATGTATTTAATGGTTAATGATGGTTTGTTTGTCTTTAAAATCAATAAAATTTGTTTAAAAAAAAAGATTGTATTAATAGAAATAACTTTAGAAAATTGGAAACAACATATGATTATAAAATAGTTAGTGTAATTTAGTGAAATGTTTGTTAATAAAATAAATGAAATAAAATAAATGAGAAAATTGAATTAGGAAGGAATGAGAACATTTTAATCAGTCAATGTTTTATAAAATATAAGTGAAGAGGGGGTGGAATTAACTATGGAAAGTTCATAATCGTTCCCATAGAAGTATGATATTTATTTGAAAAGTAACGTGCAAAATGTTAAGATTTTAATGAATATTAATATTAATGATAGAATTGAATTGGAATGGATTGTTGTTTTAATTATATTATACATTTATAATTTTTTCTTTTTTCAAGAATACAGTGTGTAGTTTAAGAATGTACCAAGCAGAATTCGAATGGAAGTTATGTATTATATTGAGTGTTATAATTTTAGGGGAAAGATATAAAGGCGTCATATTCCAATCAGTAACTACAGGAGAAATTTTGTTTAATGAGAAAAGATAATAGACAATTGAAACAGGACAGACAAAAATATAAATACAATGATTTGAATTGAGATGAAATAAATAAAATAAAATTAAGAAAATTAAAAGAGGGGAGAAGCTATGTAGAAAATGTAAAATAGTAATAAGATATTGAAACCTGAATTTGTGTCTGTACAAAGAAATGTAACCTGGGATTATGCTGCTTTCAAAAAATATGTTTTACTTGTATTTTTTTTCTTTTTGTGAAAACTCAAATAAAACTTACGAAAAAATAATTTTATACAATATTGTATTATTCTTTTATATAATAAAGTGCTCAAGGAATGCTTGGAGGTGTTTGTGTGCAATGAGGACACAATTGTCAGTGTAGAGGGTTTGTGGCATGCCAACATTTGGTGATAAAACTGATAATCATCACCAGTTTTTTTTTTAACCAGTTTACCATTTATCTAGCTTCCACTAGATAAGGTTGTTTTCAATATGGGCGAGGTATCAACAGTACCCAGCAACAAACTCAGCTGTATATCTATCTGGGCCACTGTTGAATCAAATGATTCTATCAAAGTCCTGTTCCAGTGTTTGAAAGCAGAGGAACCTAGTCAAGGAAACCAGGCCCTAGCAAGTTTGGAATATCTGTGGATGCGGGTGCTCTCTGGATCCAGGGACTTTCCATCTCTTGTAAATGGGATTGCACTTCTGCAGAAAAAAATGTTGGAAACATTTTGGGAGTCTTCCTGAACTCATGACAACTGTAAGAAAAACAGGTGGCAGATCTGTCAGAAAGGATTCTACACAGATTTCTCATTTGTATCAACTATCCCAAGGGTGCTTTTTCAAGAGGCAACTGGGCTTTCTGGTTTATCTCTGAAGACGTTTCGCTTCTCATCCAAGAAGCTTCTGGATGGTGAAAAAGCTGAAGAATATTCTTCTTGGATGAGAAGTGAAACATCTTCAAGGAAAAACCAGAAAGTCCAGTTGCCTCTTGAAAAAGCACATTTGGGACAACCATGACCTGGATGACTGAGGATCTCCATAGACATTTGTGTCAACTAGATCTGTTGCTGACTGGGAATATCAAAAATGTCCTTTTCTTGATCACCCATTACTTGGTTACTTCAGATTGTAGCCTACTATAATGTGATTTATTGTTCTTGATGACCACTTGGAAGCTTCAGCTGGTCCAGAATGCACCCAAAGATGCAGTTATAAGGTATGCTAGAATATTATCCTGTACTATATATGTTTCACAAATTGCATAGGTTACCAGTAAACGTGTACAAATTCTACTGGTTACAGTGCAAGATGCTGATTATCGTTATAAAACCTTACAATAGTAATAGACTTATATACCACTTCACAGTGCTTTACAACCCTCTCTGAGCAGTTTACAGAGTCAGCATATTGCCCCCAACAATCTGGGTCCTCATTTTACTGACCTCAGAATGATGTAAGGCAGTTAATTTTGAATCAAACTCCTGGCAGCTGGCAGAATTAGCTTGCAATATTGCATTCTAACTGCTGTTAGAATGCACCGCAGTTTTAGTCTAGTTATTTGATGGACTCCGCCTATCCCTCTGCTCATCCTGTAAGTTCAAACCAAAAAGTCCCATCAATTAAACTGAACGGAGAAGCATCTTTTCTATTGTGGCACATTTCCTTTGAAATAACATAAAACCCCACACCTTTGTCTGCTTTAAACAAGCTTTGAAGACTTGGCTTTCCACCGAAGGCATTGGGCTAGAGTGGAAAGTGAATTTCTTTGTGAGTGTGGTTTATACTTTTCTGTTAGGAGGACAATCTGCTTACTTCACCTGGTGCTGTGCTGTATCTTAGTTTTAATTTTGCACACCATTCAGAATTATCAAGAAGTTCTACAACTTTAGAAATGTGAAAAATCAAGAAGTACATTCCAAAACTTATTATTAAATCTAGACCATCCAGAAGCATACTGTTTCATATTTTCACTTTTAAAATGTAAATTTATTTCAGAAATTGACTTTAAACAACACATATCTAGGATCAGTTCTTAATATCAGGGGAGTAAATTTCTTTCTTCTCATAAAATAATTCTTTATGCCAAACTCCAGGCTTGATGAGCCAAATTCTTTATATAAATGTAAAATCCTATATTTTGGGAGTAGAATTTAACATAATTACATTTTTAACCATTACAATTTTCCCAAAGCAATAATTAAGTTGAAAGGGAACCACTGCTGGAGATGATCAAATTAGATGAGTCGTTGGGCCTCAAAATTTCTTTCATCAGTAGCGTAAGAAATTAGATAGTCAACCTATTTACTACTTTCTTACAGTTCCCAATAAACATGTAACAAGTTTTTCTTTTTTTTCCAGTCTTAAGTTATAAAAAGAGAGATTTTCTGTTTCTTAGATTCACTGATTTCCCCAAATTGGATATCTAATTCCTTATTCCATGCGTCATGGATGTTACCAATGTTGTACTTTCATCTTATGTTTTTAGTTTAATATATAACAGAACAGCATCTCTTAAAGCTGCTGCAATTCCAGATATCTTTGACATTGGGTGTCATTTTTATCAGACAGGTTATAATGATATATACTGCTAATGAAAATATGTTTTTAGAAGCCTATTTCAACAAAGCATCTGAAATCCTTATTGTATGCTAGTTAAACACATCTCCACAATGTATGTTTAGTTTGATTCCATGCTGGTTGAGTTATTTCTCTTGCAGGACTTTATAACTCATGTTATTCAATAGCTGAATCCAATAACAAGACAAACATTCCCATCTTAAATGTTAGGTTGACCCTGTGATACTTTGTAGGTGTGAGAATTCTTCACTATTAATTGAAAATTCTCCCATTTCTGCCTGAGCATCGCCGTTGGTGACTTCTCTTGAACAGCTAATTAGTCCGATTATTCCACAGATGCATAGGTTTACCACAAAGGTTTTTTTGTAGTTTATCAAACGGATCATTCTCCTTGGGAATGTTGCAATCTGACAGGCTTGGAATAGTAACACAATCGTTGTTCTCCATTCCAATCTCACCTCTGTTGGAAGGACGGGTGGGGGGAGAGAATGCAAGGGAATAAATTGTTAGTGGTCTGAAAAAAAATCTGTATTTGATCCATTTGGCAGTTGGGGGTTGGGAAATATCCAAAAATGTGCACCTTTCAAAGTCTGGATTATTGAAATGCCAAATGAACCACTGGATTCAGGTAATAAGCATTCTGGAGAAGATTATAAGAAATAAGCTTTCTTCCCTCTCATTTGCTTCCAGTCAAATCGTGTGGTGTGTATGCGTGCATTTTGTGAGATTGACAAATTTGCTACAGTTTTTATTTCCTTGCATTGCTAGTATTTGAAATGTACATTGCTTAGATCTATGTTGCAACAGTGAGGTTTGCTTGTTTATTATGTATTTCAGTGGAATTTTCAGGAAGAAAGAACAATAAAATGAATTAAATGATTCATATTTGTATTCATAATGTTCCTAAACTAGCTATGTACCTACTACCTATCCTATGCTATGCTATGCTATGCTATGCTATGCTATCCTATCCTATCCTATCCTATCCTATCCTATCCTATCCTATCCTATCCTATCCTATCCCTTGTGTCTCTTTAGCCTAATCCCTTATTTAAAATTTGTCTTAAGCACTAATATATATAATACTTTTTAAATATTACATAAACGGTGAACCCATTTTCTTCTACTCACAACATCTAAATAATCATCTTCACTGATGATATTTTCCCCAGAGGTGGTACTCAGAAAGTTCTGACCAGTTCTGGAGAACCAGTAGCAGAAATTTTGAGCAGTTCAGAGAACCAGCAAATACCACCTCTGACTGGCCCTGCCCCATCTATTCTCTGTCCCCTGAGTCCCAGCTGATCGGCTGGGTCTTCTTTTGTTGCCCTGCACAGGAGAACAGAGCTGGAAAGCAGGTTAGTGGGTGTGGGAAGGGAATGAGGATTTTGCACTATCCTTCCCCTGCCATGCCCACCAAGACATGCCACGCCCACCAAGCCACACCCACAGAACTGGTAATAATTTTTTTTGAATCCCACCACTGATTTCCCCCAATATTTTGATACATATTTTGATACAGTAAATTAGCAATCACCAATCAATATCAATTGATGTACCTGTTTCACAAATAACTTTTAAATGCTTGAGGGGAAAAAAAAAACACTTCTTGTTTATTTTGACAAAACTTTGAACCTATCATTGTAATAATTGCAGGATCTGAAACAAAATTCTGCAGGAGATTGTCCAGACAAAGCTGCATTACTTAGGCATTCACCAGTTTTCTCACGAAGTTTTCAGACAGTAATTTTCCCTGAACATGTAGTCCTTCACTTACAGCAGTTCATTTAGTGGCTGTCCAAAGTTAGAACGGCGCTGAAAAAAGTGACTTATGACTGTTTTTCATATTTATGACCGTTGCAATATCACCATGGTAATGTAATCAAAATTCAGATGCTTGACAATTGACTCAGATTTATGATGATTGAAGTATTCTGGGGTTGTGTGATCCCCTTTTACGACCTTTTGACAAGTAAAATCGGTGAAGAAAGTCAGATTCATTTAACCATATTTCTAATTTAACAACTTCAGTTATTTGCTTAATAACTGGGGCGAGCAAGGTCGTAAAATGGGGCAAGATTCACTTAACAACAAAAGTTTTGGGCTCAATTGTGGTCGTAAGTCGAGGACTATTTGTACAGCATTCCTGTGTTGTTATAGCAATTCTTTACTTCAGCAGCTGGGTGATAGCCCGATTGAGCTGAGTAGAAAGTTCCCATTAAGCTAGACTAGGGGTGTCAAACTCGGAGTCTGTGGGCTGGATGCGTCACGTGCTGGCTGCGCCCCCACTCGGTTTAGCGAAGGAGAAAAAAGTCCTGATATGTCATGTGATGCTATGATGCAAGTTTGATATCCCTGAGCTAGACCTTTGAATTCAGGTCCTCTCTTAGTATGAAAACTGTCTTAGTGTCAAAGCTGACTTTGAGCCAGTCATTGTCTCTTGCCCAAATCCCTTTATGGGGTTGTTGTGGGAAAAGTAGGAGACAGAAGCATTATGTGCATCTTGAATTGTCAAAAATAAAGAGAGAATATCAGTCTAGTAATAAATTGATCAAAGGAATCTCTTATTGAATTGATATGTATGCAATTCCTTTTTCAGTATGATTACTGGGCCAATATGCATTCAAAAAAAAAACACACACCAGAATTTCCCCCTTCCAAAAAGAAAAATGAAATAAGATAATTCTGACTGAAAGAATCAAAGATACCTTCTTTCTCTTTTTCTGAATTAGCAAAGAAATGCTGGTCATTATTTATTTATCTGTTTATCAAATTTATATGTCACTCATCTCGCTATTCAAAGTGACTCTGGCTACTTAAACTGCAATAAAAATATGAACATCAGAAGAAGTATAAATATAAAAACAATGTAAAAATTACAAGAGTTAAGTGAGCCTGAGAAGACTACAATGTAGCTGAACTTTTTTCTGTAAAATGGATCAATCCCAGTAATCTGTAGATTCACACTCTGGATATGCATTTTTCTACCCTTGCAAAAGTTTTTGCCTGCTTCCTAGCCCATCCAATAATATCCCAACCCAAAGCCTGACTCTTTCAACTCCAGCTTATATTTACTGAGCAGTGATGAGTGTTCTCTGGTGTTTCCCTCAGCAGTTTGGAGCACCCTGGAGCTTCCAAGCCTCCGCTAAGCTCCTCCAATATGACATCACGGATTTTGCTACGACAACAGCTCATGCGTGAGCAAATGCAGGAGCAAGAACGCCGAGAGCAGCGACAGAAGCAGCAGGCAACTCAGTTCATGCAGCAGAGAGGGGCTGTGAGTCAGACACCTGCCATCAACGTCAGCCTCCCTGCCAGCCTCCCTCCTGCGACTCAGGTGCCAATGGAAGTCCTGAAGGTAGGCGACTTGTTGGGTTCGGATTTGAGAAGATGGTGGAAGTTTGTTTCCATTAGTGCAAAGTTTTCTCAAAATTGTTTCGTGCAATAATGACAGAGGGCATTTTTAATCTTATCACTTTTACTCTCCCTGTGCATCTGTGTTGCAGCTTTCCCATGCAAAATTCATTTGACTAGGCAAGGGATGGTACTTTGTGTGTTTTTTAGTTAAGTTATCCCCCTCCCCCAAAAAATCCCTTTCTTCCCCATTTTTCCAATGGATGTGAAATACGCTCACCATCTTGAAAACTGCTCTCTTATTTTAGACACTTAAAAACAATAATCAAAAGTTTTCAAATTCTTTAACTTTGATGGAATCATCTTTTCTTTTCGTTTCTGTATGTGTGCATCTATGTATATACACAACATATACACACATATATGCATGTGTATGTATACCCATCAAAAGCTTTTTTTCAGAAACTAATAGAGATCCTGCACAAAGGATTGTTTGAGAAAGGTTTAATCTGGAATGCAGTCCTTTCCTGTAAATCATTAGTAATCTTGTTTTGCTCAAATGACTTCATTTCTTTTTGTAACCATTCTGCTCCTTCTCCAACTTCCTAATAGTTAGGAAAGTTGTTTCCACATTAGATAGAAAGTCAGACTTCTTCTCTTCATAGAAACTGAAATAAACCAATAACATTTCTTTACCAGCAGTCAGCATTTGACACTAACAAAGGTAATCCCAAAATTCAAAGGGAAACTGCCATTTTCAACCTTTTGTATTGTTTTACCTGCAACATATACAAACAATATTGTCTTTACTTTTTGTTCTGGAGCTAACGTCATTGTAAACCCAACAATGTGTTCCTCCATTTTGAAATACAATTGTATGGTGATGGTAGTCAAACCATATGGTAAAATGGAATTTTTAAAATGAAATCTTAATTCTCAGATGCAAAGAGAATTTAGCCAAACTTTTCCTCAGGTGCACTTCAGTTTTATTGAGGTACAATCCTCAGAATTTCCCAACTAGAGACCTGATGGGTGCCAGAAAACTGAGTAAGTTCCTTGTCTTCTAAATTGTGATGTGCCTATTTTAGGATTTGCTTCAGTTGTCATATGTTTGCATACCAAAATGGCGGGAAACTATGCCGTCAGGTTTCAACAGTCATAGTCAAATATATGTCTGAGAGCTAATTAAAAAAAGGGGGGGGGGGTAGTTATGTGTTGCCTAGGGTCACAGATTTTCCACCTCTTTCCTCATTGATGTGCTTTGCAAAATTAAAAAAAAAACACCAATGGTTTTTGTGATATAGCAATAGCACTTATATACTGTCACATGGTGCTTTACATCACTATCTGAGTGATTTGCAACATCAGCATATTACCCCCCCAACAAACTGGGTCCTCATTTACTGACCTTGAAAGGATGGAAGGCTGAGTCAATCTTGAGCCATTCAAGATCAAATTCTTGGCAGTGGGAAGAGTTAGCCTGCAATACTGCATTCTAATCACTGTACCACTACAGCTCTTAATGTCGGGCAAGAGTTGGTTGGAGTTGAGTTTTCAATCTCTGTGTTGAGTCTTAGAAAATGACTAGCATATTAGGTCCAAATGAAATTTTATAAGTAGAATCTAGAAGGCTCTGGAACTTCTAGAGCAAAGGAAAGAAATTATGAAGTTAGGAAACAGAGATAATATGATGCAGTTTTGTCTTAAATTGGGATGTAATAATGGAGACAGGATTATTTAGTCCTTATGTAAATTATGTAAAACAGTGCTGTGATTCTAAACTATGCAAGAGACCTCATTTTAAAATAGGAAGCTCTGAAGAAATAACCTGGTTCCTAACATAAGAACTTAACTCTTATACAGACTGAGAAGCACAATTATCATTAAGATATATTCTCCAGCATAGCTCTCATATCCAGTCATATGTTTGGCCTAGTTATTATTTTATCTTGATCAAAATAACCTTCTATGTACATTGGCATATATGCACAGAAGATTATTGCTGTGGTTGTTCTAAAGGTGCTTTTTCAAAAAGCAACTGGACTTGGATTTTTTTTCTTGAAGATGTTTTGATTCTGATCTAAGAAGCATCTTAAGTTCTGCTTCAGTTTGCTTCTTGTATGAGAAGCAAAACGTATTCAAGTGAAAAAACCAAGTTCAGTTGCCTTTTGAAAAAGCATCTTTGGAACAACTATGACCTGAATGTCTGAGAATCTTCCTAGACAGTCATTGCCATGGAACAGAATTCACCTCCTTCATCTCTATCTAAGATAGTTTGATCAAATATGGGTGCTTGGTTTATAATGTGAACAACAACATATTGATTTCTCTTTTTTAAAACTATTTTGCCCACAACATTAAAAATTGGAAAAATGCAACCAATATTGCTAAATTTGACCTAAGTATTTATTATTTGCCTTTCAACTATTTCTCAAAGTGCAACCCAAAGGTTCCAAGAGGCAACTGGGCTTTCTTTGTTTTTCCTTGAAGACGTTTCACTTCTCATCCAAGAAGTTCAACTGAAGAAGCTTCTTGGATGAGAAGTGAAACATATCCAATAGAAAAAACAACCTCCAATTGCCTCTTGAAAAAGCACCTTTGAGACAACCATGACCGGGATGGCTGAAAATCTCCAGAGACATCTTTCAAGGTGTAAGTCTGCTATTCAGATAATAGTCTGATATTTTATTTCATCACTCAACTTTTTCTTTCATAGTAAGTGTTGTCTGTACACTTCATGTGTATTTTTCCTGCTTCCTGAACAAAGAATCACTCAAAGGAGTAATAACTATTAAAAGCAATTATAAAATGAAATAATTTCTCAAAGCATTAAAAAGTTCAGAATTATCTCTTTCTGATAAACCAAAAGCCTTATTGAACAAAATTGTTTTAATTATTTTGGTATGCAAAAATTGCTTTTGCTATGTGGACCATGAATGAAAAAGCTGTATCTGATGGAGGAAAGAATGTCAGTTTTGTTACGATACCTAAGTTATCTTGCATTGGCCGCATCTGATTATATCTGCTGAAGTCCACAAGCTATTTAATTTTTATAAAATAACTATCATCAGTTATTTTGGATAAATCTCTACTCCAGGTTTTTGTTTTTGAAAAAAGGCCATCAACAGCTTCTCTGGTACAAGATGAAAAGGAGAATGATCTCTGCCTCTCATTGGAAAAGGGTAATTCTTGGTGGGGGAGTGGGGCAAGAAATCAAGTTGTAATAAAAAAATGAATCCCAGATTTCATGAAAATGTCTCCCAGAATAATGCTTTGCATCAGAGGCTCATTTCTGTGAAAAAAATACAAAGAAAGAATACAAATATAAGTGGACATCATAACTACATTAAGTAGGTTTGATATAATCTTCCATTTCCCCCATTGGCTTCTATTCCTAATTCAGGTTGCTGACATACAGTATGTAGTAGCCCTGTAACTCTTAGACAATCATGCCTGCTGCCTATTTTTTATCCTACCAGACAAAGACAGGCCTATCATCACAAACTTTTAATAGTTTAATACATTATTATGTTAATTACTTAAAGTCTGGGCTGCAATGGAACATCTTAATTTACCTCTGCTCTCTCTGCTTGTATCCTCTTTATATGGTGTACTTTTAATCGCTATCACTTTGACATGACCAAAGATACATTTTAGTATAAAACAGCTTACGTGACGTATGTATCTGCTCCTATAGAGCAAATTCTTTCATTTTAATTCACACAAGCTTCTTACAAAGAGAACTGTGGAAGTTTATTTTTGCTGGACATGATGCAAGTGCAATCTTTCTCAATTTGGCTTCTTTGATTACTGCAGATTCTAATTTTGTTATGTGTGTGTGTGTGTGTGTATAATATGTATATACATACTTAAATTTATTATATAAAATAATGCACAGATTAGTAAGCAGATACACACACACTTACTAGTCTGTGCATTGGAAGGCTTCTTGACAACAAGATTCTGCTTCTTACTTATTTTAGTACAGGTAAATGTCTTATTTAAGGTATTGGGAATGAATTAACTGTCAGTCATGGAATCTTGCTAAGTACCATTGGTTCAACCATTCTCTCTCAGACCATTCTCTCTCATAGGAGATATTATGGGGTGAAATTGAAGGAATAAATGACAGGCATAGTGCTGTCATATATAAGAAAGGTGGGATATAAATCTAAAAAAACAGAAAGAAAGAAATGTTTTTACTTCTTTGGTTGTTCAATTACAATATTTATTTTTGAAATGGAACTCTGAAGTATCCTCCTGATGCAGTGGAGATATTTGAAGGCCTCAATTCTGCATTCTCCTTTTGATTTGTGTACATCATTCTTTCATAAATTCCCACTTTTCTCCTGTAATACCCTATGGCCTGGATTATCTGTGGAATTTGTGGAAAGGGAAGAGATGCGGAATGAAAGAACATGCTTTTGGCAAATGTTACAATTGGCAGAATTCTGTGATGCTCTGCTGAATACTCCTGACTTTAGCACATACCGCTCTGTGTGTGTGAACCACTGCAGCAAATATTTTTATGTGTATTTTTAAAAAGAAGATAATTTTGGTGATGTGTGTTTTCTCTGTGACCTTGTATGAAAAATAGAACAACATTCTTAAACAGTCATTGGATCAGGAAAGTTTTGGAGAAAATGCAGTGTAGGGGCTGGATTAATTGATGTGTGAAAAAGCCTCAAAAATGGGATCATAGCCTTAAAGCGAAAGAATTGAGATTAGTGACCCATACATACATAGGAATGTTCTTGCCTTCTTTCTCCTTTGGCCCCTTAAGTATACCTGGAAGCTGTTCCTAAAATTCAAAATATTCTCTAGATAGTAATGAAAGCAGTGGGAAAACGGCAACCAGAGAGGAAGAACCAAGCCACATGCTATTTTTTTTGTAAATCATTAAGTTATATTTCTCTGTCTCTTGTGAAGTGTGATGGCAAATGAAAGAAAAGAACGAATCATGTCGCAATCCCAAGGAAAGATTAGTTCGAAAATATTTTGATTTACATTGGACAAGTTACAGTGATAAATGTTTCACATATAAACACTTTCCCTAATTATTTGCTACATCCATGTTATTACATTTGATGGTCTATTTGACAGTTAAATATTCATTGTCACGTTTATATCATATTATCATGCTTTTGTAGAGCAGAATGGGCATTATATGGATTATTCAGTCTTTTTCTCTGTAATGTAAGATATATTTGATTTTGTCTAGCAGGATTACTGGCTATCTTTTCACATAAGATTCCTAGATTTTACTTAAGGTAAGGCAGTAATGATCTAATCTAATAAGTGTGGAAGATCTTGTTTATAATTATATCAGTTAGAGAGGATGTAATTAAACATAAAATAAACTTGTATTGGAACCCTGAAATTTAGCAAAAATATAAATCATCCATTCTATGAAGTGCATTTTGTAAATATAGATGGAAAGGGGAAAAGGACCCCAGTTTTGAATCCTATGCCAGAATATTCCTGGTCATGATCTCTGGATTTTTTAAAAAAAATCACTGTTCTTTTTTGAAAGGCAGATTAGTAAAAGGATTTGTGAGTTCCCTGAATTCACATCAGGAAGCAAATTAATTTCTTTATTAGCTTTATGAGTGATTGGAAGTAGAACCTGTCTTGATCCCAGTTAGAGAAGTAATAATATCATGCCAAGAATGTAAGCTTTTAAGAGTAGATTCCTTACCATCATCTTAAAGAGAGAGAGAGAGATGCAAGGATTATGAGAAGGTATGTTAATGAGGCTGTGCTATGCCAACTAGTGGATTTATAGAAAATGGTATTCTGAACTAGTAAAGCAGTGTAAAAAAAATAGATACATTTATTCTGTATCTGTTTTTCTTCTCCAATTTGAAATACTAGTTTATCTGTTTTAATTTTCAGATAGATTTCACTAACATTTAAAGAGATTTATAGCTATACTATGTTTAATAGTAAGTGCACTGAGTATCCAATAGACACATGCTTATACAAGTACATAATCAAGGATGCAGTTCTATATATAGTTATCAAGAGTAGGACTGTATTGCAAGTAAAGACGTGCATTTGGTGTTAGTGGAAAAAAAATCATGAACATGTTAATACAGATGAACAATTTGTTCTTTGTTAATTCCACCCCACTGCCACACCACCATAAAAGGTGAAAATGCGGGATAAAAATACGATAAATTAAAAAATAAAATAAGAATTATTTTCTATTTCTATATACACTTGTATATTTTTCCCTTGTGCTTTTGCAGTTCCTTTGGTAATGAAGTGGCTTATAATAAACTGTTTGCATTATATTTTACTCCAAAGTAATGTAGTTTTGTGTGTACTTACCCGGTATATGCATTTTCGTGTGAATTTTTTCATTGGGGGGCGGGGGGGGGGAGAGAGAGAAGAGATTGCTTTTTAATTATGAATTGAACTGCAAATAATGTGCAGATTTTAACATGTGTGTTTGTTCTGGTTTATCTGTAAGATTTAGGTGATGTGAGCTGATTAAAAAAAAATTGAGAAGCAGTTAATAATTTTCTTTTCAATCAAGGAGTGCAAGGAAGAATTTACACATAGGTTTCTCTGTGCATAATTTTATTTCCCTAGTTAAAGAATGAAATATAGAAAGGTTAAATTAATGTTTAAGAATGTTCTCCTTCACTCCCCTGACATGCTGAATAGTGGTCAGAAGAAAAGAATTTGATTGGAGTGAATAGATTTTCCCTGAATCTATATTAGTATCTTCTGATGAAAAATCTTGCTTCAGCTCAGTCCATAGGCAGGCAGAAGGACAAAAGTGGCCGGGCCCAAAGAACAACACACTGAATTACTTGTGAGTAGTTCCTTTATTGTTGGTCACCTACAAACAGAATCTTGCCAGACTAAAGAAACATCTGCAATAATTACAGATATACTCTGTGAATTGCTAGTCTGACCTTACTCTCTTTCTATCCAGCAGATGTTCCAAGCTTGCTATCTCTTTGCCCTCAAAGAAAGAATCCCTCCCTACTGCAACTCTGGATTAAATTTCATCACATCAGCTGCCTTATGGGATTGCAGTACAAGTCCCAATATCTTTTATATAAGCACTGTGATGTTTCAATCAAATTTAAAGCATAAAACATTACTTTTGTCATTCTGGCAAAAACAGCATGCTTCTGTGGATTCCTTTTTTCGAGCTAGGTTTTTGTCTTCATAATTCCTCTGTTTTATCATTATGCACCTCTAGTTTTAGGTGTCTGCAAAGGCTTTGGAGAACAACTCTGTTTCTGTTCTGAGCAGCTTTGTTTCTCTTTTGCAGCTTCTAATTTGTTGTGTGCCAAAGGGAAAATTAAGTTCTTAAATTTCATTTAAGATGAAAATAAGATCCACAATGGAACTTTGTAAAAATACCTGACATTTCTACAGTAGTATGCTGAAGAGTTATTGCGTGGTCTATACTATTCTGTCTGTTCATAAGGTAGTTGGTCTTAAGAATTATTCAGGGACAGCCAGAGGTAGGATTCAGTTGGTTTGGACCAGTTCGGGTGAACTGGTTGTTAAAATTCTGCCCAGTTTGGCGAACTGGCTAATCCAACCATTGGCTGACCCTGTCCCCACCCATTTTACAGGCTGTTTTTCAGCTGTTTCCAGGCCATTTTTAAGCTTTGGGAGACAATGCTTTGACTACAAAATAAATTCTGATGAACTATTAGGGGCATAGTTGTAAAGTGGCTGCAGTGATTTAATGAGCCAAAAAAAGTCAAGGCCACAAAATAGCACAAAAACAGAAAGCCTTACTTTTCTTCTTAACTGGATTTACATCCACTTGCCCTACAAAATAAATTAATTTGCCTCTTTTAAAATGTTTTACTGTGTCCAAGTGGATTCACATAACCTTTCCTATAAAATAGATCAATTTGTTTCTCTTAAAATGCCTACTTCCCCATTAAAAATAATTAGATATGCAGAGATGCACAGAGTTATAAAATAAATTAATTTGCTTCCCTTAAAATACTTTGTTTTCCTCATTAAAAGTAAACAGATTCACAGAAGAGAGAAAAAGTAGGGCTTTGGGTAGTGATGTTGGTATCTGAGTAAACATCTCACAGAAAATAAAGCAGTCCAATCCTAATATAGATGGAAACAACGTGCGAAATTTCAGCCTAATCAGTCAGAAATTGTATGCAAATAGGCGAGTTTGAAATAATTAGTCAAAAGCAAGGGATGTAGAATATAACCTTACTCAGCATAGACAAGAAAAAGTAAGTATCTATGGATTGTGCAGATCCATATGTCACATTGTGCAGAGGTGTCAAACTCATGTCGTCATGTTGTCGTCACATGATGTATCATGACTTCCCCCCTTGTTAAAATGGGTGGGTGTGGCCAGCATGTGATGCATCCGGCCTGTAGGCCGGAAGTTTGTCATCCTTGACATAGTGCCAACATGAAATGATTGTAGCCATCTACATTAGTTCTTGAGTGGAAGGGTGATAAACTGTTTATATATGTCTCTTGTCTCTCTCTTTCTCTTTCTGCGTGTGTGTGCTGTAGTTGGAAATGCTGTTGCTGTGCCACCAACCATGTCTTTTCTTTACTGCTTTGACCACACTGAAAAATCATAAGTAGAAGTATCTAGGCAATTAAGATACATCTTGACTTGATTCTGTCTTCTGTTCTCTTTAGTCTCTTTTCATGAGACTTAGCTTTGAGGGGTACTTGGTGTTCTCTGAGTTTGGTTGTTTTCTTCCAAATGTTTCATTACCCTTACTAGGTAACATCATCAGTGCAAGGAGGAGTGCTGTTTGCTGTCAGTTTATATGCTAGTATCTTGCTTCTCTGTGTGGGTGGGGGTGGTCTTAGGAATTCTTTGGTGGCTTTTTGGCAGTTGCTTAGTTGATTATTGGTCTGAAGTTGATCTGAGTGCTGGTTACTGGTGGAGAGGTGCTTGGGTCTTTTTGTTCCTTTTTGGATGGTCTCTTTTGCATAGTCTAGAGAAGTTGTTAATGTCTATATGTCTATTGATGGCTGATTTGTCAGAGTGCTAGGCTTCTAGAAGTTCCCTGGCATTTTTGGTTCTGGCCTGATCTAAGATTGTCACATTTTCCCAATTGAAACTATGGTTAAATCTGGCTATGTGCTGTGAAATTAAAGAATTTTCGCTTAGCTTTGAATCCTTAATCATTCTTGTATCCTTTCTCTGACTTCTTTTCTGTTTGTTTGAATCATTCTTAAAATGTGATGCCCCAAACCTGAATCTGAAATCAAGATGAGCTCCGATTAATGCATATAAATATGGTATTATTACTTTCTTCGCTTTGAGATTGGCACCTCTGTTGATTTAGTCTAAAGTTGCATTTGTGGTTTTTTGTTGTTTTTTTGCAGCCAAAATTACTCCATTGAATCAAAACTAACTAGTATCACAATTGTACTTTCACAAATACTATTACCAAGCTAAGTATTCCCCTTTCCATATTCATAGATTCCATTTTTCTTTCCTTTATAAAGAACTTTGCAATTAATTAATTAATTTGTTTGTTTGTTTGTTTATTTATTTATTTATTTGGTTTGTCAATTGCTTACAAGATAATAGGTATAAGTAAAAACATAGTTATGAATAAATGGATACATATAAGAAAAATTTAAAAAAAATAAAAGAAACAATAGGACAGGGACAGTAGGCATGTTGGTGTGCTTATGCATGCCCCCTACAGACCTCTTAGGAAAGAGGTGAGGTCAATAGTAGATAATCTAAGGTTAAAATTTTCAGGATTTGGGGAAGAAACCACAGAGTCAGGTATAGTATTCCAGACATTGACCACTCTGTTGCTGAAGTCGTATTTCCTGCAATCAAGTTTGGTGCGATTAACCTTGAGTTTGTATCTATTGTTTGCTCTTATATTGTTATGGTTGAAGCTGAAGTATTCATTGACAGGTAGGACATTGCAATATATATACTATACTTAGAACGGACTGAAGGCGGCGTAGTTCTAGGTTTTCTAGGTCTAGAATATCAAATCTGGTGGCATAAGTTATTCTGTAATGAGTAGAGGACTGTAGAATTCTTCTTGTGAAATATTTCTGGACTTTCTCAACTATGTTAATATCAGGTGCGTAATGTGAGTTCCAGATTGATGAGCTGTATTCAAATATTGGTCTAGCAAATGTTTTGTATGCTCTAGTTAGTAGTGTAATATTACCAGAGAAAAAGCTACGTAAGATTAGGTTAACAACTCTTAACGCCTTTTTGGCTATGTCATTACAGTGGGCTCTAGCACTTAGATCATTAGAGATGAGTATTCCAAGATCCTTGGCAGAACTTGGATCATCAACAAGGTCTTGACTATTCAGCCTGCATTTTATTTTCTGATATTTTTTGCCAATATGTAAGACAGAGTATTTTATTTGTTGAGATTTGAAGTTGCCATTTGTTTGACCATTCTGATACATAGTCGAGGTCTTTTTGAAGGGTAGCAGTATTGTCTGTGGTGTTGCATAGCTTTACATCATCAGCGAAGAGAACACAGTTGCTCTTAATATATCATAGAGCTCATTTATGTAGAGTTTGAAAAGAGTTGGTCTTAGAACGCTGCTTTTGGGGGTCACCACTGTTGACAGGTACAGAATTTGATAGGACTCTCCCAGTTTTTGACTATTTGTTGTCTGTTTGACAGGAATGCTTCTATCCAGTTATGCAGGTGTCCAGAGATTCAGTAAGATTTTAGCTTTAGGAGTAGTTTGTTGTGTACCACTGAATCAAAGGCTTTACAGAAGTCTATGTAGATTGCGTTTATTGCTTTGCCCTGATCGAGTTGTGTAGTCCATATGTTTTTGCAATGTAAGAGTTGCAGATTACAGGATAGTCTTGTTAAATTGTCTTGTTAAATTTCATTCCATTATTTTTGGTCCATTGTTTTGAATTTTATTTCTCTTTTCTAAGTTTCTGTGTCATCTGAAGATTAACTAAAAGTTTCTCTAAGTCTGGAATCCTAAACTAATTTTTTAAGCATCTCACTCAATATTCCAAATTGAAGAATTATAGAATCACTCCACTTTGATGAGAAACCACTGATATAAATGTTACATTTATGAATTACTATAAAGTATGTGTACTTTATAAAAATTATATGCAGTTATGTGATCAGCTATGCATTCATTTAATTGTCCTGGTGAATATCCCATGCTTAATCAATTTGCGAATCAGAATGTCATGGGATACTTGGTCAAATATACTTGCAAATCCACACTGACCTCTGGCAATTAATTTAGCATTTTAAAGATGGTTATAGATCAATTGATCTAGGAAGTGCTCTCAAAAGTCACAGGTACTTGAAATTTTGTGGGTTGAGACAAGTGAGTAATTTCATATTTTCTTTGCCATCTGTTTGCCATATTCACTAAGTTAACTAGTATTCTGATTCCTTTCCTTTTTATTTTTAGCATGTCTAAGAAGCTTTTTTTAAAATTTTGAGCATCCCAACTAGAATTGATTTTTGAGCGTTAGCTATTTTATAATAATTCTAAGTTTGTTATATGATTTTATAAGCTTATTTAAAATAATGCTCCTAGTTTTTTCTAATGTGCACAGGTCTTTATTTGAGAGCCCCAGATCAAGAATTTGAGATGCCACATCAACAGGATTCAGATGCAACTACTAAAAATCATATTCATCATGCACTGTCCAAACACTCTTACTAATAAGATACAACTCATCTTGTGGTAGAAATCCATTGTCCATATTATTTGGATCATGTTTCCAGAATCCAAGCCTCTCATCAGCATCTTTTCTGAAGCCAATAATTTACCTGCATTATGCTTCTTTCTCTTTTAGTCTCCATCACTCTTGGACCAAAAAGATTGACAAGACTGTCTGAGCACTCTGATCTTTCAACTTATTTTTTAGATCTTAAAAATCAACAATGATGCTCTGATATGGTTGTAACTGTTCTTGGTATTAACTTTTATCTCTGATTAACAGTAAGCAATAACTGCCAATGGACTTGATAAGGCTTAGAAGATTTGTACTTCTGTCATACATTGCTTCAATTCTCTGTTATCACCAATATCATGATTCTTAGTGTAGTTATAGGAATATAGGAGGATACCAGTTTGGTCTAGTTAGTGGTAAAGGCATTAAGCTTGTAACCAGGAGACTGTGAGTTCTAGTCCTGCTTTAGACATAAAAGATGGGTAGGTGACTTTGGGCCCGTCACTGTCTCTCAGCCCAACCCACCTCATGGAGTTGTTTTGTGGGGGGAAACAAGAGGAAAACGGAATAATAAATAAGTATCACTTGTATTATATATCTATTTTTTTTCCATGAAACATGTCTTAAGTTCTAAAATAATCCTTTTATTAGAAATGTTAAGTTTGGGGAGAAAGTTTGAACAAGAGGAAGTATCAGTAGTGAATATACACATTACCTTCAATACCATTTGACAAAATGTTTAAATAATTTTACTAAAATGTATGAAGCTTTTATAATTGTAAAAATTGCAAATTAACCTGTTTGTATTTGTTCTTGAGGTGGTAGATAGGACAAATCAACCCAGAGTTGATTTGAAGCACAAAAGACCAGGCTCAAGTTATTCTATTTTGGAGGTATGATGAGAAGATCCAGGTCTCTGGAAATGGCTCATGTTGGGAAAGGTAGAAAGAAATAGAAGAGGATGATTAGCAGTAAGATGCATGGTCTCAGTTACAGTGGTAATGGGTGCACCATCGAGGGACTTGAAAGAACAAGTTAGGATGGAAAAAAGGCTATTCATATGGTCTATCAACCAGGAATCCTGATTGTTTCAGTGCTAGTTTTGTTTACTGACCATGTTCCCAATAGAATGAAGCTTTGCTGTTTCTTAAGCCAAACATGCAAACGAATGAGATATAGCCCCTGAATATTTGGCATTTGATACATTAAAGACATTACCAGCATCTTATGAAGAACATGATCGGAGTAAAAACCACCAAAGGGGTAAGGAGCTTGAACAAGCCAAGACTTTCAAGTTCACCTGGTGGCTACTTTCCACATTCTGTGGTTCAGCCTGTATTTCAATGCACTGTTCTTCAGCGGAGGAAGAATTTTATTTTAAAATATTAAAACATGTGGAAAAATATATATTAATGTGGAATAGATAGCATCACAACCAACTGGATTTTTAGCTGGCTGATAAACTGTAGTCAACAAGTAGTCTTTAATGGTACTACATCTACATGGAGGGAAGTAAGCAGTGAGGAACCACAAAGTTCTGTCCTAGGCCCAGTACTCTTCAATATCTTCATAAATAACTTAGATGAGGCAATAGAAGGATACCTCATCAAATTTACAGATAACAGTAATCTGGCAAGACTAGCCAATACCCCAGAAGACAAGCTCAGGATCCAAAAAGTTCTTGACAGACTTGAACAATGGGCCCTATCCAACAAAATGAAATATAATGTGGAGAAAAACCAGGGATTACACCTGGGCAAGAAAAACCAGAGGTACAAATACAGATTAGATGAAACCTGGCTCAATAACAGTAACTATGAGAGGGACTTGGAGTTCTAGTGGATAATCAATTAAATATGAGTGAGCAATGTGCAATCGCTGCCAAAAAAGCTAATACAATTGGTTGTATAAACAGAGGCATAGAATGGGCGTTGGTCCTTACCTGACACGCCATTTTTCTTCGAGCTGCGAGGAGCATCCAGAGAGTGGGTGGTGCTTCCGTCTCTGCTATTGTAGGCTGAGCTAAATTCCTGAGGAACGCTCCTCCTTCCATCACATGACTCCCTCCCAGTATTCCCCAGTTTTATGCGAAGGCAAGAGAAAACATTAAATTGTGCTCTCATCTTACTATACTTAGGTTCCTTGGCCGAAAAACAAGACACTACCAGACGGTGAAGGAAAAGGGAGGGGCTGGATGCTCCTCGCAGCTCGAAGAGAAATGGCGTGTCAGGTAAGGACCAACGCCCATTCTCCTTAGAGCTGCTCAGAGCATCCAGAGAGTGGGACATACCAAAGCTGGGCCTGTCCTACGGGAGGGGCGCCGTCTGGTCTGTGGTCCCTTCGGTTCCCTGAGAACCCTCTGAAGAACCCTTCTACTGCAAGAAGCCTCAGCTGAGGCTTACCTGTCGACCTTGTAATGTCTGATGAATAGTGACGTGGAGACCCATGCAGCTGTCCGGCAGATGTCGAGTATTGGGCCCTGGGAAACCCAGGCAGCTGAAATTGCTGTACTCCTAGTGGAGTGAGCCATGATACCCTTGGGTACCTGGTACGCCCTGGCGAAGGCCTCCATAATCCAATGGTCTATGATGGTTGGGGTTGCCTTTAGCCCTTGTGACTTTGGCTGGAAGGAGATACACAGGGCCTCAGACTTACGGAAGGACTCTGTGCATTTAATGTAAATCCATAAGGCACGTCAGACGTCCGGGGAGTGCCATAGTCTCTCCCCTTTGTGAGTTGGGCCGGAGCAAAAATAGGCTGGGGGTTAAGGTCCAGGGTCCTGTGGGAAAGCAACTTAATCTTGGGCAAGAGGAGGGAACAAGCCGTAGGACCACCCGGTTGGGATGGAAAACGCAAATGTCTTTTCTAACTGACAGCGCAACGGTCTCTGATATCCTACGCGCTGAAGTGATCGCTGAAGTGATCCTACCAAAGGAAAATTATTTTGAAGTATAGGAACTGAAGAGAGACCTCTCTTAGGGGTTCAAAGGGTGGTTTTGAGAGGGAAGTAAGAACCCTATTGAGGACCCAGGTTGGGTACCGGTGGAGGGACGGAGGACGTAGATTTGTGGACCCTTTCAGGAAGGCACGAATATGGGGTTGGTGAGAGAGGGAACTAGCCTCTTTACAGTGGATGCCTGTGGATAAGACTGCAACCTGACGTCTTGGTGTATTGGGGGATAGCCCCTTGCTGAAATCCTCCTGGAGAAAGTCAAGCACTAGAGCAGTGGAAGGGGCCATTGGGTGCGGTATCTGCTATCCTGCATCAGATGGGCGACTCATGATAGGGAGCAAAGGAGAAAGAAACAACAGGAGACGAAGTTCCTCGGGATGAGCGCGCGCCCCGAATGTCTTGGTACACGCTCTTTTATTGTGCTTCTTCACAAGAAAGTGATTTAATCAAAGCTCAAGTCAAACAGGATATACATGTTTTAGAAAGCTTAAGTCCATCAGGATGTGCATATTTACAAAGCTGCATACCAGACAAATTACTCATAATGTGAATAAGCTTATTGACAGCTGTCTAGCTCCTTGTCCCTTGTACATGCCTTGCAAAGGTCACTGAAGAGACAGAAGTTAATGATTACACATAAATGATACATAGTTACAACATCTCCTCTGTTTTTATTATTTATGACGAGTCTTCTTCCTCGTCCGAGAAGACAGGAACCATTTTTATGGAATGTTCGCTGTCCCCATCATCTGGGCAAGAATGCGACCCGTCAGCGTCAAAGTTGTCCAAGGAGCGGTAACTCAGCAATGACATTTTTTCGTCCGATGTTGAGGACATAACATGAGCTTGCAATAACACATTAACATCAGCAGTTATGGAGGAAAATTGATTTTTCAAAAATTGCAATATTCTATTAAAACAACAAGGTCCTATAATACATATCAATATAATGATTATTAACGGTCCTGCCAATGCAGTTTAAAAGAGTTGTAAGCCATTGCGAAATAGAAAACAAGCCTTGATACCAATTATACATGTTTAACCTTTCTTTTTCTCTATCTTTCAAGCGTTTTTCTAATTCATTCATAGAATCCAACACGATCCCCCTGCTATCGGCATAAAAACAACATTCTTCTTTAAGCGCAGCACACAATCCCCCTTGTTTTAAAAAAATAACAGAACTAAGCCTCTACGATTTTGTAAGACTACTTCTGAGAGGGACATCAAGGAGTTTTGCAAAGCTACAATTGATTTCTCAATTTGTAATAAATCTTAATCAATGGCTAAACCCAGAGCTGTAATTCTTTTATCAGAGACAGCTAGACCTGCAATGCCCGTGGTTGCGCCCGTGGCGCCCAGAGCAAGCAGTAGACCTAAAGTGAGAGTACTAATAATTTCCCGCTTTGCTCTGAGGGGGTATTCCATAGGTACCTGTAGGGATATAAAATCATCAGAGTTATACACATCAATTTTTGGTACAAGCCATACTTGAATGCAAAATGATTTGGATTTAACAAGTTCATCCCCGTGGACACATGCCGTGAGACCGGTGGAACAAGCCCAAACAGAATTACTGCCAGGGATAAAATACATTCCTTTCAGGCGTGATGTTAAATTTCCTCCTGAAGTGGTGGGTAGAAGTCTTCTATGCGAGAAAAATTGGTTGTAGAGTTTAAATGAACGCCTTGAAAGTCAGTTATAGTCCAAGTAATATTATATCTTCTATGAGGCTTCTGTGGATCGTCATGGGCAGTTCTTTTGAAGCGTCGTTTGTTGACAGGATCAGAGTTCGGGTATATAAAGGCATCACAAGTAGGAGAGAGGACTATGGACAAGTTAGTTGTAGAACATTTACGAGATGAGAAGGGAATGCAATTAGTAGAAAAAGGATAACAATTACAATAATGACAATAAAGATTAATTTGGTCATTCATCAAGGATGTTAGTTGGGGTGGGGGAACCCATAATACAATAGAAGAACATCTAGGTCCCCCTATATCTAGATTGAATAGAGGAAAAGATTTTAAGGTTCCTTTCCATAGGAAGAGTAAAGAAGGAACAAAAGAGCAAGTGGTAGAGTGTTCTGTAAACAAAACAGAAGTGACAGAGTGAAAACTACGGGTAGCATTTTCATGACGTACCCACATGGAACAAGTAGAATAGCCTTCTGTTAATGAAGTGGCGTTAACACGAATAGTCTTTTGACAGGAAGCATAGGTTTTGTTGAACAAAGGTATAAGTAGGATACGAATAAGGTAGAAATTGCGAAGAGGATATAGGCAAGAATATCAGGAAGAGTTTAAGATGCAGATGTAGTGGAGGAATTCCCATGATAGGGTCTTACTGCCCGACCAGGGACCCAGCAAGTGGTTTTGTCTGGTAGTAGAATCACAGCGTAGCCTCGTCCCCAAGTGAGAAGCTCAGTGGGACCCTGCCAGGCGGGATCTGGCAATCTGCGATAATATACCAGAGGTCTGTTAGGAGGGGGTGAGGGGGAGGAAAAATGACGTGAAGCAGCAGAAGTGGGAGGAATGCCAGTCAGATTAAGAAAGTGTAAAGTGTAAAGACAAATGTTAAGAGAATTTTGCAATGCTGGGAGGTTCGGGGGTTTTTCCCGCAACGAATATCGATCAAGAGCACGTTTCAGAGATAAGTTCGCTCATTCCACAATAGCCTGCCCCTGGCTGTTGTAGGGAATCCCAAACTTGTGGGTTACATCCCATCTGTTACAGAAGTCCTGGAACGCAGAACTTGAAAAGGCAGGTCCATTGTCAGTTTTGATTTCTTTTGGACGTCCCAGCGAGGCAAAGATACGAATTGAATGATTGATGACATGTTTTACAGTTTCTCCCCTTTGAGGAGCGGCCAGAATAAACCCTGAATATGTATCTATGGAAACGTGCAAATATTTCCAAGGGGCAAAAGGTGGATACTGAGTTACATCCATTTGCCAAATCTCACAAGCTTTTAACCCTCTAGGATTTACTCCTATGGGAATGGAATGTCCCTGCTTACTACATGTGGGGCATTGTTGAATAATAGCAGCAGCTTCTGCCTGAGTTAGAGCAAATTGTTTTTGTAGGGCTTTCTTATTTTGGTGAAAATAGTCATGGCTTTCAGCTGCTGTCAGATTACAGATTGAATTACCAAATGCAGCTGCTGCAGCTGCGTCTGCCACATCGTTTCCCTTCTGTAATATGCCAGGAAAAGGTTGATGGCTCCTGATATGTGCTACAAAGAATGGATGCGTGCGGCTGTTGATACATTGCTGTAGAGGAAGCAACAACTTTAACAAAGAAACAGATATGCTGGGAGATAAATAGGCTTGATATATATTTTTCAAAATCTGAGAAACGTATAAGGAATCTATTATTAAATTAAAAGGAGCTTTTTGAAACTGCTGAAACGCAATAAGAGATGCAGCAAGTTCTGCCTGTTGAGCAGAAGATTGAGGAGGGGTAATTTTTGTTTTCCATTCTCCCTCCTGGTACCATGCACAAGCACCATACATTTTCCCCCCATCTGCATAAAGCGTAGGTGCATCTACTAATGGAGATATTGAGAGGGGGCGAATGCCATTCAAAAGGGAGAGTTTTAAGAAAAGTGAACCGTGGGTCTGCTGGTAAATGGCAAGAAATTTGCCCTGGCCACTCTTCTAAAGCGTATTGTAGTTCTTCTGAATTACACCATAGCGTTTCCCATGTGGTCAGTGAACAAGGAGTGAATATTGAAACAGGCTCACATCCCATGAGTTGTTACATCTTTGTTGACCTTTAAAGATCAACTGGGAATATGCAGAGGCTTTACTAGTGAGTGTGGTCCGTGGGGTGTGAGACAAATGCATCCATTCTAAAATCAGAACCTGTGTCTGATGGGATTGCATAATAACAGCTGTGGGTCTCTGAGCAGTATTTAGTAAAGCAATTGATAAAGGGCAATTCTCTATAGCTCTATCCACCCATCGAGGAGCCAGTGAATGGGAAATGTCTTTTAATGCCTGCAACTGCTCTTTATTTAGAATGATAACATCAGACGGGGCTTTACCTTTTGTGAGGGCATTAAAAAGAGGAGCTAATGTAGCTGTGGTCAAACCCAAATAAGGACGTGCCCAATTTAAGGTTCCCAGGAACTGTTGTAAGATCACGAGTGTGGGTTTCGGTGGAAGCGTTGGGAGGGGAAGGGAAGGAACAGCAGCTGAAGCAAGTAACTTGTGACTTAAATAGGAAAAGGGTGGTTTGGATTGTATTTTTTCTGGGGCTATAATGAGACCTGCTTTACCTAAAATGGAGGTCAGGCACGGCAGAGTTTTTAATACCGTGCCCTTTGGGCCAGGTGCAGATACCAATATATCATCCATGTAATGATAGATTAAAAAATGAGGATATTTGTCCCTGTATGGTTGCAAAGCTAAATCCACAAAAAATTGACACATAGTTGGACTGTTTAACATGCCTTGCGGTAAGACTTTCCATTGATATCGTTTGGTAGGTCTTTGATTATTTAAGGTTGGTACTGTAAAAGCGAATAATTTTCGATCTAACTGGTGTAATGGAATGGAGAAAAAACAGTCTTTTAAATCAATAATGACAAGGTCATACTCTTGAGGAATTATGTTAGGATTCGGAAGACCACATTGCAGGGGTCCCATTGGAAGGAGGACCACATTCACTGCCCTTAAATCCTGAAGGAGGCGCCAAGCGCCATTTTTCTTTTTGATAACAAAAACTGGGGTATTATATGGACTCAATGAAGGTTCTAGATGACCTCTATCTAATTGTTCTTGAACAAGAGAATGTAAGGCTTCAAGCTTTATAGCAGGGAGAGGCCACTGATCAATCCACACAGGGTTATTGTGAGTCAAATGCAAGCGAAGCATGGTTAATGGAGGGTAAGTTGCGCATTAAACTGTGACATAAGGTCTCTCCCCCACAGATTAGTATACAGAGGAATTACAGCTGGTTTAATATAAGCAACCCGTTGAGACTCAGGGGAATGGGCTTTTACCCAGTTTCTGCTAATGCGAGTCTCCTGGAGTCCCCCCACTCCTCTCACCGCTGGTGCCACATCAGCAGGCCAGGTGTCCGGCCACTCAGCGGTTCGGATGACGGAAATATCCGCTCCAGTATCTAAAAGACCAAGAAAGGATCGACCGTTCAATAAGAATGTTACCGTAGGTTTCGGTTGACTAACTGGTCTTTCAATTGCATAGAGTTGCTCTTGTTGTTGGTCTAAGAGCACAATCATTTTTGCCACAACATCCCCCTCATTTATGGTAACTTCAGTATTAGCTAGTACGGACAGACAGACATCAGACAATACAGTGGGGTCATGCAGAAAAGGAGAGACAAGAATACCTTGTTCAGCTAAGTCCAGTACAGGAAAGACTAGCACTGGAATATCAGGGGGCATGTGAAAAGGCTGAACAGGGTGCACAAAGAGAAAGTCAGCGATACCAGGGAGATAAGTAACAGTTTCATTAGCAGCAAGATCATAAGCAAAAGAAGAAAAATTGCAAGTTTCAGCAGCCTTTGTTATGGGGCTAGCTGCCTGCCCCTTTTCTAGTTTCCCTGATTCAAAGAGGGGCTTTGAATGATTGTAGGGTTACTCTGCTGTTCATTCTTTTGGATTCTACATTGATTAGCCCAGTGATAGCCCCTTTTGCATCGAGGGCATGGCGTCTTTGGGCGAGCTACCTAGTTTCTTGACAAATTTGCTCCCCCGCCCGGGGCTCTGCATTGGCTTTTAAAGTGGCCTGGCTTGCTGCAATTAAAACAATTGCCCATTTTACGAGGATTTTGTTGGGAAATGAGAAGAAGAGAGCCCATGTTCTGCTGCATGCCTTCCGTAATGGCTGTAGCCAGAGTAGACATGGAATGGGATGTGGTTCCTATGATCCGGCAGGCTGCAAGATAATCCGCCAAGGTAACATTTGCCTTGTTGATCAATGGTTGCAAAACCTTCTGACAATCAGCGTTTGCGTTTTCATAGGCCAGTTTTAAACCTAATTCATTACAAGCCTCCTCATTATCGATTTGTCTCTCCAAGGCTTCTGTGAGATGGTTTACAAAGGAGGAAAAAGGCTCAGAAGGTCCTTGGATAATCTTAGAGAAGGATTTGGGCATGCATCCCGCATTATCAACTTTTCGAGCCGCGGCCAAAGCACAATCCTGTAATATAGGGAAAGCAGCTGCGTCTGTGGCAGTCTGCTGGACAATGGTACATGGTTCCGGTACCGTTAAGCATGTCTAAAGTAACATTAGCTGGTTAGCCTCTAGCGGCTGCGGCTGCAGTACGCTTATGGAATTCGGATTCCCAGACCATAAATTGTGAAGGTGTGAGGATCATGGCAAATAATGTACGCCAATCAGCATTTATCAAGTCAGCGCCTGGTTGGGTTATTGACCCTAAAAGACCCTGTACATAGCGGGATTGAATACCATTTTCCGTGCAGGCTGCTTTCAAATCCTTAATTATTTTGTATGGCATTGGGGTATACTGAGGAGCTGGGGGATTGCCGGCTTGGATGACCGGATAGAGGGAAGCTGCTGCAAGGGTGTCCTCATCCATTTCCCCTTCATAAAAGGCTTGTTGAATGGCTTTTAAAACACCCCCCCCACCTCGGGAGGGTGGTGGAGGACACGGGGGCTCTTCATTTATGGAAGTGGATTGAATGGAGGGAGGCTTCCGCAATGATTCATGATCATCGGGAGCAGAGGGTTGATGGACAGAAAAGTTATCATAACTTGGCGGGGGAGATTCAAATACACTCCCCGTTTCTATTTTATAATGGACCATTAAAGCCTCCATAATTTTCCTCCAAGTGACCAAAATGCCAATAGGTGCACGAGGAGGATTATGGAGATATTCGCCAATTTTTTGCCAAATGGAGATTTTTAAGGACCCTTTCTCTGGATAATTGGGATAATGTTGCCACACATAAGGCAATAATGTAGCAATAGGTTTCATTTTTACAGGCGAGCCCTTTAAATTAGCAGAATATTTAGAAGAAGACGCGACTAAATCCCTCAATTCCTTCAGATGCTCCGTCTGTTGTTGAGAAAAGTTTCCGCCCATACTTACGAAAGTCGGGACCGTGTTTCAGGTCCGATGATGTGCAATTCGCTTCAGGCCTGGCGATGCACAGCTCCCATCGAGCGGGTAAGATATGAGCGCGTTGCAACGTATCCCCCTTAGGGAATCACGTCAGGGTCACCAGAATGCAGTATCTGCTATCCCGCATCAGATGGGCGACTCATGAGCGAAGGAGAAAGAAACGACAGGAGACGAAGTTCCTCGGGATGAGCGCGCGCCCCGAATGTCTTGGTACACGCTCTTTTATTGTGCTTCTTCACAAGAAAGTGATTTAATCAAAGCTCAAGTCAAACACGATATCATGTTTTAGAAAGCTTAAGTCCATCAGGATGTGCATATTTACAAAGCTGCATACCAGACTCATAATGTGAACAAGCTTATTGACAGCTGTCTAGCTCCTTGTCCCTTGTACGTGCCTTGCAAAGGTCACTGAAGAGACAGAAGTTAATGATTACACATAAATGATACACAGTTACAACAATTGGGTCAACCAGAAGTTTGACACACCCTTGTTAAGTCTGTGTTCTCCAACCAGGGTTAAGGAGACAAGCTAAACAGAATGTGCAGCGTTAGTCAGATAGGCACACAGATAAATGAGTGAGATAAGTTTGTGTGTTTGTTAACATACAGTAAAAATAACAGATACGCTTGTGCTATCAAAAATATAGTTTATTCCATTTAGAGATTATAGCATAGTCAAAATAACAGTCCATTAGTCATGTATCGTTTTAGTCAGTCCATTCAAGGATACTCAGTTAGCAAAGTCTGTGTAGAATTTCCAATGTCACGTTCACTTACAATAAATCAGTCCTTTATCTCTCTCCCGTTCCAGTAGGGAAAAACGCAGTCTTCATCCAGTAATTAGGGATCATCAAGCCAGAGAGAGAAAGCTGCAGTGCCTTGCTTCTTTTATGGTGCTTTCACAACCACTCCCTTAATTACATTCCTACAGTTAAAGTTGCAGACACTTTAACTAATAAACCATGATAACATATTTATTATTTTACCTAAACCAGTTAGGGTAAACAATGTTATCCCTAACATTCTCCCCTTTTAGGTAATAATAATAATATAACTATTTACATCCTTAAATCATATTTGTTACAACTCTCTTTAAACTTAATTACTCCTTGAGCTTTTGTAAATTGGTCTGCAATGTTTTCTTCCGTCATGCAGTATTCCAATTTAATTAGCCCATTCTTTACAGATTCTCTAACATTTAAGTATCTTAAATCAGTATGCTTTGATCTAGTTTTTACAGCTATATTAGTAGCTAACTTTATGGCTACCTGGTTGTCCTCGTACACAATAATGGAATCTTTAACAGTTACACCCATGTCTAATAATAACTGTTTGTACAAAATTAAGTCAGTGCATAGTAATGACAGACATGAAAATTCCGCTTCCATCGTGGACAAGCTGATATGCTGTTGTCTGATTGACCTCCACCCTATTAGTGTCTTACCAAATAATACAGCCATCCTAGATGTTGATTTTCTAGTGTTTATGTCAGTTGCAAAACTTGCATCTGCATAGGCACTAAGACTCAAATCACCCTTTGGTTCTATATACAATGCATGGTTCATTGTTCCTTTAAGATATCTTAAAATTCTCTTTAATGATTTCCAATGACATTGATGCGGATCTGAATTAAAACGTGCCAGTTGATTAACACTATAAGCTATATCTGGCCTAGACCAATTGCTGATATATGATAAGCTACCAATCAAAGATTGATATATAGACTTATCAAATTTGGGACTTTTGAGCAACAGTTTGGCAAACTTGCTGACTCATTGGAGTCTTTGCCGGTTTACAAAGTTCCATTTTATACGTTTTAATTAATTGGCAAATTTTATCTTCTTGAGATATCTTAAATCCATTTTTTGTTTTGTTAATTGTCAATCCTAGATACTTTTTAATTTCACCTAAATGCTTTAATTTTATCTTTTTGGCTAATAATGATATAATCTCATTAGCTTCATTATTAGTCTTAGTTTTCAAAGCAATATCATCTGTAAATAATAACAATAATGACACCGTTCCATTATTTTCTCTTTTAAACACACATGGATCTGCTAAACCAGATTTAAATCCTATATTGTTTAATTCTTTCACAATATATTGGTTCCACTCAAAGCCAGATTGTTTCAACCCGTAAAGACTCTTTTTGAGTTTCCAACAATCATTACTATTTACTTTATTGTCTTTTATAATAATTGGCTTTTGTAAATATATAGTGTGCTGCAATGGTGCATGCAAATAAGCAGTTTCTACATCTCAAAGTCACCCAGATGGCTTTCATGGTCGAGGCGGGACTTGAACTCACAGCCTCTTGCTTTCTAGCTCAGGGGTTTAACCAGTAAACCAAACTGGCTCTCATACTGGTTGAAGATCGCCTAGCTGCTAAGAAGGTATAAAAGACCTTGCTAGAGAGGATTTCCCTCTTCAAGCGTTCCCGCTCAACCTCCACACAGTTAGTTGTAGCCATTGGGGGATCGGGAGGAGGAGGGGACCTGGAGACAGAGAGATTCTGTCTGCTGGGAACCTCCAGGGAGGGACTATGGTTAAACTGCGAAGTCTGTGAACCAAGGGCGAATGGGCCAATAAGGAGCTCCAAGGAACAGATCCGCCTTCTCGTGAAGTACCTTTTGAAGGACTATGGGCACCAGCGCCCAAGAAGAGAAGGCATAGAGGAGACCCGGGGCCACGGACACCGAAGGGCGTAGTGGTTCTCCACCCCTGGAGATGGAAATCTTGAAACTAACCTTGGAAGTTGGATATTGAAGAAGGGGGCAAACGGGTCTACTGCTGACAGACCGATATGCATGTCACCTCTCTGAATAGAGATGGTGGAGATGCCTCTCCGACTGGTCTATGGTGGCCCTGCTCAACCAATCTGCTCCGGTGTTGGAGATGCCCGAGATGAGGACCGCCCTGAGGGACAGGAGGAGAGACTCCGCCTACTGACAGAGGCGCTCGACTTCCCTCATTAGGCGTGATGACTGAGAACCCCCCTGCTTGATGATGTGAGATTTGGCCGTGATTTTGTCAGTGAGGAAGAGGACGTGGCAGCCGCGTAATTGGGGGAGGCAACAGCGGAGAGCCAAGGGACAGCGCGGATCTCCAGTCAAGTTGTGTTGCACAGCTTCTCTGTTGTTGACCCTCCGCCCTGTGCTGAAAGGGACTGTAGGACAGACTGGCATCTGTGGAATGGTGAGTCTTGGGAGCTCCTTGAGGGGGCAGCCTTATTGATAGACACTCTGCTCCACCTTTTTAGAGAGGGGAGGAGAGCACCCTTGGTTAGACCTTGACCTAGTGCTTTGAGTTGCTTGATCCGGCTCTCTGGCATGGGAGCAGGAACCACTGGAGGGATCTGGAGTGGAAAAATGGGCCCAGGAAATAGTGGAAATACAGGATATCCTTATACCTAGTAACTGGGTTAGCTCTAAAAGGAAAACCTTTCAAGGCGTCTGGCGTGTCTGACCGGTTGTGGATGCTCAGGAATCTCTCCGGAGAGAGAACACCCTTCCTTTCACAGAGTCTATTACCCTCCCCCAGTGGGTTATCCTGGTGGAGGGGGATAATCGGCTTTTCTTCCAATTAATGAGGGCCCCTTGTTCCTGGAGAGCGGTCAGAGTGCTTTGAGTGTCCCTCACTGCATTTACCCTGAAAGGGGAAAGGATGAGGGAGTCATCCAAGAAACAGTGTAGAGCCCCGGGAGGGATCTGAGGTGGGCAGCTAGAGCAGCCAAGACCTTGGGAAGGGTTCTGGGGGCAGAGGCCAACCCAAAAGGGAGCGCCACATATTGAAAGTGGAGGTTATTATAGCAGAAGCGCAGGAATTTGGAATGAGAGGGCTGGATCGGGATGTGTAGGTATGCCTCAGAAGGGCAAGGGATGACAACCAGTCTCTCTGCCCCATCCCTAGGGGGATGGATTGCAACATTCTCATTTTGAAATTGTGGTATACGAGATGGCGGTTAAGCCGCTATAAATCCAGAATCACTCTCCATCTCCCGGAGTGTTTGGGAACCATGAATAAGTGGGAGTAGAATCCCTGTCCTCTGGGTGATAGAGGAACGGGCTGGAAGGCCTGTATGTCGAGCAGGGGCTGAATTACTGAGTCCATGAGGCTGCACTTGGAGTGGTTCTTGGAGAGGGGACATGCCCTGAAAACTAGGGGGGGCAGTTTGGAACTCGAGGGCAAGTCCAAGCTTGATGGAGCCCCTAGCCCAGGGATTGGAAGTGGAGGAGTCCCACTGGGGCGAAGGCTTCCAGGCGCCCGCCGATGGGAATTAAGTCTAGTGGCTTATCTGGAGTGCCAAAAGAGCTTGTTGCCAGAGCCACAAAACGGCCTCTTGAAGTTACCGTCTCTTCTGAGACTATCAAAGGAGTCGGACCTGACCTGAGGCTGTCCCGAGCCAAAGGGAGGGGGCCTTTTGATACTTGGGAGAGAGACAGGATTGGAAGAAGGGATGAAAGGGAGCTCTCCAAAGAGGCTGCATGGATCTGGACTCTGACTGCGGATGAGGGATGATCCGAACAGTTTATATCCCACGAGGGGAGCAGAGGCTAATTTCACTTTATTCTAGAGATCTGCCTGCTAATGTTTTGGCCAGCGCAGACTGGGTACAGAGGCATGGGAGGGAATGGCACGGGAGGAGGCTGGGACATGTGTTTGAGCTGGCTGGTCAGTGAATAGATGACCTGATGAAGAAGGAAGCGGCCGTGGCCGATCTGATTGCCCATGCGTCTGACTGATGAGCTCGGCGTAAGGCCAGCTCCGATCTATTCTCCTCTGGCCTCAGGGCTTCTAGGGAGTTGCTGAGGGTAGAAGAGGAGGCCCGGCTCCAATAGGTTCATCCACCTCCGGGGTGCTCAATGGGTATAAAATAATTATATTAAGCACCTAAGATTTTCTATTCTTTTCGTAGAATAACAGAATTGGGGGAACCCCCGGAGATCATCTAGACCAACCCCCTGCTCAAGCAGGAGAGTCTATTCCAAAAACTAGCCCCTACCTAGGATCAAACTCGCAGCCTCCTGGTTGTGAGGCAATCACTCCACCTCTAGACCAACTGAGCTGCTCCAGGATCTACCGGAGCGATAGGAGAGGGGTTAGCTGGGTTCTGACTTGTTAGACCCAAGGAAAGCTTGACTTCAAGCAGGAGGGCTGGTCGGGGATGAGACCCTTGTCCTCTGACACCTCTGCCTCTGATGGTTCTATGTCGGAAGGGGGTTCGGTATAGTGAAAGGACCCCAAGTAAATACTGCTTCTCCTCCTCCTCCTTGTATCAATCTAAGTCTCCTACCGCCTCCTCCTCATCCCCCCTTGTGGAGGGGGAAATCTCCCTCTGAAGAGTACCTGATCCTGGGTCGGTTCAGATCTGAAAGGGAATGATCTTACAGATTCGGTGACCAGTGGCTGTAGACCAGGTCTGGCTGCCTGTTGGAGACCTTCCGCGATTCCACGGCAGATAGCCAACTTCCTCCAGGATCTCAGTTGCTCCAGAACCTCTTGAATGAGAGGTTCTCCTTGGTGTAGGCCGGCAGCTGATGGCGTAAAGATAGCCTCTGGTGTTTGTATGGCCGGTGGTCCAGGAGCCTGGAAGCCTTGAGAGGGCGAGCTGTGCCTGGATAGGAAAGAATGGACTAGAGGAGGGGGGGTTGAGAAGAGTAGAAGGAGGAAGAATGGGAGGAACCGTGCCTGCCTGCCTGGTGCATTTATCAATTTCTTTTTCCAGGGCCTTGAGGCGCCTTAAGGCGTCCCTCTGGGAGGCTTTGGAATCCTTAGCCTGCCTGCGCAGATGATGAGTTTTCGATTTGGCCTTCAAAGAAGGGCCTATGGAGAGATTGCCTTCTGCCATTTTTATATCTATAATCGAGGAAGATAAATATCAATAGGAGGCGGTTGGCGTGCCTAGGGGTCGACCTACAACAAGGCCAGGAGCCCTAAGAGAATCTTTTACGCCCTAAGTTAATTTGTTCCTGCTCCCTGTTATACCCCCCAATTTATTTATTTATTTATTTATTTATTTAAATAGTTTTATTTGTATATAAATATATATAATATTTCTCTCTCTCTTAGTTTCCTCTGGTCTGTTGTTCTTGCCTTCTCTCTCTCTCTCTCTCTCTTTGTATTTGAAAACAGCGGTCCAAACGACCTAGACATGCCAGAGGCCTTAAGGCGAAGGAGCCCTTAGGCCTAGATCCGACTGCCTTCCCAGACACATACTGGGCAGGAGTGGTGGAAGGTAGACCGCACCAGCTACGGCCGGCTGCGGGTGAAGCCAACAAAACGGAGGCAGGAAACAACCTCTAACACCGCAGAAGTTCTTTCTGTGTGAATCAAATCCAAGCAGGTCTACGGGTCCTGCTGCTTTAAAACTGCACACTGCAGATCGGAAAGATAAGATTCAAAATGGCACCCGGCCACGAGGCGACACTTACAATGGCGACCGCCTGCTACGTGGACTTACAGGGCCCTTTAGCAGCGGCGAGGGAAACAGTCCCGAATAATTCAAGGTCCCCAGAAGGAACCCAGGAAGGAAGGAGGCAAGAGAGGCTTCGCACTAAGGGAAAAAGCGGTGTGTGGTGGGAAACGGAGCGTCTATGAAGGCAACCAAAAAAAAAACTGGCAGAAAGGCAATGGGGAAGGGTGGGTGGGGGGTAGCTTGTAACGTAAGCTATCCTTCCCCCTGAAATCCCCTGGGCCCGTGAATCACAATTCACGAAACCACTGCGCAGGGCTAAGGGAAGAAATAAACAGATACAACCTGAGAATAAATATCGGAGTCAAAGTAAGGCTTGCTGAAAAAACGGCCAAGAGCACTTTGAAAACACTGCCTACTCTGCGAGTGGCTGAGCAAAAAACTGGGGAACGCTGGGATGGAGTCACGTGATGGAAGGAGGAGCGTTCCTCAGGAATTTAGCTCAGCCTACAATAGCAGAGACGGAAGCACCACCCACTCTCTGGATGCTCCCAGCAGCTCTAAGGAGAATCAAAATCATGTGAAGTATTAGCACTGCTTTATAAAGCTTTAGTAAGGACACACCTGGATTACTGCAGCCAGTTTTGGTCACCACATCACAAAAAAGATGTTTAGACTTTGGAAAAAATGCAAGGAAGAACAACTAAGATGATTAAAGATGTGATTAAGATGATTGAGATATTTTGCTTTAATATAAGCATATATATTGCTTTAATATAAGCATTGAAAGGAATATAAAGCACATGAATGCAAGTAAAACAAAACCCCATATAAAAATAAATAAAGCAAACTAACAAATAAACAAGATAAATCAAATACAGCAAAAATTCAAAAGTAACCATATTAATACAATTTGTATTCTGGTCACACATAATCATATTACCCAGCTTTTCTTTTTACCATAATAAACAACCAGTTCAAAGGCTGAGATTGACATATTTCATCAACCTTCTTGAATCTGGAACACAAGAATTTTTTTTCTAGAAACATATGATGATCATTTTGGCAACAGCCCAAACACAGCAAATTCAGAATTCTTCATAAAGTTTCCTTTTTTTGTAATATTATTTCTCTACATTTTGATATCATTACTTCTTAACTGATTTATTTATTTCTCACGATGGTAAGAATATTCAGTCAATAAAAAGCTACTAAGAGATACGACCAAGACAACTGTATTCATATATCTTCAGACTGATTTTTGACAAATTAACTTCCTTTGAGGATTTTTAAAAAGATTTAACATTTTAAAACCTGATATAATTGATTTTGTAGCATAGAAAAATATACTTTTCTCTTCTATGTTACTTGTGCATTATCCATATTTAAATTGTGTGATGCCTTTGAATCAATATTCTCTCTTGGCAAATTACTGGCTGTGTCACTGCAATTTTATTGACAATGTTTTTCAGAAGGGGTTTGCTATTTCTTCCTTTCTAGGGCTGAGAGAGTAACTGGCCCAAGATCAGCAACTGGCTTGCTGCCAAAGGTGAGACTAAAAATCATGGACTCTCAATTTCTAGCCTGGTGCCTCAACCACTACATCAAACTGCGTCTTATATTTGTATTGGTAATATATACTTTTTGTTGTAAAACTCAACTATTATTTTAGCTTCTATAAATAAGCATTTTCCAATACATTTAAAATCGTAAGATTTCTGAAGCAAGCAATGCATTTGATGGAAAGAAAGACATAGCAAATGGTTTAACTCACTGTGTTGCCATTCAGCATTTTTTGGGGATAAATTACATGTTTTTGTAACTTTCAAAATAGTTTCTGTAATAATTAAGTTATTAAAGGCAACAATCCTTTTTTACCCAGTATTCCCACCCTTTGGGGAGTGGGGGGCTGTGGTCCCTTCAAGTCAGTTTTGACTCCTGGGAACTAGACTAGTCTGCAGTTTTCTTAGTGAGATTTCAGAAGTGGTTTGCCATTATCTGCTTCCTAAGGCTGTGAGATAGCGATTGACCCAAAGTCATCATGTTGGCTTCATACAAGGCAAGACTAGAACACATAGTCTCCCAGTTTCTCGCCCGATGTCTTAACCATTATGCCAAACTGGCTCTCTCCTCTCCTGTCTTCCCCACCTTTTACCTGAATTTTAAAATAAAGATTATTTCAAAGAATCAGTTTCTCATAAGAATAACATTTTAATTACTACTCAGTAAACATGTCTTAAAAAGTGATATCACAAAACAGAAACAGAATTATCATTTTAAAGTAAGTCATTAAAAAAAACTATTCAATTTGTGTACCTGCCCATCACTCCTAAGTGACTCTGAGTGACTCGTGATCCAAAATCAGTGGCAGAATCTTTCACATTCAACACAACCATTGTATAAGCTCTCTACTACCATGTTTCCCTGAAAATATGACCTACCCTGAAAACAACCCTAGCTCACTTTTCACACCTGCATTTATTCCAAAAATAAGCCCTAGTTAAATCCGCCCACCATCTGGTTGTATGAGGTGGGGTGAGGTGTAGGCATAAAAATCAAGCTATGATGGGGTGAAGGGGTGGAGCTGCCTCATGTGCCCTGCACACACTTACCTTATGACCGCCGTAACCAGGCCTTCCACACCCCGACACCTGAAGAAGAAGTTGTAGGAGCATGACAGGTGTCGGGGCATGGGATGCCTAGCTGCGGCGGTCCTAAGGTAAGTATATAAGACATCCCCCCAAATGAGACCTGGTGCTTATTTTGGAGCCAAAAGAAAATAAGACTGGGTCTTATTTTCAGTGAAACCTGGTATTAACAGACCCCATGAAAGATGGCAATGCCATGTCTTCAGGACCTTGCTGAAGGCTGGGGAAATTGAGGGCAATCTCAGATCTATGTTCCAAAGTCTCTGCTTGGGTGTTGTCAGATGATACTCTTTCACAAATGGGATACATAAAGTGCATCTCTTGCTGGACCTAATGGACAAGTAGATGTTCACCAGCTAGACATCAAATTTTGTTATTTCCTACATTTTGAGTTTACTGTAGAACAGCCATGGGCGTTTTATAGTTCCTTGTTCACATCCAGCCCTTTGGCTGTCCCACTCCAGCCCACAGGGATTGCTTTATTTTGAAGGTGATTGCTATCACCACCACCACCCAGTTTACGTATATGTGTGCATGCATGCCTACACACCTTCACAGCCCTATTGGTTCAGCCCTCCTCAACAGTAGCAGTTTCTCATATGGCCCCTTATTTCCACCAGTGTCACTAAGAGCCAAAAATATTTTAACTTTCAGTGCCCAAAGTTTTAACGTTTTAAACCTTTTCATTATTTTATACATTATTTATAGCAAAACAAGCATCCCAGAGTCGCTTCACAGTGAGACAGGTGGCATGTAAATTTAATTAACAGAATAAATAAATATCCATGAGTTTGGACTCGGTTCTGCTGGTCAGATAGTTTGTGATCTAAATAATCATCTCTGAGGTGAATGTTTCCCTCATACCAAATGATATTGAAATGATATTTGGAGATCAAGTGTGATCATCTCTAGCTTTGATTTGTTTTAACAAGGAAAGGGAAAGAATTGGAGCACACAAGGAATAGAGAAAATAGGAAATATGTGATCCCAAAATTTAAAACTAACTGCCAAAAATATAGATCAGAAGTGTGTCATTATAATTTATAAATACTGCTCTCTCATCAAATTGTTGAAAATGCCCCTATTTTTTTTCTTTGCTTCTTCACATTGGAGGGTGAGAGAGTAGGAAACATGCAGTTCTCTGTTGATATAAATTGCAGATTGATCCTTTGTGTTTGGCCGGAAAACCATATAAGACCCTAAAGCTGTAATTTGTTTGGAGCCCAAAGTAGAAAACTTTAGCTTTTGAACAGTAGCCCTTCTATTACCAATTTCTGTGCCATGGTTTGCCAAGGAATACATTGACATCAGCAAAGGCGAGGTTTATAGGTCTTATACATATATAGGTTTTAAACTGTGAAACAGAGACAGGGTTGGCCTTTCTACTTGCCTTGGAGCAAGCTTCTTGATGTTTACCAACTTTCCTCATTTTTTTGAATTCTCAAGCCTAAAGGTCAATAATTTCAAAACCAAGAACTTTTTGCTGGAGTTAAAAAAAAATCCTTGAAACAAAGAGTCAAACTAGAAAGTTGAAAAGAGATGCTTGATTCTAAACATGGATGAGTTTCACAGTGATAAACATGCAGAGAAAACAGCATGATTAGGTTTTTTAAAAAGACAAAGTTTATACCTGTGCAGAATTTAAAATACTTTAAAAAAATAGTAAAATCAGACTGTGCCATTCGGACAAAACTGAAACTCATATGCACATGTGCACAAGTGAGAGATGCTTCATTTCCACATACAGTGGGAGCTCTGCAAAGTGAATAAGTTATGAAGAGAAGGCAATTCGAGGAGTAAAATAAAATATGCTATTCTTTTTGTATGTATTCTATGCTGTTTTGAATCCAGCTTGTTTTATTGATTTAACAAATGTTCCAAGAGGATATTCCGAATCATGTGTCATCTTGCTTCCTCTCTCCTTTACTGGTGACCCTTCCTAGGCCCGAGGGACTTGGGATTGCTTTGTCCTGCTCCTCTGGTCATTCCTCCATCAGCCCTAGCTCTGTCCCGTCCTCCACCTCCTTGGACCCAAGCTCCGATGGGGGCCATGACACCTTCTAACAAGCAAAGTCAGTGGGGAAGCCAGATTCACTTAACAACTGTGTCACTGACTTAACAATTGCAGTGATTCACTTAACAACTGTGGCAGAAAGGTCATAAAGTGGGGCAAAATTAACTCAACAAAGGTTTCACTTAGCAACAGAAATTTTGGGCTTAGTTGTGGTGAAAAGTTGAGGACTACCTGTATCTCATACTATTATGAAATTAGGGGTCCTTGGTGCTCTTGCTTGTTTTCTTTCAGACCTTTCATTACCCAAACTAGTTAACCTCATTAGTGCTAGTAAGGAGTGCTGTTGGTGTTGAGGGGGGAACTCTTTGAGATTCTTTGGTTGGGCTCTTTGCTGTTGGCTCTTCGGCAGTTTCTTGATTGGGATATTGCTTACTTGATTTTTGGTCTGATGTTAACCTTGGAGGTTAATCTATGCTGATCAGGGTGCTGATTTCTGGTGGAGAGGTGCTTGGGTCTTTTTGCTCCTTTTTGATGGAGTGCCAGGCTTCTAGAAATTCCCTGGCATTTTTGGCAGGGAATTTCAACCTTTATCTACAAATATTTTCCTTTATTAATATTATGAAATTATATAACAAAATTATGAACCACTCACTCCTACTGGTGCATGCCAACATTCTTCATTTATCTTGAGAAGACTCAAATCTAGAAAGCCCCCACCGGCACTTGCACAACATCTACCTAACAACTTTAATATCGATTCCCAATGGAAACCAAATGGGTCCCTCCTAGAGATAGGAAAACTTATAAATGATCCCACAAAAATGGTGCCGGGCTTTGAGCTATGGTACCACCTCAGCAATGGACAACCCTGAATAGGATTCATACCTCACACAGCATTTGCCAGGACTCTGTATATAAATGGGGCATCATATTGTTCCTTTGTTGTGACTGCAGGGCCTCAAGTGAAACTGTAGTTCACCTCATAACCAGCTGTAAGCTGAGGGCATATACCATCCAATATCTGATTTTAAAAAATATAAACGATGCTGCACTTCAATGGTTACATGACCTAGACTCCGGGGTCTTCAAACTTGACAGCTTTAAGACTGTCATGTTAGCTCAGGAATTCTGGGAGTTGAAGTCCACAAGTCTTAAACTTGCCAAGTTTGAACACCTTTGACCTAGACATTGGTATTCTAACATAGATCTTTTTAACGTTTATATTTTAATGGGAAATGTGAATATATATTGCTAGTTCACGTAAGATATGCCTTATACTAAATAAACTTCAAAATGCCTTTGGATTCCTTGAAGGACTCCATCCCATCAGTAGCCCAGAAGAAAGAGAAAAAAATAGACCTGTTGTCTTCCTATGGTGAAATGCAGAGAGTGGCACATTGTCATTCCATGTCACAGGCAGAAAAATATCTTGCAAAGAGTCTGCTTCTAATTTCTTAAGGAAGCCAAATTCACTAGATTTCCCCCACCCCTTAAATAAAACTGTACATGGCTGCAATTATGTACAATTCTCTCTACCTCTCTCTTCCCACTCCACATTTAAATAGTTCCTGCATTTCCATTTTCTTCTGTTGCGCTAGCTTCAATTTGAATTAATTAATCCTATTTGAAGCTAACACTATTTTTAATGAGAGAGTGCCCATTCATGCATGCAGTAATAATTCCTCAAATTAGCGATTCTGGTATGTTAGTATTAAATGCCTGACTTAAAATTAAACAATGGAAGTACTTTGGATTTTGTTTAAAGGGATATCCCACCTGTCTTATTTTTTAATTCATAACCAAGAAGGCATCTAACATGCTTTATATTCAAAAAGGGCATAAGTGAATAAGGGGTGAGGTTTTTCTTCTGTGTAGGAGGCCCTTTTCAACAGTCAAACTAAGGAGTCAAAAATCTGTGTATTAATTAGACTTTCTTCAAGCCTTTTCTCACTCCCAAGCTAATTTGCAAAGGAACATTATATTAAGATTGCAAGGCATTAAAGCAATAAAATAGCATATAAAATTAAGCAACATTAAAATTATAGCTCTGTGTATAGCCTTAAAATGACTTTAAGGGGGAAAATATCAGGAGCCTTCTAAAAGATAAGATGAATCTGTATGCAGTTTCATTCCAACCCACAGTATTTCTGTTTCAAAGCCTTTGACACTGACCTGAAGATTTAAGGACCGATAGGTACATGTGCCTTTCTTATGTGTCCCTTCAGATGTATTAGACTAATTTGCATAATTTTAACACAACAAAGCCAATGTTGAGAGTGAATTATGGGAGCTGAAATCCAAAACATGTCTGGAAACTAGTTTGCACAGGGCTAGTATCCAGTGTTTGGATCTTAAGTTTTTTAGGTTTTATATAATTTTTATATTTTTAAGATTGTTAAGTTACCCAGAGTTATCTTGTGGTAAGATGGGCAGCCAATAAATTTTACAAGCAAACAAAAACAAACAATATAAGAAATATATAAACCCGTACTTCCATGCATATCCATATTGTCTTTCAATTTCATTTGTCAGTAGTGTTCAGCATAGCCAATGGGAAGGAATTGTGAAGTTATCCAAAAGACCAGAAACCACCATTGCTTTCCTGCTCCCAGTTTAAGCAGTCTATTTCTTAGCTGAAATTAATTAAAAAGGGAACATAATTTTCTTCCTGTTGGATTTATACTATCAAACATGATTGTCTCCCTTAAAACATTTTCCAATCTTCTTTGAGTAGTACCCCGATTTATGTAAATATGATTATGTTATAACTTTTCTGGAAGAGAAGAGGAGATAATTGCAAAACATATATTTTGTTTCAAATCTTGATTTGTAGAGTTGACTGTCTGGGAATGTGTAGAAATCATTCTGAGGAATATGAAAATTCGTACTTCAGTAACTGTTGTCATTTACTGGGTATGAAAATAAAATTATTTCATTTCTTTGTGTGCAAGAAGTCATATCTCGATAAGAGCTCTTTCAACTCCATGTGAGATTCTGAGGAAGTAGCAATGGAAGAATAACAACATAGGCAGATTATTTATTCATTTTATTAGACTTTATGTAGTGCTGACTATTGAGGACTCAATAGACATCAATAGTTTTTCAAGTTTTGCTGAACTGAATAGGACAGGATGTTATTTAACTTTACAATTTGCTCACCACTACTTCTGCCATCTATTTGGACAAAAGTTTTCTTTACAACATACTAAGATAATCAGAGTGAGAGCAAAAACGTTTTGTTTCAATGTGATTAGTCTTCACAATGCTATGATATAACCAGAAATGGCTTTAGGTAAAGGTAAAGGTTCCCCTTGCACATACGTGCTAGTCATTTCTGGCTCTAGGGGGCAGTACTCATCTCCGTTACAAAGCCAAGAACAGCCAGCACTGTCCGAAGACGTCTCCGTGGTCATGTGGCCGGCATGACTAAAAGCCGAAGGTGCATGGAACGCTGTTTCTTTCCCACCACAGTAGTCCCTATTTTTCTACTTGCATTTTTACATGCTTTCAAATTGCTAGGTTGTCAGAAGCTGGGATAAATAACAGGAGCTTACTCTGTTACGTGGTGCTAGGGATTCGAACCACCAAATTGCTGACCTTTCTGATCGACAAGCTTAGTGTCTTAGCCATTGAGCCACCGCGGCCCATGGCTGTAAATTACATTGTTGTAATATCGGAAGATTCTTGGTTTTGCTTTGATTCTGTTATTTCTTTATTAAAATGTACTATTGTTTTCAATTGAATGTGGCTCTGAGGTCTTGGTGAACAGAGAGATATTACAAATACTCTATAATGGTATTGGTGTTATTTTATCTCTGATTATCTCAATTCCTCTTAGACAGAAGTGCAGAGATCAGACTGTATCATCCTTATAGCCCCCTTCCGAGGAATGAATGTGCCTATGTTTCTGGTGAATTAATAGCAACACATTCACTAAAATAAATATAATAACTTTTGTGATCAACAAACACTTAAAAAAACAGAGAAAGCAGAACTCCTTCCCTGAACTTCAGCCATTAGTTCATGGGATTTCTATTGAATAAGAGGACCCTGCATAACACTGACATTTAAAAAGAATGTTTTAAAGGAATGTTTCTAAACTCTTTTTCTTTAAAAAAAGTTACAAATATAGTGTACAAGTTTTGAGAGCAGTAAAACACGAGCTACATTGTAAAGCATAAAAGCTGTGATGTGCATGTAAAGCAACATGGGCAGGAACTTAATAGAATTTTAAAAGCTAAATTAAACTCAGATCAGGATGTGTTTTCTAAAAACAGAAAGATAGAATCGTTCTTTTCAATCAATTGGCTTGCTGAAATTGTGTTCAGACTTAAAGCCATATATCCTTTGCACTGTGGATCAATTTGAAGTGAGTCCTTTTTGAACACTTTTTTGGGCTCCCTGATCACCCTCCACAAAGTGCATACTGCAAACAATAACCCAGACTTTTAAAAGGAGTATTTTGACAACCTAAAAATGGAGGGGGGGCATTTTTACATAAGCTTTCAAAGATCACTGTCAGTTTCATCAGATGAAAGGCCAGTGAAACTTCTTGCTGCATAAATACATACATCATGATTTCAACCAAATTTATATCTGTTCCCCTTGCTCCTATTAGGTTTGTGTGTGTGTGCATGCACCTCCAAGACAATGTTGACTCTTGGTAACTACCCGAACTAATCTCTGCAGTTTTTTGGCAGTATTTTGAAAGGGGTTGGCTCTTTCTTCCTTTCTAGGGCTGGGTCAAAGTCATCCAGCTGGCTTCATGCTTTAGGTGGGTCTAGAATCCATAGTCTGCCAGTTTCTAACCTGATGTCTTAACCCAGGGGTCCCCAAACTTGACAACTTTAAGAGTTGTGGACTTCAACTCCCAGAAGACTTAAAGTTGCCAAGTTTGGAGACCTCTGTCTTAACCTCTGTATACTAAGCTGGCTTTCTTGTTCCTCTTAATGATGTGAAGAAAATGTTGCCTTTCAATGAAAAAAGGTACTTTTCCTCTTGTACAGGTAGTTCTCAACATACAACAGTTCATTTAATGACCGTTCAAAGTTACAATGTCCCTGAAAAGGATGACTTATCACCCTTTTACACACTTATGACCATTACAGCATCCCCTTGGTCATGTGATCAGAATTTGGATGCTGAGCAACTGGCTCATATTGATGACAATTGTGATGTCCCGGGATTGTATGATTTCCATTTGCAAACTCAACACGGAAGCCAGATTCTCTTAAGAACCCTATTTCTAACTTAAACACTGCAGTGATTCACTTAACACCTGTGTCAAGAAAAGTCATAAAATGGGGCCAAATTCACTGAAGAACTATCTCAGTTTGCAAATGAAATTTTGGGCCCAATTGTACATCAAGGATTACCTGTAGTTTTAAGCTGTAGGTTTGCATGACATGAGGACAAAATTGTTAAGTTCATACTTGAAGTTTATGTCATAGAAATCTCCATCTTAATTCCCATCTTCATCTCTGCCTTTAACCTGTAGTTAGCACAGTATATGCCAGAATCAGATGATGGGTTATATTGCAAAACAAATATGGTAAATTTCCATTGTCTTAAATGTGGATAATTTTACTTTATATCACCAATTCAGGCATCTGGTCTCTCCAGTAGCATTGTACTAGCAGTGAAGAACCTCTTAGTCAATTTTCTAGTATAATTTTCATCAAATCATAGCAATGCAAAGAATTTTGATAAAGTCCTGTGCTATCTAGGTATAATTTATCCCCTTTTGTCTGTTATATGCCCAAGCTGCCATGTCTTCTGAAACAATTGTATAATATAGCAAAAAGGAGATGGGAAGGTTTTCCATGAAGGTGACTGGAAAATCCTATATTTAGTGCTTGATCATCTTATTCAGTGATGTATCAGAAGCTATTTTATTATAATTTAGTAAGTTCAATACACACATAAATTACAGCATAACTCATTTAAGGAGAGAATAAAATCAAGTTATTCAGCACAGTATCATATTACCATTCTTAAAGTGGCTTTTCCCCCCAGAAAATTGGTAATGTCCAATAAAATGTTAATAAAATGATAAATAATCTTTTTAAAATTATTTCTGATTATAGAAAGTTGTAGACAATGAACGATTGACTTTGGCTGGCTTTATTTTTTACCATAAACTGTGATGCTTAATATCTATAAGTGATTTAAGTGGCACAAAATACTTTTGAATTAACAGAATTTCTCAGTCTTTGCCAAATTATCCCTGTGGCAACTTACAGAAGCATGTAGCATGAAAAAATGGTCATACTTGTAAAACAAGTGTTCTTTTGTGTTGTGGCCAGAGCTGGCAAGAAAAAAAAACTCTTTTAATAACATAATAGTGTCTTTTAAATGTGCAACAACAATTTCAGTTTTGGACATTTACCTGTTCCACATTAGTATCCCAAAATTAGATTGTTGTTATGTGATAGTTGAAACTGTAATGAGTTTTTTATTGTCAGTTTTGTATGACCAAATCTTAGCACATATTTAGTAGAGAAGCTCCATGCAAACTCAGCTTTATCTGTGCAACTAATTGCAACTTTATTTACAAAAAATACTGTAGATATAAGGGATTTAACTTCTGTGTCAGTAGAAGAAAGTGCATCTTGGAAGCATTTTTTTTTCAGAGTCAGTAGGGGTCAGATGATCTGTATTCTATTTACAACGATTTTAAGAGGATTGGGTAACCTGCTGCAAAAAGATTAAATCAGGTAAACCCAAAAGCTTAAGAAAAAGACATGGCTGATTTTAAATGAATATTTACAGTGAGCCAGAACTATGTGTACTACTGTACATTTTAAAGCAAACATACTACTGTACATTTTAAAGCAAATGTACATTTTTAAAAAACAAATGTGCCTTGAGGGAGAGATGGACAAATATACCGATGCTTATTGAGATATATTATCATAGGATTTATCAATTTGAGAAGTAAAGAAACCCCCCAATTATTATTTTTTAAAAAATAACAATTTAATTGATATATTTAGTGATGTATTTGGCAAACAAATCATTGCCTTATCCAGCATTGTCATCTTTGTTTACAAGCCTGTTTTGTGGACTGAATGAGACTTTTCTACTTTCAGGGAGAGGGGAAGGGGAATGCAAGTAAGGCTTTTTAACTCTGGTGCTTTGCCTAGAATTATACTCAACTGTCCAGAAAAAAAGACAAAGTTAAAGTTGGGAAAATCCTATAGAAGCTGTTTAGAATCAATGGTGGTTATTGTCTAGTAAATTGCTATTAATGACTTGTGTCCCATGGCAGAGATCTTGTAAATGGACAAGCTCCCATGCAGGGGTGGGATTCTACAGGTTCACATCTATTTGCTAGAACCGGTTGTTAACATTCTAAGCAATTCGGAGAACCCGTTGTTAGAAGAAATTACTGGCCTAATCCTATAAGGAAGGCAAGAAGGAAACATTCTGGTGTTGCTTACAGAAACTGCCTTTCCATTAACCCTTATTACATTCTTGGCAGGCCTAGACTTCCTGTCTCTGCAACTTCTCTGGAGCTTTTTCCCACTCCTTTGCTGGTACTTTGCTTGTGTGGAGTGACCATTTAAAGTTACAATGGCACTGAAAAAAGTGACTTATGACCATTTTTCACACTTACAACTGTTGCAAGCATTCCCACAGTCATGAGAGGCCAGGGGAGGAAATGTGTGCCTCGATGTGAGCAATGTTGAGTTGGCCACGCTCAGCCAGTCACATTACCACCAAGCCATGCCCACCAACTATGCCACACCCACAGAACCGGTTATTAAAAACATTGAATCCCACCCCTGCTCCCATGGTAGCCATTTTAGTAAAGCACACACAAAAACTCAACATATCTACCAGCACAAATGAAAATCTTTCCTGGACCCTTAAATAATACGATGCATAAAAGAAAAGCATCTAGAATTCAAATATAAAGGAAGAACATACTGTTGAGGTAATTCCCTGTTAGGAGAATGAGTGCACACAGGGAGATGTAGTGAGAGTGATGTTGAATAACACATGGCCAGCAGATAGATCCACTGAATAGTAAAATGTAGGTTTTATTTCCAGTAAGCGGTTAAGCAAAGTCCAACAAACAGTCCAAGTCATTCACAGTTAAAGCAATCAGTCCAGGGATAATCCTAATAACAAAGTCCAGTATCATAAACGGTTCAGTAATCAGACTCACATCAATCCAAGAAGAATGACGATCAGCAACAGTCAATAGGGAAAAATGCAGGAACCAAAAACAGCAAACATCAGAACATCTAGCAACTAGCAACAGAACAGAACAACCCAGGTTTCTGGCTCCATCTTATGGCCGTTTGAGGAACCACACCCAATTACAATTTTAGCATTCCCTTAAAGAGACAGTATTAAATGTCTATCCTGGTTTATATATTTCTAATCCAACTGTTAGGTGACTATCAATTCCTAACACATACTGACTTTTTCCCCCAAAGCTCTTTCTCGGATGCTTTCTTTCCAGACTTGTCTTTCAAGAATAAGCCTGTGTAAGAATACAGGTAGTCCTCAACTTACAACCACAATTGAGCCCAAAATTTCTGTTGCTAAGTGAAACATTTGTTAAGTGAGTTTACCCCGTTTTACGACCTTTCTTGCCAGAGTTGTTAATTGAATCACTGTAACTGTTAAATTAATTAAATTGTTGTTATATAAATCTGGCTTCCCCATTAATTTTTCTTGTCAGAAGGTCGCAAAAGATGATCACATGATCCTGGGACACTACAGCTGTCATAAATATGAGCCAATTGCCCAGCATGTGAATTTTGATCACATGATCATGGGAAGGTTGCAACAGTTGTGAGTGTGAAAAACGGTCATAAGTGCAAATTAAACAAATGCCACAGTCATAAGTGTGAACCCATTGTTTGCTACAAGTGTGGTTTCGCCAAAAATCAAATGTGTCAGTTTTTAGCAAAACCATTGTAAAATGCAGTCATATGATCATGAGATGCTGCAAATGACTATAAATTCAACCATGTTGCTAAGCGGCAAAGACTGGTCACATGACCAGGAGGAGGCCATTTGGGTGAAGTCTAATTTTTCAGGTAGGTGATAAGTTCCATCGGTCATAAATCAAAATACCCATACTTAAGCAAACAGAAATCCAAAAGTTACGTGAATTTTGTAAAATTATATGAATATCTGCAGGTTGCAAATACCCAGTCTTTAATACTGTTCCTAACATTATGTTGTGGATTTTCTTCTTAGTGACTAAACTCTTTTTTTTTAAAGTAAAACAAGGACTAAACTGAAAAGTCCCAGGTAGCCCCTGAAATAATTTTCAATTATTGTACTATTGTTGGTACAATTTGTATTCTGGCATCCCTTATTGTTAAAAAAAAAAAAAACCTTTTAATTTTTGATCCCATGACATTTTAAAACAAAAGTTTCATTGAAATGGGAGTAACGGCTAAAAAAAGTATTTTATGATTATATATCCCAGTTCCTAAGGCAACGTTATAGGAAACAAAAGTTCATTTTTCTAAACTTCCTCTGCTTTGAACAGTAACTGTCTTACTTGAAATACAGTATCTTGTTTTTGTCTAATGCTATTAGCTGAATGACATGAAGAGACTTGGCTGGGATTTAAAAATGACATTTTTCTTTATCAGATTTTCTTAGCTTAACGCATTTAAAGTTTGTGTTCATTTTTCTAAATGGGTTCATTTATGATTTTGTACTGCGTACAAACAGAATGTCACATGCTAATTGAAAGTTATAAGGTTATTTTTAAATAGGGTTGGGTTTCTAGGACCAGAAAAGAATTTAGAATTATTAATAATGGGAGTAAATTAATTTGCACTGAATAAAATACAAATATCCTTTCTGAACATAGAACAATATGGATGGACTTTTTCTAATACAATATATTTTCTACTAATACTGAAATATTTTTCAGAGGTTGGCAATACAGATAGATGAATTGAGATATTAGTATCCTAACTTTATAAGCACACCATTATTAGAAACTTGGGTGGATTTGGCGGACAAATTTCAAAAGGAATTGGAACCAGCAAATTACAATATATAATTATATATACATTATATATAAATATTATAATACATTATATATAAATATATAATGTTTACTTCTTCATCAGAACTCTACACCAGCATGCAAAAATATATTTGTAATAAATATATATTTAATACAGCTAATAAAGTAGCTGTATTAAAAATAGAAACAAAAAGAAGTTAAATTTTTATGTTTTATTTACATATTTATTTGTTGGCAACCAATTATAGATCTGATTCTTGAGTTTCCTAAGATTACAGATAGGCCTCAACTTGCGACCACAATTGATTCTAAAATTTCTGTTGCTAAACAGAACAGTTGTTGGTAAGTTTGGCCCCATTTTATGACCTTTCTTGTCACAGCTATTAAGTGAATCACTGAAGTAGTTAAATTAGTAATATGGTTCATGTTAGGAATATAAGTCACCTAACAGGTATTTGGGTTAGAAATATATAAACCAGGATAAACATTTTAAAACTGTATCTTTAAGAAAATGCAAAACTGTAATTAGGTGTGGTTTCTCAAACGGCCATACGATGGAGCCAGAAACCTGGTTTGTCTTAGCCTTAGTCTCAGAAGAGGGTGTGAGTAAGTCTCTATTTCCTTCTGTTGGAAAGTATTGCCGTTCTTCCATTTTTCCTAATTGACTGATATTCATGGATTTAATGTAAGTCTGTTACTGAACTGTTTTTTGACACTGGACTTTGACATTTGGATTATCCCTGGATTGAAAACTGACTGATCTACCTGTGAATGATTTTGGATTGCTTGTTTGGACTTTGCTTAATGTTTCTGGAAGTAAAAACCTACATTTACTGTACAGTGTATCTGTGTGCTGTATGTGTATTATTCAAACACTACTCTCAAATACGTCTCCCTGTATGTGCTCGTTCTCCTAATGGGGAATTACGTCAACAGTTCATAAGTGAATCTGGCTTCCCCATTGACTTTGCTTGTCAGAAGATCGCAAAAGGTGATCACATGACCCCAGGATGCTGCAACCATCATAAGTACATGCCAGTTGCCCAGCATCCAAAATTTGATCACATGACCACGGGGATGTTGCAACAGTTGTGTGAAAAACAATCGTAAGTCACTTTTCCAGTGCTGTTTTAACTTTGAATGATTACTAAACAAATGGTTTAAGTCAAGGACTACCTGTAATCCTCCCCAGAATGAAAGAAATCACTTTGCATCTTAACAAGACTGGACAACTTCAAAAATTTTACAATATGTTGATTTCACTTGAAAAAGCCCCAAATTTTTCCTCAAGAAAATCCTCTGTGTTTAAGGGGATGACATTTTAGTTGACAAAGCTTTAACTGGTCAAAGCTGACTTTTATTGAGAAGAGTATTGTGTTTTAGGTGAGAATTAATTTAGAAAATAGAGACATTTTCATAAACTGCTCCATGGGCATTTGCACTTGTGCTGCACGTATCTGGAAGTTAACAATTTAATAGCACTTAGACTTATATAGTGCTTCACAGTGTTTTACAGCCATCTCTAAGAGATTTATAGAGTCAGCATATTGCCCCCAACAATCTGGGTCGTCATTTTACTGACCTCAAAGGATAAAAGGCTGAGTCCACCTTGAGCTGGTGAGACTCGAATTTCTGGCAGCTGGCAGTCAGCAGAAGTAGCCTGCACCACCATCTCATTAATGATGCCTATATACCAATTTACCACTAGAGCTGCTGCTGCTGCTTGTACCACTAGTAGTAAATTTTAATAGAAGCTGTTATATGCTGTGAAGACCTAACTCCCTGGTTTGAAGGGAATGATGGAAAAAGGGAAAAGAGGAGGACTTATAGCAAAATAGAAGGGCCAAGTTTTTGTGATACTGGGTGCACTGAAGGACAAGGTTTGGGACAGATCATCTTTTGTTGGCTTCCCTCAAACTGACATCCTTTAGACATATTAAACCTCAGTTTTTGTATCCCATAGCACACATTGTCTGTAGCAGTTATTTTGGGACTATAAATGTATAGAGTTTGGTGTAAATTGGGTTGGATATACACTGCTCAAAAAAATAAAGGGAACACTTAAACAACACAATGTAACTCCAAGTCAATCACACTTCTGTAAAATCAAACTGTCCACTTAGATAGCAACACTGATTGACAAATCAATTTCACATTCTGTTGTGCAAATGGAATAGACAACAGGTGGAAAGCATAGGCAGTTAGCAAGACATCCCCAATAAAGGAGTGGTTCTGCAGGTGGTAGCCACAGACCACTTTTCAGTTCCTATGCTTTCTGGCTGATGGTTTGGTCACTTTTGAATTCTGACAGTGCTTTTATTCTTGTGGTAGCATGAGACAGAGTCTACAACCCACACAAGTGGCTCAGGTAGTGTAGCTCATCCAGGATGGCACATCAATGCGAGCTGTGGCAAGAAGGCTTGCTGTGTCTGTCAGCATAGTGTCCAGAGCATGGAGGCGCTACCAGGAGACTGACTAGTACATCAGGAGATGTGGAAGAGGCTATAGGAGGGCAACAACCCAGCATCAGGACCGCTACCTCCGCCTTTGTGCAAGGAGGGACAGGAGGAGCACTGCCAGAGCCCTGCAAAATGACCTCCAGCGGGCCACAAATGTGCATGTGGCTGCTCAAATGGTCAGAAACAGACTCCATGAGGGTGGTATGAGGGCCCGATATCCACAGGTGGGGGTTGTGCTTACAGCCCAACACCATGCAGGACATTTGGCATTTGCCAGAGAACACCAAGATTGGCAAATTCGCCACTGGCACCCTGTGCTCTTCACAGATGAAAGCAGGTTCACACTGAGCACGTGTGACAGGCGTGACAGGGTCTGTAGGCGCCGTGGAGAATATTCTGCTGCCTGCAACATCCTCCAGCATGACCGGTTTGGCAGTGGATCAGTAATGGCGTGGGGTGGCATTTCTTTAGGGGGCCGCACAGCCCTCCATGTGCTCGCCAGAGGTAGCCTGACTGCCATTCGGTACTGAGATGAGATCCTCAGACCCCTTGTGAGACCATGTGCTGGTGCAGTTGACCCTAGGTTCCTCCTAATGCAAGACAATGCTAGACCTCATGTAGCTGGAGTGTGTCAGCAGTTCGTGCAAGATGAAGGCATTGATGCTATGGACTGGCCCGCCCATTGCCCAGACCTGAATCCAATTGAGCACATCTGGGACATTATGTCTCGCTCCATCCACCAGACTGTCCAAGACTTAGGGGATGCTTTAGTCCAGGTGTGGGAGGAGATCCCTCAGGAGACCATCCGCCACCTCATCAGGAGCATGCCCAGGAGTTGTAGGAAGGTCATACAGGCACATGGAGGCCACGCACACTACTGAGCCTCATTTTGACTTGTTTTAAGGACATTACATCAAAGTTGGATCAGCCTATAGTGTTTTTTTCCACTTTAATTTTGAGTGTAACTACAAAGCCAGACCTCCATGGGTTTCTAAATTTGATTTCCATTGATAATTTTTGTGTGATTTTGTTGTCAGCACATTCAACTATGTAATGAACAAAGTATTTAATAAGAATATTTCATTCATTCAGGTCTAGGATGTCTTATTTTTGTGTTCCCTTTATTTTTTTGAGCAGTGTACTTAAAGAATCCTTAAGCATTTGTTCCCAGGACTGTAGGCAAGGCAGAACATATATCTAGGTAATCCTTGACTTACAACCATAATTGGGACCAGAATTTCTGATGTTAAGCAAGGCAGTTTAGTGATTCATGCCTGTTATTGAAACCTTTTGTTCTGCTGTTGTTAAGTGACTCACTGCTATTTTAAGTGAACCCACTGTTGTTAAGCAAATCTTAACACCATTGTTAAGCTTCCTCCATTTACTTCCTTCATATGAGCTGCAGTGGCACAGTGGTTAGAATTCACTACTGCAAGGTACTTCTACTGACTGCTGGTTGCCTGCAATTTGGCAGTTCAAATCTCATCAGGCTCAAGGTTGACTCATCCTTCTATCCTTCTGAGGTGGATAAAATGAGGACTCAGATTGTTGTGGGAAATATGCTGACTCTGTAAACCACTTAGATAGGGCTATGAAGTGGTATATAAGTCTAAGTGCTATTGCTATTTGGTTTGTTGGAAGCTAGATGAGAAGATTGCAAATGACAATCCCATAATCTGGGGATACTGCAACTATCATAAACATATGCCAGCTGAATTTGAATCCCATGATGTTAGGGAATGCTGTGATAGTCATAAGTACGAGGACTAGTTGAAAGTAGCTTTTTTCTGTGCCATTGGAACTTTGAAAGGTTGCAAAATCAAGGACTACTTGTACGCTGTATTGGGCAAATGAGCTGGGTTCATAGAATTCACTAACTATGCTAACATAGAATTAAATAGCCAATGGTTTCATGAACTTGAGGAGCCCAGTCTGTGGCTCAGAGTATCAGAATGTTGCATTAAGCTGCAACATGGTTTATGTGTTAGATCACATTTTATATTATTAAGGCTTGTTAACTCAAACGGAAATGTTAGCGTGTTGTGTGAAACAGCCCTTCAACTGTACAGAACTCACTTAAGACAAGTAGTGTCCTACAATGATGAGGTCAACCTTAATTTAACTTAATTTTAAGATACAGTAGTGCATGGTACAGAGGCATAGCACCGCCATGTTTTAAAGACAGTAAGTCATTGTGAGAACATTTCTTCAACAGTAGAGAATAAGGCAAACAAATGACCCAGTAGTTTTTTCTGCAATGTCATCTTAAACTGTGGGCCTAAAACAAGTAATCATACTGTTAAAGAAAAATGTCACTGTTTGCTAGTATGACTGGAACGAAAGCTGAATAGTTATTTGGCCTGAAGCAAATAATCAATCTGACTTTGATAACCCATCACTTTAAAAGGGTCTTTTATGTTTGTGAAAAAAAGTGTGACGTCAAAGCTATGGGAAAAAAATAGTACCAAAATTTCCAAACACGCGAACACATCTTCTCAAACACACGAACACATCTGCACACAAATACAAAAAGGTTCCCTGTGCAAACCGATTTTTTTATATGCATAGCAAATTAGTTTATGGTTATTATAAGCTTGATATGTAATGTCCAAGTTACTTGCGCCATATTTGGAAGAACTTGTTTATGCTTCATCCATTGTTGTGCCTTTGAACTGGTAGAACAGAAAATAAAATGGAACTCGTCTGCCAACTAGTTGCTAGACATTTCTAGTACTATATAAATGCCATGCTGGAAATGCTTGAGTATAATCATTATCAGGTGAGTTTTCCTTCCTTCCTTCCTTCCTTCCTTTCTTCTTTCTCTCTTTCTCTTTTCCTTTCTTCCTTTCTTTTTTCCCTGTGTGCGTCAAGCAGTTTCCCATTTACCGATACCTAAATCTATTTATTTCAGTGAGACTAAAGATATACGCTTGCATGCATTTTTGCATACCTATGGTACGATGGAATTTAGAGAAGATAACAAACAATTTTTTCTTAATAAATATAATAACTATGGGTGCAGTATGAATATTTGTAGAGAAATGGAAAACACGGTTTTTAATATAGCATCATGTTTTTTTTCATAGACTAGTTGAATGCCACAAAAGCAGCTGAGTTAAATGGAGTCTATTTCAAAGTGATGAAAAACATAAAGTAAATGCTTAAGCATTGTATCTAAATGGTATACATTTTCAGGGTTTTGAGCATGTGTTTGCTTTTTGTTTGTAGCAGTAGCAGAGACATTTAAAAAGACTTCTGAATGCCATTCTCTATTTTTATTTATTCATTTTTATTTATTCACATTTCTTATAGCTGTTTAAGTCCATTGGGCTCCAACAGATTTAAAATGTATCAATTGTTTGCATGCATTTTATTAAGTGTATGTATATCAATAATTTTATTGAGAAAGTGTATATTTTATACTTTTCTGGTTATTTGCTTATTATTTAAGTTTTATAAATTACTGATATTTTTAAAGTGTTGATCTGCAGGGTTCTGTCTGCTATATAATAATATATAATAATTACTGTTTTTTAAACAATGCATTTACATTAATATACATGTTTTCCTTCTACATGTAACTTTGTTTTCATGTGGAAAAAAAATCAGTGTTAGTTAATTGATGCGCAAATCTCGATGGACACAATATTCACAGCAATTCTGATTCCCAAACACTGATGAGAAGCTGCATCTTTTCCTTCTGTGTCCACAGGTGCAGACTCACCTGGAAAACCCCACCAAGTACCACATCCAACAAGCTCAACGGCAACAAGTCAAACAGTACCTTTCAACTACGTTAGCAAATAAGCACAATCAGGCATTAAGCTTACCTTGCCCAAATCAGCCTGTTGACCACGTTATGCCACCAGGCACTGGAAGCAGTGCACCCAACAGCCCTATGGCCATGCTTACATTGAACTCCTACTGTGAAAAAGAGGTAAGAGCAAATCTTGTCTTTGACCTTTGATGCTTCTCATGTAGTCTCTTTTTCTTCAGGTTGTGAAAATACTTGATTGGTCTCACAGTCCTCTATATTTAGTTGGGAATAGATCTTTGGGCAGCTCATCCAACTGTCATAAAAACAGAAACAGAAACTATAAATATTAATATGTCAAAATGAAAAGCATGAAGTACTTCATAAGAGCAACTATAGGAATTATCTCCCTATTTGAAATATAGAGAGTCCTAGATTGCACTTATACACATGCAAATCAAGCATTATACTTTTAGCTATTTTGCAGGTTCCCACATAAATCTTCTCATGGAATTTTCAGAACTCTTGCACACTAACTTGATCTTAGCTGATTTTTTTCATTGCTAATTGACCAAAACCAATTAACTGTTAAGCAAATTTTCTCTCCATCCTTATGACCCATACTCTTCAAGATTTCAGAAAATTCCTATTTAACTGAATGCACAGCCCCACAGGTGATTCCAATCTAAATATTTTTTCCCACATAATTTCAATATTTATGCATTTGTCAAATTTAGATACTACCTAATGGTGCTAGTGTATAGTTAAAAAATACAAAATCCTAAAAACTATTTAAAAATTCAATGCATCTGTAAAAAGAGCCAATAAAAACACGAATAAAATAAGTTAAAAGGCAGATTCATTAAGGCACCACCCATTACCAGGGTTGTGTGCTCTTCATGCAAACTTGCAGGATCAGGTCTTCAAACACCTCCTTCAGAGGCCAGGAGAGTGAAGGCCTGCCTCATCCCTGGAGGGAGGTTATTCCAGAGGGTCCATAGCACTCCTTCCTTACCTGTCCAGGTGCGTGAATTGATTTGATAGGAATAAGATGGTAGCCTTGAAAGTAGCCTTGAAAGTAGCTTTGAAAGACAATAGCAACAATAGGTAATAGCAATAGCATTTAGACTTATATACTGTTTCACAGTGCTTCACAGCCCTCTTTAAGAGATTTATAGAGTGAGCATATTCTAGGTCCTGGAGCTTAGGCAACATTGATACTTCTTAGTGAATTTTATGCGTTCAACAAAATAGCTGTATTTTGTCAGTCAAAGAACACCCATTTATGAATAGTAAAACTAACCCCAGAATGTTCCTCACTATCACAATTGACCTACCTCCATCACAAGAACACTTGAACAACCATTTGTGTAAGGAGAATTGAAGAACCTGTGTGTGTTAAAAATTAATATATGTGTATGTGTGTATGTGTATATGTATATGTATATACTATATACATATACATACACACACATACACACACACACACACACTAGTTGCAGGAAACTGTTTGCCATACAAACAAATAAACATGATGTGACTTTTGAATTATGAATGTGTATAATTCTCCACTACAGGATGTGCCCTTGGTTGCTAGTGTAGTTGTATTTAATAGGGATTAAACTGTGAATGGACAACAGATCTATTGAGGTATGGAACTCCATGCTGGTGAAAACTATTGGGGAACAAGTTGTGAGGACTACCTGGTTTCACAGACTAATAAATAATCTTCCAGAATCACCTGGTTGACCACTGTTGGAACAAAAAGGCTAATTTGTGTGGATCTTTCTAGGACTTTTTTGTATTAATTTTTTGGTACAATCAAAGAGTTTTTGAGAACAGTATTTGCATTTCCTTAATTTTCATGATTAAAATCTGATGTATTTATTCTATTATGACAGGATTAACTTTCTGTTCTAAGGACCTTTTGGTTAGTTAAATATTAGTTAAATAATATTTTATTTATCCTGGTGTTGCACTCTATCCCATTCTGATGTATTTGTTCTTATACTTGTTCTCTTTCTTTCATGGTTGCAGGGCTTTTATAAATTTGAAGAACAAAACAACAGAGCCGAAAAGGAATGCCAGTCTCTGAATACACACTCTCGAGTGTCATGCATGCAGGTATGTATGCTTTGCATATTGTCTGATAGAATCTTTTTGTGATTGTTGAGATCTCTAAGCCTATTTCAGATGTATTCATTTCAGGTTATTCATTCATTCATTTAGTTCACTGGGATACCTAAAATCTAGTTTAAAAGCAATTGCATAATTACACATTTGGAAATAATATGTCTATGGCATACTTTGTTATGAATAGTTAGAAATTACACAGAGTGGTAGAATTTTGACCGTGGCTTGAATTTTCTAGTCTTTCACTAGGACGTAAATCCCAGAAACTCAGTGGTCTTTGATCTGATCAGATTACTTATTCATAGAGATCTAATATAAAATACATTTGTGTTCTGTCAATAAAACTTGCAAATGCATTTTTAAATAGCCAAAAATAATTTGCTTTATAGGAATGCCAGATTATTCAAATCCCTAATATAATCCCTTTCAAGCAACAAAATCTTCAGTCTACTCAATAAGAAGATAAGAGTTTCTGTCCATACTACAATGTAGCTGTTATAGTTTGCAGTTTAAGGAACATTGAGATTGGTATTTCTGGGAAGAGTATAGAGAAAACTCTTATTTAATATTAAAAATGTCCTCTGAGAAAACATATATGTAGTTATTTAAGAAGGTTTTGTGTAACAAACGTATATCATCATATAATATTTGAACTAATTCCTTTTTTATCAACTTCCAAGATATGAACAATTGTCAGCACCAGGGATAGGAAATATCTATATATCTTTCAAGGTGTCTTATTGTAGTGCATTACTTTTGAGAATTTGTCTCTTGGTTCTAGGTTCTAGATTCTAAATTCTAGATTCATATTACTTCTTTTAAATTAATTTTGTTTCCTTACTTTTTCATCTGTATGGCTGATTTGAGTATGTGTAACTAGTTAACCCAGGCATAAAAGAGCAGATATATTTTTGAAGCTGAAGCTGATTTTGCAACCATTCTTTTCTCACTGATCTTCCCTTAACATAATATGATGCACAACAGGTTTATAGCCATTTACAGTAGGGCTCACAGTACATAATCTTGAAACAGGAAATAGCTTTTTTTTAAAAAATTGGGGTGATCAAAGAAGTTTAGAGCAGGGGTGTCAAACTCACATTGTCACGGCAGCATCACATAATGTATCGGGACTTTTTTCCCCTTTGGGCCAGCGCATGACCCATCCGGCCCACGGGCCAGGAGTGTGACAGCCCTCAGTTAGAGGATTGGTGCCCTGCTCCTAAATAAATAAATTGGGATATTTTTATTTATGGAATTGATATAACTTTCCAACTCAAGTACAGGACTCTAGATAGCTAGCAATATTTTTAAAACAGAATAGAAACAATATAACAACATTATAAATAATACGATTAACAGCTGGGAATAGGTAGAAGTGTACATCATATTGAAAGTCATCAACTGATGATCACAATAGAGCCCTGTCTTTCCGTTCCTAAGCAAGACAGCTCTTAAGTGAGTTTTGCCCCATTTTATGACCTTCCTTGCCACAGTTGTTAAATCACTGCAGTTGTTAAGTTAGTAACACAGTTGTTAAAGAAAATGTTGGCCTCCCATTGACTTTGCTTGTTAGACAGTCGCAAAAGGTGATCACATGACCCCGTGACACTGCATCCATCATAAATATATGCAGTTGCCAAAGGTCTGATCTTATGACTATGGGGATGCTTCAATGGTCGTGAGTGCGAAAAATGGTCATAGTCACTTTTTCAGGTCCATTGTAATTGAATGATTGTAAGTCGAGGACTATCTATATATACAGGTCTTTCCTTTCTGAGTGTTTGATGCGTGTGAACATATTTTGTCCTAGTTCAAATTTCTGATACTCCTTATTGTTTGTTACAGATGGATGATGTAATTGATGACATAATCAGTTTGGAATCAAGTTATAATGAAGAAATATTTGGTTTAATGGATCCTGCCCTACAAATTGCAAATACGGTATTTTGTTTTCTGTTGTGTCTCTTAGTTCTTACTCTTGTATGACTTAGTAACTTTTTTTTATTAAAACATGTTTTTTATTCTTTTATTTACAAGACCCCACCCATAATAAATACATCTAATATTAAATATAAGAAAAAATCCACCCTAGCTGAATACCGAAAGCTATACCAAAAATCTAATATATTTCTCTCCATATATTCTTCTATTGATCTAGCATTGGTTTGTAACCAATTTTTCCCCACCCATTTTAGCATACAATCTTTTAATAAGTTCATCTTCCAGATTCATCTTAAGTAACATTTTATAAACTTCCTGTTCAGATTTAACTCCTGCAAATACCAAACTTTTTCTCAAGTTTATATCTTTAAAAATTCTATAATAATTAAACCAATCACAAACAAATCCTTCACTTCACTATTCATGAATTGCTCTCTTCTTTTTATCTCAAATACTTCTTGTTCAAGTATCAGTAGATCTCAATATGTCATCTATTTAGAATCCAATAGTATCACTTTAGCCAAAATGGCATTTTGTCAGCCAATCTTCTTTTATATTTCCACCCTACATGCCCAATTGATTGTCTAATAATATAATTCTTAAAACCAGGGTTAACTTTTACTTTATGGTTCCACAAATAAGCATTCCACCAAAGTCTCAAATCATAACCTTCAAGGTCTAACAAAGTTTGGCTTTTTCAAAAATATCCAATTTTTTAACCATACCAAACAGCCATCATAATATAATCTGAGATCCAGCAAACTCAGACCTCCTCATTCTTGAGCATTCTGTAAGAGCTCATATTTAATTCTTGGGGTTTTTTTCAAATAAATTTGGACATATCTTTCTGTCACTGTTTAAAAGAAGAATCTTTAATCAATATCGGGATAGTCTGGAAATAACATTCTGGGCAGTACATTCATCTTAATTAATGAAATTCTTCTGATTAATGACAAATCTAGTTTTTCCATCTATGTAAGTCCAAGTTTGTCTCCTTCCATATTTTTACATGATTATTTTTATATGACTTAGAATTTTCATTAGTGAGAGTCACTCCTAAATATTTTACCTTTTCACAACTTTAAGTCCATTTTAAAATTCTAATTCGGCTTCTTTTCCACATTCAAATTCTTAGTATTGTCATCTTAAATGTATTTTTTAATAAACAAATTTTATTAATTTTTAAAAACAATACACAAACAAACAAAACATAGAATATAATAACATAGGACATCTTTTCTGAAAAAACAAATAAAACATCTTATTTAAAGACAGGATAATTCCAAATTATCACATTTCCATACAAGCACAATTTAATATGTATATTTATCTTATCTGTTCAACTTCATATCTTTTCCCAACTTCACTTTATTTCTCCCTTTCCTTCTATTCAATTATATTTCTTTTGCCTTGAATTGTATATATTCATTGTATCCATCTGTCTTATTTACAATTTCATTATTCTCTTCCAACATTCTTCTAGCATTTTATTAATTCAAACATAGACAAACAAAACACAAAACATAAATCCATAAAACTTCTTTTTGGAAAGCAGCTTACCCCAGGTTACATCTTTTTGTACAGATATAAATCAAATTCATGCTCACTTAATATACTATTTCATATCTTATTTAACATTCTATATTTTCTATATATTTTCTCTCTTCATTCACTCTCTTAATTCTATTTTATTTATTTCATCTCAGTTTAGATAATTATATTTGCATCTTTTGTCCGTTCTCTTTCAATTATCTATTTATCTTTTCTTTCTAATACAATACTTCTCCTGTAATCACTGGTTGAAGTATGACAATTTTTTATCTTTCCCCTAAATTTAACACTTAAAATAATACATACTTTCCATACTGATTCTGCTTAGTACATTCTAAGTATTACATTTTAGAATAATAAAACAAAAAAAAAGAGAATTAAGTTTATAAGATAGTAAAAACAATATTCCATAGAAAGTTAAACTCTATTGTTAAATCTTAAACATTTTATACATTCCCTTTAATGCATTATTAACTCATATAATATTTCAGTTTTCTAACTCGATTTCAAATACTAATATCTACAATACAATCTTATGTACTTTTGCAGAATCATTTTTTAAATTATAATTTACCCTTTGTCTCTGAAAAAATCCTGTTTTTTTTAACATCTTGTTTTAAACCTTTATGACTTCTCTTTCCTTTTTCCCTTCCTTTCTTATCACTTCTAGCCTTTTTGCCCCCATCTCTCAAACTCCACTCTCTTAATCTTCCCTCTCTGTTGTATTTCTCTTTTCTGTTGCTTTCTGACATTGTATCAATTTTTCATCTTATTTTTCTCTTTCTTGGTTGCTTTTTTAAGTTCTGAATTCTCCATTTTCTCTTTTCTTCCTCAACTAAGATTGTCTGTTCATTAAAGATGGCTTTTCTCCTTCATCCCAGCCTTCTTGTTGTTGTATTTCTTGGTAGGTAGAAATCGCCATTTCTAAAAAGTGAAAAATAGATCCAGAAGAGCCCTTGCCTTCTTGTTCCTCTTCTTTTAGCTTTTGAAATTCCATTTGTAATTCTTCAACAGATAATGCCATTTTTTTTCCTTAAGAACAACCCAAATTTTTTTAATCTTTCAAGAAATAATTCCCAAAAATCCCAAAGTCACAAAGCAATCCAAATCTGTTCTTGTTTCATTTAGCACTTTCTTCTTTTTATATTTTCTCTCCCTGGGGTAGAGTTCAATTACACAGTTCCAAAGTAATTTTTAAGAAGTCTTATTGCCATTTATTTCTGGTCTTATAAACTCCAAGCAGTCTCCTTCAGTACAATCTTAAAATAAGTTCTTTACCTCTTCCCTCCCACTTATAGCAAAAAAGGTTTTAGTTTTTAATTCCAATGTTCAAAAATCTTTTATCCCCTTGGCTTTAAATTTCAAGTTCAGTTACCTTCTGTGCCCAAGCAGGTTTTTCCGATTTCCATCAACTATTTCCATGGGGAAGGAGAGTGAAAGAAAATAACTTTCCCTTTCAATTTTCTTCCGCTGCTTTCCAGTCTTCTTAGGAAACAATGTATCATTCAAGCAATTAAAATTCCAGGGTGTTTAAAGGTTCCTTGTTGTCCCAGTTTAGCCAAAAACTTTCACTTTCTCCAACTTCCTCCCGCACAATCTTAACCAGCTACAGGCTTCTTTATGGTGGCCATTGCTGACCACCGCTCCACCGCCTTGAGAAAAAGGAGTTTAGCTGGCTGAGGAGGGGGTTTGTGATACCCCCAAACCCCTACCCAGATCTCCTCTATCTTCAGCTGCCTCTACAGGGCAACCATATCCTTCAGATCCAGCTAGATCGGAGGCACTTCGGCAACGAGCGCAGCAGGAACTGCGCACGATCGCGGATTCCTGCCGCTGCTGAAGCCTGGCAAACCGGAAACCCCATTAAATGTATTTATTTTTAAACCCTTCATTTTCTTCAAATATTTTAATCATCCTCATAATATACTCAATATTCTCTAATGTGTCTTGCAAAATCAAAATGAAGTAATCAGCAAAAGCACAAAGTTTATACTTATAGGCTTTAATCTATAATCCTTTTACTCGGTTATCTTGTCTAAAAGTTACAGCACCAGGATAAATAATAAAGAGGATAAAGGACTCCCCTAATTTCCTTTCTGGATTTCACATGGTTTTATCAAATCCCCATCTACCATAATCCCTATCCATCGCTTTCCGGTGTGTATAAATAGACTTCAATCCCTGTAGAAAAATCAGTCCAAAGTCCATCTTTTTGACTACTTTAAGCATAAAGTCCCAATTCAAATGATCAAAAACTTTCTCTGCAACTAAGATTAGTGAAACTGTTTGTTACTACATTGTTGTAAATGTCTGAGTATATCCAAGATTACTTTCACATTGTCTTTTAATTGTCTTCTGACAATTGGTCTTCATGTATATAATCTCATGAAACTTTCTTAAGTCTTTTCAACTAAAATGGATGTAAACAATTTGTAGTTATTATTAAGAAGAAAAATTGGTCTGTAATTCTAGAAGTTCAGTCCCGCATTAGATATCAAAGACATCTTTCCATGAATTAGGCTTAGTTTCCTTTGATTAATAGAGTTCATTATATCCTTCATCAGAAGAAGTAATTGTTCTTCAAAAGTTTTATAGAATCATATAACTATAAACCATCAGATCCTGGCACTTTACCTATCTTAGCCCTATTAATTGCTTCTGTTATTTCAAAGGTCGTTACTGGACTGTCCAAAATTTGCTTGTAATTTTACCTTTTTTCAGTTGGCCATTTTGATGTTTTTGTGTGTATGTGTGTGTACATTGGTTTACCTGAGCGAAAAGAGCAAGTTTCTGTCTTCATCAAAAACCTCTGATTAAAATCTATGATTTAACTCCTCTGTTATCCAAAGTCTAAATCAGGTTGGTTATCATTGCTTCAGAATTCAGAGGAATGGAACACAGAAAATGTACTTGGAAATTAAGGGACACTGCCCAAAAACATATCATGACTTTTGGAGGACAGCATCTTCTTATCAGCTTCAGTATAGCTCCTTGGTATTTCTTGAAGCTTCTTACTGGAGTCAACACCAGAATGTATCCCCCAGGTTGTCTGTTAATTTGGAAGATTGCCCTACATATATAAATTAGTAAGACACAATTGTAGTACTTGAAATCCGTATCTCAAATCCAGGAATTATGTTACCATATTGAAATACAGTAATCTTACTCAGTTATACTGGGGACTGTCTTTAGAATTCGTGGCCTAGTCAGATGCCAGGCCCCCTAAAGTAGAAGATAAGCAAAATCCCAATAAACAAAGGTGTCTCCTTGGAGCCCATGAATAGTTCTACATAGTTAATAGGGATGCCATTGTTCAATAGCAAAGAGAAGGCCTAGTCAGTAACAGTGATAGCTGTGCTCATTTGCTATTGAGATACAATAATCACAGAAAATCTCGTTTTTACGAGATGCAACAAATTAGATGCTATAAATTATTGCAATGGACCTTTATGTAAAATTCACACATGATACATGTTTCATTTGCTTTGACGTAATAAGAATGCACATATCTTCAGACCTGGTCTGTGCATTCTTGCAGTTTATCTTTTAAGTAAAACATTCAGATTTTCACAATGCTATCTTAAAAGCTATTTCTGGTACTTTTTACTAAATGTTCTTAACTATATTTAGCAAAGAGTAAACTTCATTGATTTCTTTTAGACATGCAAGTAACCATGGGAAAGTTTTTTTAACCTTCAATTTATTTGTTTAATACTCTTATATTTAGCCTTTTGAGTTATTATATGCATATTCAAAGCAGCAATGACTAGCAGCACAGACTTTTAAAATGAATTATTTTCTGAGAATTTTCTAAAAGTAATATGTTTTGTTTTTATTTCTAAAAGCTAAACACTGTAAAACAAAAGAATCATCCCTACAAATTCCATAGTTTTAGTGTCATACTTCAGTGCCCCTGAAGTAATTGTGTCTTATGTGCCATATTAAGGAGAACGAGTGATTGCAAGATAGGTCTTCTGAAGTCTTATTAATACCGAGGTAAATATTCCTGTAGAATAAAGTAAGCTTTAGCACTCCCTAGACTGAGGCTGTTGAGAGGTTTAAACATCCAAATTGGTACTTTGAAACATACCCTTTGTTGGAAAATAGTGAATTAATTAGACAACTATAGAATTACACCCTGAACAACTCAATCCTAAAATGTGGGGTCTGTTGTGTTCTCTGAGCTTGGTTGTTTTCTTGCAGACGTTTGATTACTAAACTAGGTAACATTATCAGTGTTTGGTTGTTTTGCTTACATTTAATATTCTAGTGGCTTATCCTGTCAGTATTGGTGAGAGTTGTCTTGGTGGTGGTTTCTTGATTGGTCTGTTGTTTACTATTAGCTTGTTTTGAGGTTCCTTCATAGGGTATTGTTTGCTTTTTTATTGTTGGCCTAATATAAAACTTGGTGTGAATCTCTGCTCATATGGGTGTTGATTGCAAGTGAGCAGGTGTTTTAGTCTTTCTGTTTCCTTTTGGGCTTTTTGATTGTCTGTTTTAAATGGTGCGTAGATGTTTATGTCTCAGTACTTGTTGATGGCTGATTTGTCTGAGTGCCAGTCTTCAAATCCTATATATTGGTTGCATTCTCTGAAGTACATCATAGACATCAAGATATAACCTTCATTACTGGTGGGGGTGTATTGATAGGCAAGCAACAATATCAGAACTGTTGGTACTCTTTGATCTGAACTTCAGTTTTAAAACTATCAAGGATTTTTGCAGGGATCACGGGAGCTAACATCTCATCTCTTTATCTTTCCCAGTTACCTGTCTCTGGCAATCTAGTGGACCTGTATGGGAATCAAGGTTTGCCTCCCCCAGGACTTAACACCAGCAATTCCTGTCCTGCTAACCTTCCTAATATAAAAAGGGAACTCACAGGTAAATATGAACTCTGTTTTTAAAAGTATAATAAACCAGCCACGTAAGGAATATATGCAATTTAGTGCTAGAAATATAAACATCCCGTTGGATTAAACACTTTCTACTATATTTATTGAAAGAAAGATGATCGGGGCCTGGGAATGAGATGGTGAGATAAACACAGGGCAAAAATTTATGCAGAGATCAGCTTCACCACGATCAATTTAGAGTTGCCAGTTTCATTGTAGGATCTACTTGGCCAGAGGGGTTGGACTAGATGACCTACAAGGACCCTTCCAACTCTGTATCTGTATCATTTGAATGCAATATACAGTCAGAATATAGGGCCAGGATGCTAAAAATTGAATTAATAATTATTTATTAAAATGAATTGCTTGTAAAGTTTTCCATTTATAAAATTAATTGACTTTCCAATATAGACACAGACAGATTCCCATGCCTTCTATCAGAAACTCAAGGAAATAGGAATAAGAAAGACTGAGGAAAGGCAAGGAGCATCTGCCCTGGGAAGCAAATGAAAAAAAATGGGGGAAGGGAGAGAAATGAGGAGAAGGAAACATCAAACTGAATGGGGAAGGAGATTTCAAAAAAGAAACAGAGAAGGGTTAAAATTCATCAGCCAAGCACCCTTTCTCAAAGAGGGCCCAATCTTTAGTCTTTAAATAGATACTTTCCAGCTCCCCAAATGAGTCTCCTGGATTCTTTTTGTTGTCAGCAGCTGTTTCTGTTCTTATTTAAGACAAGATTCTCAGAGTCCACAAATAATTCAATACAATTTTACTCAAAAACATCCAACTCAAAAGGATTCTTAGGTCTCTCATCTTTAAAGGAGTTGCTATTAATCTTGGGGGATCCATTCTGACTAACATTATGCTTTGAGACCTTCCACAGAATATATCCTCTACCTGCCACCAACAAAGATTGAAGCTGGGATCTTTGCCAGGTCCTTGTAGTATTCTTGCAGAGCTTCCTAAACAACACTAGAAAACTCTCTGCCTTCTCAGAAGAGCAAGGGCAGTTGTTTCTGTTGATGTTGTCAACAGATCAGGTCCTCCCTTGCAAGTCTCCATAGTTCCTCTTCACTTGGCAGGGAAAGCAGGCCCGCTGGGAGAGAAGGCAAGGAAGATCAGGGTGACAATTGCAGTCATGTGGAACACACCACTGCTATTCCTACTTGAACCCCAAAACTAAAAGAAGTAAAACTTAAGTGGGCAAAAAGGTTAATTTCTCTATGATAGCTGAGGTACAAGGATTAGGCAGTGTAGATAGAAGTGAGCTTGGTAGACCAACAGCCTAATTTGGTGTAAAACAGGTGGGTCAAACTGAATTTATTCAACATTTCAGCATTGTAGTTCTCCACAGCTGGCCCATGGGGGAGGGACATGGGATGGACACTTTCTACAGCATTCTGATGGCCAAAATGGGGTGCAGGGCCACATGAGCTGCTCCCCCCCTCATGTCCCATTTTTGGACTAAACAGCCTCCTGCAGCACCCTGCCAAGCCAAAAATTCCCCATTTTGGCTGCCAGAGGCACCATGGGCTGGTCCTTTGCTATTTTCAGGATGGGCCTATGGGCCTAATTTAAGCACCTCATGGGACACATCCGGCCCGTGAGCCTTGAGTTTGACACCCCTGGTGTAAAACAACTTCATATGGAACAGAACAAGTGATGGGCAAAATAGAAAGTATAGAGCAACAAGGAAAATGAAGATTTGCTTGTTTACCGAGTGTCTTTTTCACTATTCATTTGCTTCATTTATTGTATATACACTATGGTTCACATAGCGCACTCTGAAAATAAATGATGCTGTGTTCAAATGTGAAATGTCAAGTTCTCTGAGAAAGTTTCTTGTACCAGTCACGTTGTATGGGCCTACAACAGCATCCTTGAATCGATGGGCAAGTCATGAGTGCAGAAAATATTTTTGTTAATGTATAGTATTTGCCTTTCTTTTCTTAAGGAAGGGACATGAGGGAAAAAAACAAAACAAAACCAGCAAAGATAAGGCATCGTTGTGTCTGATGCAGCTTCTTTAAGGAAGATGCTACATTTGTTCATTATTATGCCTTTATAATAAAGAGGCCTTTATTACCCATATTTAGAAATAATCTAGGAGGAGCCAATACAGACGTTTCACTGCATGGTTGATTTTCATCCAATGGTTAATAAAACATATGTGTAGCTTTTTTATTAGTAATTAGAGGGAAAAAAAAGTATTAGCTTTATTACAATATGCTGCTTCCTTGGAGCAAACCTAATATTTTAATGGATAAAATCCAACGTTGCACAAAATGACTTTTATACTTGTGCAACAGGACTTGGCCGACTCGTTCCCCAACCTTCTGGAGAAGATTTTGAGGGTGCAGGGTACACAGGGGTTCACGAAAAAGGAGGAATCTCTTCCTTTCCTGTTCTACTGATGGAAAATATTCTGGCAGATGGAGGCTTAACTGAATGCAGCCCATTATCCTCAGGTTAGCTGCTGCCTCAACTGAAAATGTTACTTTAATATGTTACTATGCATGAAGGATATATTAAAACATACGAAGAATGGTTGCAGGAATTGGATATGGCTAGTCTAGAGAAAAGAAAGACGAGGGGTGACATGGTAGTAATATTCCAGTACTTGAGGGGCTGCCACAAAGGAGAGAGGAGGTCAACTTATTTTCCAAAGCACCAGAGACAATGGATGGAAACTAATCAAGGAGAAAAGCAACCTTGAATTAAGGAGAAACTTCCTAATAGCTTGCCTTCAGAAGTTGTAGGTGCTTCATCACTGGAAGCTTTAAAGAAGACTGGACAGTCACTTGTCTGAAATGGTACAGGGTCTCCTCTTGAGCATGGGGTTAGACTAGAAGACTTCCAAAGTCCCTTCCAGCTCTATTTTGATTCGTCATTTCTAACCTTTAAAGTGGCAGCATTACAGTTACAGTAGTTTCCAGTGATTAGTACACTTCAGCATGCCAGATCCACATAAGAAAGAGGCCCCAGTCAATTTACATGTTCTTTTTTGCTATTCTAAAGATACTAGCAATGGCAGCTCTGATTTTCTGTGACAAATATATATCTAAAAAAATTCCACCTCTGTATTTACCTCTGTATTCATGGCTTCCTGAAATGGGAAAGATAACATTTGGAATCATCATAAAATAGATTTCACAAATCACATTTATTCATGAAATCCAATTGCCAACAACATTATACTAGCATAAAACACTAGTAAAACTCCTTCTGAGTAGTTGCTGAATTAGCAGACCATTGGAGAGAAAAGCAGCCTTTGAATGTTATTTCTCATATGCTACTTTTCTACAAGCTGTGATTTGTTTAGTTTATTTTTCACCTCATGGACCGAGGGTTTGAATCCCATTTTTGCATTCAGAAATTCTGTTTTCTCACTAAAGATATCCCTGAATGTTAACATTGGTCCTTTAATGATAGCTAGCCATACTATAAAGAAAGGACCACACATACCCAGCCTCTTCCCCAAGGCTGGGAGTGTGTGGCCAACTGGGTGGGGAAGACCAGCTTGATTCCACTCCCCAAACTGCTGGCATGTTTCCTCGCATTGGGTAGACCAGTCCGAAGCCAGGCTGGGCCAGTTTTTCCTCTTTGCACTGGGTAGTCCAGGCCAAAGCCAGGCTGGCCTCTTCACATTGGGTAGACCAGGATGGCCCCATGGGCCAGATCCGACCACATCGAGGGCTGGATCCAGCCCACGGGCCTTGAGTTTGACAGCCCTGAGCTACAGGCTTTCGTAGTTTTAAACTTGAACCTATATCCCTTATAAGTCAGATTGAACATCCATATATTAGACCATGGAAATATATCACAAGATTTTGCTATGATGCAGTTTAGGTGGTATATAGGTACATCAGTCAGAGCATATATGAAGTAGAATGCAGCAGAGAAATATCAAAGTTTACTTTGCAAGTGTTGCCTTTTAATATAATACTAAATCTGATTATTTCATTAACATGCATATCATGTGTATTTCCCATAGAATCAGAGGCAAGAGCTTTGGCCAAAGAAAGACAAAAGAAAGACAATCACAATTTAAGTAAGTTGCTTGTTTGTTTGTTTTTCTAACGGTCAATAAACAATAGACAAGAATCAATAACTCACAGTCTTTGAGATTTTAAGAATTTAACCTGTTTTCATAATAATGGGTGGAAAATATAATTACTTAAATATTTCTAAATGTCCAGTTGAGTTTTCTGTACAGGAAATTAGATATTTATTTGTTATTTTGTTACTTGGTTTTAAAACATTTATTTGATACGTTGATACTTTTATAAGGAATTTAATAATTTTCTTCAGTGTTTGTTTAGTTTCTGTAATATAAAAATAATATATTCTTATAAAATTACTGTATATTTGATTCCTTTATATTTCCAAATAATTTTTGGCTGGAATCAGAAAGTCAAAGTGACATTGAAAACATCAAAAAAGATAATAAAATCCCTGACTATTTGTTTGTTTTTCATCCTTAATACAAATAGTAAAAGGCTAGTAGGAAGTCACTTTAATCTAGCATAATTACTCCGATCATATCTTATATCATTCCACTGTACCAAAGCCTTCCTGTGCTCCCAAAATTAAGAATTGATTATGAATAATATAACTTAAAAGAGTTTATGTGTTAGCTGGGAGTAGAGCTTTGTTAAATCTATATAACTAGATGCAAATAATAAAATATATTCATTGTAAGTATAATATGGATATTATACTTAATTTGAATTTTAAGCAGACTTCTTTAATATTATTGGCTTCTCCATGCTTAATACAACAAAAATCTAGCTACATATATTTAAATTATTTTAAAAGGTCATAGATTTTTTTTTATTTTAGGCACTCTTGATTTATTTATTCTCTAAAGGCATTTGCTGCATATTTATGCCAATTTTTTTCTGATGTGACAATTTCTAAATAAAAATAATAATTTAAAACAAAATGAAAGTGGTTCTAATTTGATTGTTGGAGTCTGTGGATGTGGCTTAGAGATTTTATTCTGCCCAATTTGTGCTGTGTTGATAAATCTATTGTAGAGTATTTTTCTTTAATTGAATTTAGGGATCAGTTAATAATAAAAGTGGTTTGTTATTTTTTCAAATGTTCTCTTCCATCTCTGATTCCTAATTTTATACTGCTTTCTTAAAAGTTGAAAGAAGACGACGATTCAATATTAATGATCGCATAAAAGAACTCGGTACTTTGATACCCAAGTCAAATGACCCGTAAGTATATAATAAATTACTCCAAGAAGGTACACTGCTTTTAAGGAATGGTTGGATAGTTGTTCTATTTAATAGAAATACCTCATTTTAGACTGTACATGTAACAATGGAGGAGAAAGAAGAAGATGGAAGGCGGAGGAGAGGAAAGTGGAAAGAGGAGGAGGAGGAGGAAGAGGAGGAAAAGAAGGAGGAAAAGGAGAAAGAGGAGGCAGGGCTCCTTCGCTTCCGAGAAAAGTATACCATTGAAGCACCTCCATGAACTATTCTTTAGACCCTGGCTTATTAAAGCTGCCTTTTTCTCATTATGATATTGTAAATATTCAATAATGTTCAAGACACATTGTCCCTTAGCTGTCTTCTTGGCAGAAAGCCAGATTGATCTTCATGAATATGTAGCTTTAAATCTTCTTTAATCTTTCTGTCAAAACTGCAGCAAAAAGTTGATAGTTGATTGTTTAATAGTGAGATTGGTCTGTAGTTCTTTACCTTCGTAACCTCTCAACCTTCCTTTGGTAGTAACACAATATTAGCTTCTTTTCAAGTTTGAGGTATCTCCCCCCCCCTCCCCGGTAATATATCATTCAATATATCCTTGAAGCATTTATAATATTGGCTTGTAAGGCCATCTGATTAGACCCTGCCTATAATTGGTAGAGCAGCTGCAGCATCATGATCAAATGTGGCTTCTGTATCAAAAGCACACCTCTCTGCATCATGGCAGAATGATGTAATTCCATATGTAGCCAGAAGTGTGTCCTATCAATGATTAGTGGGGAAAAAAACCATCCACTCCCTCCTGTACTAAATTTAATATTCATTTTCTTGTAACTATTTTTGTTTTCCGGCTTACTCAATCACATTTTTGCAGAACATAGTTTTTGCATTGCAATTGTGTGGGTTGTGTGCCTCCTTACCACCACAGTTCTTCCTTAACCTGAAGAGCCCTCAAGACATACTCAACTCTTGACAGTAGCACCAATATGGGAATGGGTTGCTATTGCCGTCCTTTGGGATGTGTTTCTGAGAAGTGGTTCTCGGATGGTTAAGAAGCCATCTGTCCATTACCAAAATCTATCCATTACCAAAACGATCAACAGTTATAATTTCCCTTCCCTTTACGTTGAAAAAAATGCAATAAAACAAATAAGAGGCCTCCTGTCCTAATTCACCTAAATACAGTTCCTGCTTTCAAAGTAGATACTTGCTGGAATCTTGCTGGTTCTTTCTTGAACCCCTTGCTGAATAAATTTAACTCATCTGAACTGAGATTTGCTTCGGGTATAAGCTGATGCTGTTAGCAGGAGCCTGGTAGCTTTTTGACCTCCTGCTATAGCTAATCCAAAAGTGTTTCTTAAAAAGGCAACTGGACTTTTTTTTTTCTTTGAAAACTTCTCACTTGTCAACCAAGATTTTTTTTTTTCAGTTCTTCAGAAGCAAAAGGTTTTCAAGGAAAAAAAACCAAGAAAGTCCACTTGCCTTTTGAAAAAGCATCTTTGGGACAGCTATGACCTGGATGATTGAGAATCTCCATAGACATCTAACTGATCCTGTTTAGCTTCTGATGCCAGCCACAGTTATCTAGGTGCTTCAGCCTGCTGCGATTAGTGTTTCTTTATGGACTTAATGATCTGGATTATTCTTACAGAGACATGCGTTGGAACAAGGGAACTATTTTAAAAGCCTCTGTGGACTACATCCGTAAGTTGCAAAGAGAACAGCAACGGACGAAAGAGCTAGAGAACAGACAAAAGAAACTGGAACATGCTAATAGACATCTTTTGCTCAGAATACAGGTTTGCTGATTAGTATATAAAGGTTACAAGCTGTGTGATTGTTTATTAATTTGATGTATATCACCCTTGTCTGTCAAGACCTCTTTTGAAGCGGGGACAGAATAAAAAAAAAGTTAAAAATCTAAATTGAAAATTAATGCTATAATTGCTACTATTTAATGTAATTAGGGTTTGTTTCTAGAATGGTTCTAGAATATTAATCAAACTGGAAGCAATGATCCTAAATATATGAAAGCTGTTTCCGGATAATTCTATTCCATAAAGAATTATGAAAAAGAATTATGAAAAAATTAATAAAGATTAGATGATAAACTTTTATGCACACAACATAGGTAGGGTTGAACATTTTGCTTCTCTTTTGTGTGCACATACAGTAAATGAAACACATTTTCATTTTATCACAGATTCCAATTTCAACTGATTCAAAGAACTATAATTATCAGGTACACCTGTGCATAAGCCCATAAAACTACTCTGCCATACTCTTCACCCTGCAAAACTCAAGATGCTTAATTGATACTTGGCCATAGAACTGATAATGCATATGACAGCAGGTTCAGGCCAGAAGCATGATTCCATTCCCTCATAGTTACACATACAGATAGTCCTTGACTTATGACCATAATGTCTGTTGCTAAGCAAAACAAATGCTTTATTGGCACTTTGCCTATAAGTTAGATGAGATGTTGGTATTCAGTGCCCTAAAAGGAATGGAGGAAAGGAATCCTGCCACCTTCCCCCTCAATCAAATTCTATGGCTTGAATTTGATATAAAATTCTGGATTTCTTTAAGAATATTGTTGGAAAATGTAGCAGCAAAATAGTTTGTTTCAAAGTTACAAAATGGATGTAACTTATTTGTTAGGGGAAAGGAAGAAAGCATTTCATAATAATAGAGGATTATTTGCTTAACTGTATTAACTAGGAATTACTTTGCTTATCAAGAACTTTTTTCTTTATTACACAAGGGCAAATATATTTTGCTATTAACATTTTAGTTATTCTACTTTAAGTGCTCCCCTTTCTCTTTTCTATCCATTCTTAGAAAGTCTGAAAAATCACCCCTCTTTTGAACAAAAAGCCATTATCATGGGAACAATTATCTTCACCTATTGGTTTCTTTTTTTAAAAAAAAATATATATTAATTTTTCAAATTTTAAAAAACATAAAAATAACTTCATACATTTTTATCAACATCAAGACATCTTTTGTATCTCCTTACATTTTTCAGTATTTTGGTTTCATGTAACAATAAGATACCTTTACTATTTGGCCTTTCCTTTTTGGCCACTGAAAACATATATTCATGAGTTAGAGCAAGGCATGTCCGACCCACGATCCACAGCCACATGCAGCTCTAGACAGCTAATAATGGGGCCAAAATTGTAAATTTTTCACATTATTATGTGACTTTTAGCTACATTTATATACATCAATTGTAATGCGTGTGTGTGCATGTGCATGCATGTGCTATACACACACACACACACACACACACACACACACACAGCCCAAGCAAGCACACAAAGCTCCAATTTTACATGTGCAGGATTAGGTTTCACACCTAAAACCATCCTCTCTCCCCATACCCCACTGCTGTTGCTGTTCAGTGAGCCAGAAAGGTTGGGGATCAATGCTGTATCCCATTTGCTAGGAACAGTATTAAGAGCCATTTTTTAAATCACACAGAAGCATTATAGAGCCTTGGTGGAGCAGTGGTTAGTACTGCAAGCTGTTGCAATTTGGCAGATCGAATCCCACCAGGCTCAAGGTTGACTCAGCCTTCCATCCTTCCGAGGTGGGTAAAATGAGGACTCAAAATGTTGGGACAATATGCTGACTCTGTAAACTGCTTTGAGAGGGCTGTAAAGCTCTATAAAGTAGTATATAAGTCTAAGTGCTATTGCTATTATAGAGAGCATAATGAACACGCTGGCTCCACTTTGAGACTGAGTGAAGAAGGGAAATTGCATGGAAGATTTACCGATCTTCTGCTTATTCTCAAACTGATACCAAAAGCAGTTTCCCTTCTGGTGTGTATAGTAATTTCTTAATGTCAGCACTATGATGGAAAACCAATAATTATCTTCTTTTCCTTATGTCCTCTACTGTATTTTCCATTTTGACCACTGGCCTTTTTCCATATAGAAAGGAACCTATATTGGATGACCAATATAATTAGTTGTAAGATGGTTTGGACTAGAAGGCTTGCCTGCTTGTAAGACAAAATGTTGAATCCTAAAGTTGCTTTTCTTTTTAAACCATTCCAATGCATTCCTTGTTTTTCATATCTCTTCGTAACAGGAACTTGAAATGCAGGCTCGAGCTCACGGACTTCCCATCATGCCAACCACGGGCCTTTGCTCTCCAGAAATGGTAAACCGGCTGGTCAAACAAGAGCCCGTGCTTGACAACTGCAGTCAGCAACACCACCCTGAGCTTTCTTCCACCACTACTCTTGACCTTACCGACGGCACCATCACTTTCAACGGCAGCCTGGCGAATATGACAGAATCGGCCACGAGCACTTACGTTGTCCCTCCCAAAATGGGATCCAAACTGGAAGATATGTTGATGGATGACACCCTGTCTCCCGTCGGTGTTACTGATCCACTCCTATCGTCGGTCTCCCCTGGAGCTTCAAAAACAAGTAGCCGGCGGAGCAGTGTAAGCATGGAAGACGCTGACCAGGCTTGTTAGTGGATACCCTTAGACAGGCCTCTCACAAACTTCTTCATTTTTCCCGATCAGTAGTTTAAAGTAACTTTTCTTCTTTCCCCCCTCGCCCCTCCTAATATTTGAATATATAAGACTATGGATAGCTCAGCATATGTGACTTTTTTTAATGTTTGAAAAGACTTGTATATTGTTTTATAACTACAGTGCTTCCAAAGTACAGGACTGTTATCTGTGAACTAGCTTCATCAAGGAACTCCAAATGATTTCATCTCTACTCAGAAGCAATAGACGACTACAAATCAGTAAGATCCACTCAAGAGGAAACTTCAGTATAACGAAGTAAAGTGACTTGGAAGTGAAATGAAGAAGAATGTATAGAAACCAAAAAGAAAATTAGCTTTGTATAAACTATTTTTCTGTGACTTAATAGTGCCTCCTTTAAAAAAAAGTATACAGTATCTATTAATTCATATAATCTTTCTCACGGCGATAGATACTATAAATGTATCAGGTTACCTTGTACAGAAACTAACTAATTTTAAGTACAGCTCAAGCTAGATTTAATGCAAAGGAGAGAGATCTAAAGATTCAGTGATATTATTACCCATTGAGTGAGCACTCTTCAACATTATGTCTCACCTTTTCAAAAAGCATTATTTTTTAATAATCCTGAGGACATTATTTAAAAAAAAATACTGCACAAGACTTCATAACACAGACTTTTTCTGTCAGTGGGTCATAATTATTTCCTCTTTTTTAAAAAAAATATGTGATACAAATATCAGATTTAGATGAAAATTTCAATTGTTAGATTCAACATTTCATTCTGATTACATTTTTTTTTATAAAAAATGCATCTAGCCATTGCATCAAGTTTTTGACAGTTAAAGTCCTGCCTTATGCACAAAGCCAGGTGGGTGACCTTGGGCCAGTTACTCTCTCTTAGCCCTAGCTAAACAGACAAGGGCAAATCACTTCCAAAATCTTGCCAAGAAAATTCCAGGCAATTGCCAGGAATCAAATACTGACTGGAAGGTGTACACACAAACCCCACTGAATGGATTGTTTTTCATTTTTTTAATGCTTTGGTGCAGGTACCTGTCTTTTCACGAGTGGATTTGTGGCTATTTTGTATATTACAGTCTTCTTTTAAAGGAATGCTTTGACACAGACCGTTTAAATAGTAACGCAGACTTAATCTAGTTAATAAAGCAGAGCGTGGAATAAAACAAGAAGTCTGTGGGTGGGTGAAACTGCAACATGTTCCTTTTTTTTTAGTGAGAATAATATTGTTGAAAATAAGGTTGCTATGTTCTTTCATACCGTATTACACTTTTCAGCAATTATGTTGGGGAAAAAATTACTGTATCTTCAGGTGACTGTGTCTTGAGCCCAACAATGTTAGATTTAACCATGCAACAGTGTTATTGTAAGAGCATGTTCTGTGCATTATCTACTCTGGTGTAGGCCTATGCAATAACAGTAGTGGCGCCTGTACCCTAACCCTAACCTTGCCTAATTATTTTATACAGAGGTTGCATAATCTAACCAGCTGAAAAAGAGATAAGCTTCCACCATAGCATGGAATCCTATCTCCTGGAGAATGAAGTGCCTTAAATTTAGTTGTAACCTTTATGAACTATGACTGAAGTGTGATGTAGGAGAAATTGAGAGGAGGGAGGGAATCACAATGGGGGTAGTTGTTGGGCTTCTCATGAAACAAAGAGTTTCTGATCCTCTCACAGTCGCAAAGTTTTTGACTCCTGTGTCTGGATCTGCTTTGCTTACATATTCAGGAAGTCTGGGCTACTGGTCAGAGATAAGCCTTCAGAATGCTGGTGAGAAAGGCTGATCAAGTCGTGGTAAAATAAGGATCCGCAATCATGAACTGCCATGCACTTTTTGCTTTATGAAACCTCCTTGAAACCACTCAGGCCACTACTCTCTTAAGTCGAGTTGCACAGTGGAAGGTGGGGAGGGGCTTGAACCCATTTTCAGCTTTGCTGATCTCTTAGAGGCAGAGAAGATGACTTGAAGTAAAGACTTTTTTCTTTTAACCTCAATGTATTTTTTTTCCAGCTCATCAGTGACTCAGTTTGCTCCAAACTGGGCTACCTGAATGCTGATAATACTTAAGAATGTTTGTATCCATAAGATAGGAGTAGAAATTTGAATGCTTTTATTGCTAAGGAACCTTAATCAGCTCAGTATTTTTTTTTTTGCAAGTTAAAAAGGTTGCAAAACAGTATAGTCTGGAAATGAGTATTCAGCCCATGCACAGCAGAAACCTCAAATTCAATAGCCAAGAAACAGTCTGTTGTTACCCTACATCTACTTTCTCTAAACTGATGCCCAGCACAGATGTTCCTAGACAGTATTTGGAGGCAGTAGGTTGCATGAAACTGCCATGTACTATCTAACTGTAGTTAGCATTTTGTTGTGGAATGGACTGTTGATATTTTTGTTTTTATAATTATTTTTAAGCATCTCTGACTTTGGGAGAGAATGCTGTTTAAAGCTTTACCAAGCAGGCCATAGCTTGATCTTAAGTGATGCCATTGGCTTGTATTATAAAGTACCCCCCAATTTTGTTTTGTTTTTAAGTGAATAAAGAGCTGGATCTAGGCATGCTTTGCAGGAGTCAGCTTTCTTGATACGACATTTTCTCTCCTTTTAACCTCAATACAAACAGTGTAGATTGTGCATATTAAACTTATTTATTTGCTTCTTTTTGCACAACCCATTTCATTTAATGTTGGAATGTCCATAATGGCAGATCGAATGAAGGTCTAAGCTGTTTTCAGGGCACAGAAGGGTGGGGGATTAAGGTGGCGGCTGGGAGAAGAAGGATGGAGTTTGTAATCTACTCTCTGAATTCTGTGGGGTTTTTTTTTAAATCAGGCATTATTTTTATGGGGTTTCAAATCTGCCTTTGCACACTAAGGACTAGAAATGTCCTTAATTCTTCTGGAGGGAGAAAACACAACCTAAGAATTTTTTAATAACAAAAATTCTGCTCAATTTTTGTGGGTGAAATGTAACATAAACATAGGCTCCATGGTGAAACGTGGCTGCTTTTTAAGAAAAGCCATTCAGCTGAATTCTCTTTTGTAGTATTTTGAATCAAAAAACAGACCCTTAGACCAGAGGTAGTATTCAGCAGGTTTTGACCAGTTCTGGAGAACCGGTAGCAGAAATTTTGAGTAGTTTGGAGAACCGACAAATACCATCTCTGACTGGAGATTTTACAGTATCCTTCCCCTGCCATGCCCACCAAGCCACAGAACCAGTAGTAAAAAAAATGTGAATCCAACCACTGCCTTAGCCCTAAATAATATGTAACTCTGCCGTCACTGAATTTAGATCATCTCACAGTTTAGTGGAAATACAGTCTATCATCCTGGACCTCCTCAGATGAAATTTTTGCATTCCACAATTCCTGTTTGTATGTTGTTCAGAATACAGGCTTTTTTCTCATTTTGCAGTCTGCAACATGGCATATTTGCCTTTTTCTCATTAGCTATTCACTATTTTTCTTTGAATTTCCCCTTCAATGTGCTTACCTTGGAGTTTTCCTATTGCCCGTTAGTAGTTCATATAAATCAAATCTAGCAGACTGGTGCCAAACTTTGCATGTGCAGCATATGGTTCCAGAGGATTTTTTTTTTTTTTTGGTCCATCATCATCATCTCGAACCCAAGTCCACAATCTGATTAGGCTTTCAGTATGTGTTGCGTTTTTAAAAGAGAGATGTCAGGGCCATCAGATACGTGGTAGAGCATTAGACTCTATTGAATCTCAAAGTGCAAGGATTGCATGAACCCAGATGAGAAAAATTGAAGAAAATCCTGTCTTTTTGCTGTCTTTTTGTGAGGCCCATGAAAAGAAAAAAGAAAGGATATACACATTGAATTTTATTCAGTACCATACTAAAGTTCCACATCCTATTCGGACATGGAGTTCAATTTCATTTTTGCCAAAATCACTAGACTTGTTAGTGTCATGAGCAGCTTCCTTACTATTTTTAAACAGTTATAAAAAGCAATACTAACTCTTTTGCCTATAAAGCCTTTAGGAGAAAAGAAACAAACAACAAAGCACAAAATAATGCACTTATCACATGGTTGGACACAAAATGCACTGGTGAAAAAAAGAAATTGATGGTAGAAAAGGCCTCTGTATCTTGAAAAAGTAATATGAATTACTGCCTTTAGTTCTGGATGTTTAGTACCATACTGTTAATCTTTTCATCTGCTGTTGGCCGCAGCAATAAGTTGTGTATGATCCATCGCACTGTAAATTATGGGTCAAGTTAATGTAAGCCAATTAAATAATTTGAACTGTTCCTAATAGACGAATTAAAGTGTTTTTTTAATGTAATGATTTCATAATTCATGTAGAGTGCAATTGAATGATCTGTTTTAAACCAAAGAATGACTTCTGGTGTTAACTTGTGAATATGAATAACAAAGAATACCTTGGATTGTAGAAATTTTCCTCATATAAACCAATCCCTCCCTCCCTTTCTTCTTGCATACCATCTAGTGGGCTTGACGTGACACTGCAATGTCTTGATTTTGCATAATTTGCAGATAGTGGGAATATCATTTTTCATTTTTAACAGCCGCATAGGTAAATACCTAATAAACTATTTACAAATAACTTGCATAAATGGTGGAAATCGGCTGAAAGCAGACAAGATATCAATCTCTGCACTCTAAATTTTTTGTTAAACAGCATATCTTCCTGATTGAAGTCATATTCACATTTTTCCTGGTTTGCCGTCAGAAATACTCATTGTTTTAATAGGAACAGCTAAATAACTGACAGAGGTGGTATATATCTTATAATTCAGTTGCCACTTAAACAAACCTAAACTTTGAATACACAAATATCCCAAACTGCCTGATAATAAGCTGTACCAGAATCTTTAGTTGTTTCATTGGAAGTAAACATTCTTGGAGTAAGAACAGTAAAAATATTTCATAAATGGACATTTCTTTTCAGATTAAGCCCAAGATCAGTCCTATAAAATATTCTGCTTTTTTTTTTTTTTTGAAAAGAATTTTATTAATTTTTTACAAACAAACAAGACAAACAAAACATTAAAACATCAACTCTGATATGTACATCCAGTGTGTCAGTTGGTTCATCAGTTTTGTGCATTCATTTTGTAGTCTCAATTACAATTATGTTACATAACAACTCATATTGTCAATCCAAACTTATATATCCTAATATCACTAAAAAAAAAAGAATTTTTTGACTATACTTTTAATCATTCATGCTTTATGAGATAACAATACTTTAACCAGCTTATTCTGTAACAAATCATATAATCATACCAAATCAATCATAAAAAACCCTTTATAAATATAATGTCAAATAACAAAGGCAAGTAAAACAAAATAAAGATATTCCTTACTGTCTAGCATTCTAAATATTCTATTATCGTATTTTATCATCTAGCCATTGATAAAAAAGATCCCAAATTTCATAAAATTGTTTCTCCTCTTGCTCTCTAATTTCAAATGTCAATCTACTCATCTCAGCACATTCCAATATTTTCTTAATAATTTCTTCCTGTAATGATATTTTCTCATTCTTCCAATTTTTAGCAAATACAATCCTAGCCGCTGTTAATACATTTACAATCAGGTATTTCAAATCTTTACTATATGTATCAGGTAAAATTCCCAAAAAAGAAGATCTCTGGTTTCAAGTCTATATGTTTCTTTGTCATTTTTTCCAACCACATGTGAATTTTAGTCCTAGAATATTTTCTAGCGTCCTCACAAGTCCACCACATATGGTAATACGAGCCGGGTATCTGATGACATTTCCAGCATTTTTCAGATTTGTTCTTAAACATTCTTGCTATTCTTGTCGGGGGAAAGTGCCACCTGTAAAACATCTTATACAAGTTTTCTTTATATGCTGTTGACATTGTCATTTTATAATTTTGAAACCACAATTTTTGCCATTTCTCTAGATCAATCCCACATCCAAAATTCTTCCCCCAAACAATCATAGTTTCTTTAACTTGTTCTTCTTCTAATTTAATTCCCAGTAAATAACCATATAATTTTTTAATCACCTTCTCATCAGTACCCATCAAGATCTTATCTAAATCAGTCTGTTTATCATAGAATCCCTCCGTTTGAGAATCTTCATCATACCTTGAATGTATTTGCGCATATGAAAACCAATTCATCCTTATAACTTGTTCCTCTAAGTTTTGGATCGATTTAAGTTCACCCTTTTCATCCAATAGTTCCCCATATCTAACTGTTTGTTCCTTCTTATAAGTTATCGGATAGGAAAATGCTTCAATAGTCGATAACCAAACTGGGATTTTCAAATAACATTGTCTTTTTATCTTCTCCCAGTTTAACCACAAAGACTCCCGTATATAATGTCTTCTAAAATAACCCTGTGTTTTAGTTCCCTTATACCATAAAAAAGCATGCCAGCCCAACAGCAAATCATGCCCTTCTAATGCCAGCAATCTATGCTTTCTTAATGTTATCCATTCTTTGACCCACATCAAACTTGCAGCTTGATAATACAATTCCCAATTAGGCAGGCCAAAACCTTCTCTAATTCTAGTGTCTTGCAAAAGCTTTAGCTTTATTTTCGCTTTTAAACAAAAAACTATTCTGCTTTTAAGGTGTATTAAAAATACCTTTTTGATATGGTATCCAATTGAGACTAATCCTATTTCAAAATTGCAAACCATATGCTTGCCTAACAATGAAGTTTGGAATAAAATTGGAGTTCTTAATATCATCTAATGTGACCAAATAATAGTTCTTTTTGACAGTCTTTCTGTTTCAAATCCATACAAAGAAAGATTTAAGATCTCAAAATTGCCCATCAACTTTTAGCCCTTAAACTATAAGTTTAGCAGACACTCGGGTTGCCAAAACTCTGCTTTCTCCCTTAGTAAGAGGTACATAATATTTCTATTTCACTTGAATTCATGATGTCTATATGTGCATTAAAATAACACATGCAAAGTCTGTATTCCTCTTAGGCCACTCTCTATTATTCATATCTTTTGGTGAAGTGTAACTTACTATCTGGACAGAATAAGAAACATAAAAAAGAAAAGAAAGGAAATAGCTGCATGATAATTTTTAGACACTGTCCAGTTTCATTCTGCGGACTTCCAGGTATTTGGACTTCAGTTCCACAAATTTTCTAAGCAGCAGGAATAATCCATTTTAGATTGTGCAAAAGAATGAATACCACAATTTATTCAACACCATAAAACAGTTATCTTTCCTGGGATCACTCAATAGCTACATAATCTTAATTATTTCTCATGATATTATCTATGAATTGTGGCTTCTAATCCCCCTGTGGGTGTCATTGGTGCTTTAAGACAATTCTTAGAAGGACATGCCTTCTGCCCAGTATTACAAGATCCCATTTCGTAAGGAGATTTTATATCTATATCTGATTTTACAAGGCTTATGAGATGTTCGAATGAACTCTGGGCATTTTACAGTTCCCATTATCGCAAATTCAGATTAAAATACAAAGTAATAGAATATCAAACTAATAAATACATTCAAAGAAGAAGAAAACAAAAAATCACCCCTACTAATTAATCAAACCAGCCAGGAATACTACCATATAATCAATGCAAGAAGACATCTCAAAAGAATTAAGGCTGGGTCATTTTGGAAAGGAGACTGCCTATTAGCAGATAAAACTGGAAAAATGGGAAGATGGGAAGATGTCAGATATTCAGTCATATCACAGAAGATCATTTCTATCTTTTACTGACTTAGAAAGCAAAAACATCTTAGAAGATATGAGAGAACAACTGGAGGAAATAAATGGATTTCACTATTGAATAATCCAGGAACTTCTATGTTTACTTTCAGCTATCCATTTCTAGTTATCTTATGTAGGTCACAAAATCTATGAATAGTACATAGCTTTTTCTGACCATTCAAAGCCCATGAGCCAACTGTACCTTTAGAAAAGGACACCTAAATTCAGAATGGAAAGAGGACAATGATGATGGAGAATGGATCTGGAAGAGGTTATAAGAAAGATTAATCTGTGTAGCTTGAACCTGCATTCTAGTTTTGTTATTTCTATTAAATGTTGCAGCTTTACATAATTTCTCTGACAAATGCAGAACTAATGTAACATCCATCTTAGATTAGTTCCATATGATCAAGCCTAATTCAACATGGATCAAGGAAATTCATGTTGCTCTAATGTGTAACTCCAATTTATAAGTTCTTTTGTCTGAAAATTAGCATGTAATTTGCATCACTGGCAGTCTCAACTGAAGAGAGACAACAGTTGAACTGCTTAATCTATATTGTGAAATTGATGTTGATATTATTCATGGTTTTAAATATTTTTTGTTTTTAAATTTTAATGAGAATTACAGGAAAAAAATTTAGCCAAAAGATATGCTTATCCCAAAGGGCAACTACAGTACCACAGGCACATTAATAAGCTTACCCAGGAGTAGGATGAATGATAATATTAACTAATGTGCCTATGTAATTTTTCAGTATTACTTAAAATATAGTTATATTTTTATTGCAACACTAATATTAAAATTTTAGCAGAAAATCTTCCAAGGAATAAAAGGCGAACTAAACAATATGTAAATATATAGCCTGATCTAGTTCTAGAGCAGGTTTCCCCACCTCTGGATGAATCTATTCATTTCTTCAAATTAAAATATTCAAAAGTTACACCCAGATAACTTACAGAAGAAGAAAAGGCAAACTAAAAATGGCTCTGCAAAAGATGGAGCTGATGACCATAATGAAGAGCCAGTAAGTAAATGTCTCTGGACAAGGAGAGAATGGGAGATCACCCACATGTGCACCAAATAGTAGTGAGCGGTGGTTTTTGAGCACTGTGACATACAAGAATAACATTGTGCTCACAACCACAGTTAGTGCCTTTTAAAGGATACTGCTTTTCACAAATGTCCTTTTCTAATTTGGGAATTGTTTGTTAATTATTTTTAAGCTATCAAAGAAAGATGACTCTGAAAATGCCAAGTGACTTTTCCTTCAATTTTTAATGAAAGAAAATTTCAAGTAATAATTGACCCAAAGCATGTAGATGGTGATTCCTTGCCTCTAGTTTTCATATTGAAACTGTTGGTTTGTGATCTGAAAGTGGAGATCATTTCAATCTGTCATGGTCAGATCACTGTGATTTGATCACTGTTTAGTTCATTAGCATTCTTGGCCTTCTTGAAGACATAAGAAGGACTGATCAGGATTATCTGTACCAGATACTTTATGGATCAGTGAGTTTTCAGCAAAAGTCTAGGGAAACTTTTAGTTCTGCTATCTGCCTGAATCATTTCTAGAATTTAGAGGTAACTAAGACACTAGATGTGATGGCCTATAGGTGGTCTGTCTTTTCCAATGCCAAGGTTTTTTTTTTAATATACTAAAAAGCCCTGGGAGATGAAATGGCAAAAAATTAAGAGTTAATACCATCAAATAGTGGCATTTGTTTAGGTTCCACTTCCAGTCTATATGGAGACAGTAAACAGTAAAGCTTTTTTGGCTTACAGAGCAATCCTAAGGATGCTTGCACTATGTCAAAAGAACAGACAAGCATAGAGGACTGATCATCAACTCAAGCAGACAGTTTTTCTTTGGTCCAGGACTGACTCATTATTCTTGCAGTGAGTGGGTGGCTATGCTGGCTTCTTACAGATGTTTCAGTACCTTCAGAACTGAAGAAGCTTCTTAGATGAGAAGCAAAACATCTTCAAACAAAAACAGAAAGCCCAGTTGCCTTTTGAAAAAAAAAAACATCTTTGGGACAGTCATCAATGCTAGACTTCATGCTGTCTTCAGAGTCATAACGGAAATGCATCTATCTTTTTCCTTTGTTTCTCATGTTTATTTTTTCACAACCACATATAACCACCGGGCTGGGGGGGGCAGGGGCAGAGGGAGGCACACATTGTTTTTACTATTCTGATCCTAAACAGAAGATAATCCTTATCCTTCATGATTGTGTCCAAGTCTGTCATTGCCTTTCTCACTAGGCTTAGTCTTCTTTACTTTTCAGCTCATTTATCTATTTTAACTCCAAGAAAATTAAACTGGAAATCACATTTTTTTCACATCAACTGCAGGTTTATTAACCACAAAGTTGACATTGCCAGGATTTTCTAACTTTTCATTTTTATTTTCATAATGAGCTCTTTTTCAGTCTCCTATCTTTCCGCTTATAAAATAGTACTCCAGCAGATCTCAGACTGTCAGCATTTAATTTTATTGTTGATGCCATCCATCATCTCTTCCAAACATATTATTTTTGTAACCATTCAAATATATAAAGTTCATTCCTTCAATAATTCATTATTTTTACAATGCTTTCTTGTTCACTGTGAAGCTATTTTTAAGAATGGGCAGGTTTTCTGACATTCCTATTAGCATTCTGATACAATCTGTTGCCAATAATCTACAATATGTACAATCTACAGAGGAATTATTGAGTCTGTCATCTGCACCTTTATCACTGTCTGGTTTGGCTCAGAAACTAAATAAGACAGATACAAACTTCTAATGGATAATTAGAATTGCAGAAAAACAATTGCTATCAATCTGCCTTCCATTAGTACTTGTATACTGCACAAATTAAAAAGAGGGCTGTATCTACAGACCACATTTTGGACATAAATTGTTTCAACTTCTATCCTGAAAATGACATTATAGGGCATTGCATGCCAGAACAAAAAGACACAAAGACAGTTCCCCCCCATGCCATCACTCTGCTAAACAATTAATTTCCACAACACTGTCAAGCTATTTATTATGACTGTATTACTATTCTTCTTCTCATCCTTCCTATTACGCCCCTTTTCCTACTTATGACTATAACTTTGTTGCTTGTATTTTTATTATTTATATTGTTTATTTAGTTTCCTAGTATGATTTGTTGATTGCTTATTTAGTATCATATGACTATTATTAAGTGTTGTATCTTATGATTCATGATGAATGTATTTATGATGATTATGATCATGATTTATCACTTATATCTTTTATGTACACCGAGAGCTTATGCGCTGAAGACAAATTCCTTGTGTGTCCAATCACATTTGGCCAATTGTTATGAACTAATAAAACGCTAAAATAAAGTTTTATCAAACCTTTAGAAAAAGCAGGATTCTAATCCTGAACTTCTGATTGGCCGATCATAGCGATATTGGATTGGTCCCTTCAGGAGAATCTGATTGGCTGTTAACGAGCCACTCTCATTGGTTCAAGGGGTTAACACTCCACGTTTCTCATTGGTTACTAGATCAGCAGCCTGCCCTATAAAAGGGCTGCTGCTGCCCTAGGATTTTGCTCTGTTCAGAATGATTAATAAAGAGTTGAAGTTCACTGTTCACTGTCTTGTCTTCGTTCCTTGCGCTCATGCGCAGAACTTAACCCTGGCGACGAAGGTGGGATACGGAGATGTCAGAGCTGACTGAACACTACAGAACACCAAACAGAGCACGTGGCTGAAGGCACATCGACAGCGGAAACCATGTCTGGCGGCACCATACCACCCGCTCCATTTGACCCGGCACAAGAAGACTGGGACTCATACATGGACCGGTTCCAGATGTTTCTGGAGACCAACAACTTGAAGGATGCCACTACGGGAAAAAAGCGAGCGGAATTCCTGACCCACTGCAGACCTGCCGTGTTTAAGATGGCCAAGGCACTGGCGAAACCGGCTGAGGTGAAATCCATGGACTGGGACATCCTCGAGCCCCTCCTACGGGCCCACTATGCACCTACTGTACCAACGCTTGTCCAAAGACATGAATTTTACCAGAGAGACCAGCGGAAAGGAGAGAGCGTTGCAGATTTCATCGCGGATCTCCGGAACCTGGGAGGCCTCTGTGGGTTCGCCGACCTTGAAGAAGCTCTGAGAGACCGAATAATTCTGCGATTAGATGCACCACATGTGCAAAGTAATCTGATGATGAAAGGCAACATCAGCCTTGCAGATGCCATCGCTGACGCTACTGCAGCAGAAGCAACTAGGAAGTCAGCTGCCCGAATGCGCCACACCAACGCACCACTCCGCCAACTCGCCAGCAAAACCTCACCTCGCCTAGAGAGACACACAATGGCAACCCACCATGAGGAACTCGAATCGTCATCAGAAAGTGATGAGGAGGAAGTAAACCGGTCCGGTCTGAACGTGACCAACGCCACCAGCGGAATCAAAGACTACAGCACCAATGCGCAGGTTGTGGGGCAAACCACCTGCAATCAGACTGCAAATTCCTCGATGCACTCTGCAACTTTTGTGGTAAAAGAGGCCACATCAGAAAGGTCTGTAGAAGCAAGCAAGGGTCCAGCCCACTTCAGAGGGGGACCAATGACCGCCAAACCACAGGGAATCATCCTGTGAGGCGGGAACATTTGAACCATCAATGGAACAACCACTCCTACAGAAATAAACCACTAGCCAATTCAATGAAATGAGAAGAGGCACACCAAGCCATTACAATTGGTCACGCCTCATCACTAGATGCAAAGAAGATCCAAGTGAAGGTCGCCATCAAAAACCAGCCCTGCGTGATGGAAGTCGATTCAGGATCGCCCCTCTCAATGGTTTCCTGGAAGACCCTTAAATAATTAATTCCTGCCGTCCAGTGGCAAGACCTCAGAACCCAAAGAATCATGCTCAAGGATTATCAAGGGAACCGAATTCCGGTCGTTGGATCCAGCCTAGTCCAGGTCTCATTCAAAAATTGTACTGCATCTTTACCATTGACCATCGTCGACCGTGATCAGCCTAGCTTGTTAGGCCTTCAATGGTTCGCCCCACTCGGGATCGAGGTAGCCGGCATTTACCAAACCAGAAGCAACGACTGGGAGGAGGCCCTCATCCAGGAATTCCAGGACGTCTTTGCAGACAAACTAGGCAAGTTCAAGGGGACCCCAATATCATTTAACCTAAACCCTGAAGTAGCCCCCATCCATCTTAAGCCTTGTTGGGTACCTTTTGCCCTTAAACCTGTTAGGGATAACATTGTTTACCCTAACTGGTTTAGGTAAAATAATAAATAAGTTATCATGGTTTCTTGGTTAAGGTGTGTGTAACTTTAACTGCAAGAATGTAATTAAGGGTGTGTAAAAGCACCATAAAAGGAGCAAGACAAAGGCAGCTCGCTCTCTGGCTTAATGATCCCTAATTACTGGATGGATTGATGACTGCGTTTTTTCCTACTGGAACGAGAGAGAGAAAGGAGTGTTGATTTCTCAATGGTGAGAAGAGATAATACGGACTGATTTATTGTAAGTGAACTGACATTGAATATTCAACACGGACTTTGCAAATTGAGTATCACCGAATGAACTGACTGAAATGATACATGACTAATGGACTGTTTTTGACTATTCTATAAATCCTAATGGAATAAACTATATTTTGATAGCACAAGCGTATCTGCTTTTTACTGAGTGTTAACTAACATACAAACTCATCTCACACATTTACCTGTCTGCCTAACTGACTAACGCTGCACATTCTGTTTAGCGTGTTTCCTTAACATTGGTTGGGGGAACAGGCTTAACAAAGGTTATGGGCCCAGAGGCTGCAAAGTCAGTTTAACTAGGATAAAACAGATTTATGTAAAAAGTGAGAGTTTGTGTTGTTACACATTACAGTAAACAGACAGCTGTGTTTTATTAATTATAGTTTTATATCCATATATAGAAAACATGGCACAAGTCAATCTACAAAGTTTGTCCCTTATATCCAAGCTGGATGGAACGAACTATGTTTCATGGTCTATGAAATGTAGTCTACTTCTACGAAGAGAAGGTCTGTGGAATATAATTGAAAACCCACCAAACGTAGAGGAATGGGATCCGGAGGTTGAGGAAAATAGTCAAAAGATAGAAGACTTTAAGCAGAAGAATAAACAAGCTCTTTGCATAATAGGACTAACACTATCTGACCAGCAACTTGTTCATATCCACAGAGAACAAACGGCTGTTGGGTGTTGGCAGAAGCTGAAGAGGATTTATGTCTGAGATAACGTTGGTGCTCACATAAATCTAACACGGAAGCTTTTCAGGATGCATCTCCAAATGAATGGTGATATGCTGAGTCATTTGAATACTATGAAAAGCATTTTTCAAGAACTGCACGAGAAAGAGCTTATTTTCTCTGAACTACACCAAGTCTACATAATTCTGTCTTCATTAGACGAAAGTTTTGATAACTACGTTACTTCCCTTGAAATTTTGCCTAAGGAAAGCCTAACTTTAACTGATATCACTGGCAGATTGATTGAAGAGGCCAGAAGAAGGCTTGAAAGAGACCAGTTAAGGAGGGATCAACCTCAAAAAGAAGATATTGAATCTCCTACTGCATACGCAATTAAAAAGTGTTTTAATTGTGGAGGAAGAGGACATTTGGTAAGGTTTTGTAAAAAAGCAAAGCACCAGAACGCTGGCCAGAATACTAAAAGTCACCAAAAGAAAAATAAAAATTTTGAGTTAGCCATGGATAGTAATAGAGCTGTAAAAAATAATTTATGGGTGGTTGACAGTGGAGCATCCCACTGTATAACAAATGATAACAAAAATTTTGTTAAAATGTCCATGAGTTCACAGCAGATATCATTAGCCAATGGCTGGAAACTGAAAGCTAAAGGTCAAGTTATAGCATATTGTTCTTGCATAAAAGAGAATGTAAAAATGTTATATGTACCACAACTTAAGTTTAATTTATTTTCAGTAAGAATTTTGGTTAAACTAGGATATGTAGTTACCTTTAGGGGAGGTAACTGCATAATTGAAAAAGAAGATAAGAAAATTACTGCATCTTTAAGAGGTGAATTGTATGTGTTCAATGATAATGATTTAGAGGTGGCTAACATGGTTTATGATAATAAGAAACCTAATGATGAATGTATTCACTTGTTACACCAATGGCTAGGGCATTTAAATTTAAAAATGCTTAAGAGAACTGTTCAGCTCTCTAAAGGAATAAGTTTGAAACCTTGTAATAAATATTTGCAATGTTCTGCTTGCAATCAAAGCAAAAGCAAGGTCATACCGGCAAATAGAGTTGATGGATTTACTACCAAAGAGCCTTTAGAGGTAGTATTTGCTGATTTAATAGGTCCAAAAAAACCAAGTGTAGGAGGTGCTTGATATATACTAAGTATAATGAACCACTATTCCAGATATGGGTTCTGCTATTTGATGAAGAGCAAAACTGAAACGTATCTAAACCTATTTAATTGGATAAAATTTGTAGAAAGGAAAACTAAAAAGAAATTAGTAGCTCTTATAACAGATAATGGTGTGGAATTTACAAATAATAAATTCCAGAGTAGACTTAGGATGGCAGGTATTCAACATAAAAAATCTGCACCATATAGGCCACAACATAATGCCTTTGTAGAGAGACGAGGCCAAACACTGCAGTCAATGGCATGTACTATGTTGTCTGATTCAGGATTACCTGACAATTTGTGGGGAGAAGCAATAATGTGTGGTAATCATATATTAAATAATGTTGTTAATTCAACAACAGGTGAATTACCATTCACACTGTGGCATGGTACGAAACCTGATTAAGTTACATGCACACATTTGGAGCACCAGCATTGGTGCATATCCCTACACAACTCAGACACAAAGGACAGCATTGAGCTAAAAGATTATTTTTTGTAGGATATGAATCAAATCACAGATCTTATAGATTCTGGGAACCAGGTACATCTAGAGTTTACACCAGTGCTAGTGCAAAATTCCTAGAACATGTAGGATGGAATAGATTAGAGCAAGATTTAGATAATGATGTAATTATTGAACCCTACAAAAGGCAGAAAGAAAAGACTAGTTATAAGAAAAGTCCAATTAAAGAAGAAGTCCACGAAGAGCAAATGGGACCAGAACAAGAGGAAACAGTTGATCAGGAAGAGTTAGATAATCAAGAACAGGTAGTAAAGGAAAGTCCACCTGTAAGTCCTGTAATACCTAGACATTCTGCACGTGTAACTAGACCACCTGATAGGTATCAAGCAAGTATAGTTTGCCAAGTAACTAAAGTTCCAACTAGTGTAGATGAACTTAGGATGTATCCTGCTAAGGATCAGGAGAATTGGCAAAAGGCAATGGAAAAGGAACTAAATTCATTAACGGTAATGAAAGTATATGAAGATGCCAAATTCCCTCCAGGAGAAAAGTCCATTGGGTGCAAATGGATATTCAAAGTAAAAACAGGACATAATGGGACTGTTACCCATAAGGCTAGGTTGGTAGCTCAAGGATTTAATCAAACTGCATTTGATTATGATGAAGTTTTTGCACCAAGTCTTAAAGCAACATCCTTGAGAGCAGCTTTAGTGTGGGCAGCTAAGAAAAACTATATCATTAACCATTTAGATGTAGAAACTGCTTATCTGCACCATTGCAGCACACTATATATTTGAAAAAACCAGTTGGTATAAAAGATAATAAATTAAATAGTAATGATTGTTGGAAACTCAAAAGGAGACTTTATGGATTGAAACAATCTGGCTGTGAATGGAACCAATATATTGTGAAAGAGTTAAACAATATAGGTTTTAAATCTGGTTTAGCAGATCCATGTTTGTTTAAAAGAGAAAATAATGGAACGGTGTCATTATTGTTATTATTTACAGATGATATTGCTTTGATAACTAAGACTAATAATGAAGCTAATGAGATTATATCATTATTAGCCAAAAAGATAAAATTAAAGCATTTAGATGAAATTAAAAAGTATCTAGGATTGACAAGTAACAAAACAAAAAATGGTTTTAAGATATCTCAAGAAGATAAAATTTGCCAATTAATTAAAATGTATAAAATGCAACTTTGTAAACCGGCAAAAACTCCAATGAGTCAAGAAGTTTGCCAAACTGATGCTCAAAGTCCCAAATTCAATAAGTCCATATATCAATCTTTGATTGGTAGCTTATCATATATCAGCAATTGGTCAAGGCCAGATATTGCTTATAGCGTTAATCAGCTGGCGTGATTTAATGCAGATCCACATCAATGTCATTGGCAATCATTAAAGAGAATTTTAAGATATCTTAAAGGAACAATGCACCATGCATTGTATTTAGAGCCAAAGGGTGATTTGAGTCTTAGTGCCTATGCAGATGCAAGTTTTGCAACTGACATAAACACTAGAAAATCAACCTCTGGAATGGCTATATTATTTGGTAAGACACCAATAGGGTGGAGGTCAATCAGACAACAGCATATCAGCTTGTCCATGATGGAAGCGGAATTTTCATGTCTATCATTACTAAGCACTGACTTAATTCTGTACAAACAGTTATTATTAGACATGGGTGTAACTGTTAAAGATTCCATTATTGTGTACGAGGACAACCAGGCAGCCATACAGTTGGCTACTAATATTGATGTAAAAACTAGATCAAAGCATACTGATTTAAGATACTTAAATGTTAGAGAATCTGTGAAGAATGGTCTAATTAAACTGGAGTACTGCATGACGGAAGAAAACATTGCAGACCAGTTTAGAAAAGCTCAAGGTGTAGTCAAGTTTAAAGAGAGTTGTAACAACTGTGATTTAAAGGTGTAAATGGTTATATTGTTATTATTACCCAAAAGGGGAGAATGTTAGGGATAACATTGTTTACCCTAACTGGTTTAGGTAAAATAATAAATAAGTTATCATGGTTTGTTGGTTAAGGTGTGTGTAACTTTAATTGCAAGAATGTAATTAAGGGAGTGGTTGTAAAAGCACCATAAAAGGAGCAAGACAACGGCAGCTCGCTCTCTGGCTTAATGATCCCTAATTACTGGATGGATTGATGACTGCGTTTTTTCCTACTGGAATGAGAGAGAGAAAGGAGTGTTGATTTCTCAACAGTGAGAAGAGATAATACAGACTGATTTATTGTAAGTGAACTGACATTGAATATTCAACACGGACTTTGCAAATTGAGTATCCCCGAATGGACTGACTGAAATGATACATGACTAATGGACTGCTTTTGACTATGCTATAAATCCTAATGAAATAAACTATATTTTGATAGCACAAGCGTATCTGCTTTTTACTGAGTGTTAATTAACATACAAACTTATCTCACACATTTACCTGTCTGCCTAACTGACTAACGCTGCACATTCTGTTTAGCGTGTTTCTTTAACATTGGTTGGGGGAACAGGCTTAACAAAACCAAAGATTGACGAGCAGCTTGATAAATTAATAGCCCAGGGTGTTTTAGAACCAACAGACCACACTCATTGGGAAACCCCAATCGTAACACCCATCAAACCGGATGGATCATTAAGGATTTGTGGGGACTACTGAGCCACCCTAAATCATGCCCTTCAACAGAACGCTTACCCGGTGCCGGTGGTACAACACCTTCTCCATTCCCTGGGGGGCGGAAAAGTCTTCACTAAATTGGATTTAACACAGGCGTACCAACAACTGCCTGTAGATAAAAAAACAGCAGAGGCACAAATGATCGTTACGCACCGAGGTGCCTTTAAGTGCAACCGACTCCAATTAGCGTAGCCCCAGGGATTTTTCAAAGTTTGATGGAGAGACTCTTGCAGGGGATCAAAGGGGTCGTACCATACTTGACATTTTAATTGCTGCCCCGAATAGAGAAATACTAGAAGAGTGTCTTAAATTGGTTCTCCAGAAATTTAAAGACTCCGGCCTTAAGTTTAAAAAAATAAATGTCAACTTTGTACAGATAAAGTAGAGTTCCTGGGGTACCTAATCGATAAACAAGGCATTCACCCCACCAATAGCAATATAAAAGCAATCAAAAACACCCCAAAAACCAGAAATAAGACTGATCTCCCAGCTTTTCTGGGGCTCATTAATTTTTACAGCATCTTCCTGTCCCACAAAGTGACCATAGCTGAGGCCCTACATAGACTTCTCAACAAAAAAGCAACCTGGGTCTGGGGGCACTGAGAGGAGCACGCGTTCCGACAAGTGAAAAACTTATTAATCTCAGATGCTGTTTTAATGCAGTATAACGAGACTTTGCCTTTAACAATTACATGTGACACATCACCATTTGGAGTAGGAGCCATTTTGAGCCATGTGTTACCAAATGGTAGTGAGGCCCCTATTGCCTATTTTTCAAGGACCCTATCAAAGGCTGAACATAACTATAGTCAAATCGATAAAGAGGCTCTTGCTGTTGTATCTGCTGTGAAACGGTTTCATGAATATGTATATGGACGAGTTTTTACTATTGTTACCGACCACAAACCTTTGCTGGGGATTATAGCGGGAGACAAGCCAACCCCCTATATATTATCACCTAGAATGACTCGCTGGTCGGAGTTTTTGGCTGCGTACAACTATAGACTGCAACACTGCCCGGGGAAAGCCATTCCCCATGCTGACGCACTGAGCCGTGCACCACTTCCGGAAACCGTCGACGACCCAGCTCCAACCCTTACGACACTCGAGATTGAAATGCTACATTCACCGCTGCAAACAGCTAGAGACATTGCAATCGAAACAAAACGCAATCCTGTCTTAGCGCAAGTTCTTAGCTGGGTCGAACGGGGATGGTCAATAGAACAAACCCTTGACGACTTCACCCCCTTCAAGAACCGGCAAACAGAACTTTTTTTGCAAAAAGGCTGCATCCTATGGGGGGATAGAGTCATTCCCCCAGAGCAGCTACAATGAGCAGTATTAAAAACACTGTCTGAGGGTCACCCGGCATCGTGCACATGAAAGCGCTCGCACGAAGCTACGCTTGGTGGCCGGGCATTGACAAACAGATCAAAGCCTGGGTAAAGACTTGTTTAAAATGCCAAGAAGTTAGCAGTGCCCCACCTAAAGCAACTCCAAAAGAATGGGAAACACCCCGGGGACCGTGGTCCCACATCCACATTGACTTTGCGGGACCTACTAAGGGACATACGTTCCTCCTAACAGTGGATGCCTATTCCAACTGGCTCGAGATCCACGAAATGAAGAGTACTACAACAGAGTCCATCATCTGGAAATTGAACAGGCTATTCGCGACGCATGGACTGCCAGACATTCTGGTCTCCGACAATGGACCCCAGTTTACCGCTCTACCCTTTGAACAATACTTAGCGGACAGGGGTATTCGCCATGCGCTAACTTCACCAGCGTACCCTGCGGCTAACGGAAGGGCCGAGTACATGGTACAATTTGTTAAAAAAACCCTCTACAAAATGGACTATGGGGACATTGAAGATAAAATAAACAGAATACTCCTTCTCTAACACATCACTCTGCACAGCGTCACCAACAAGACTCCAGCTGAACTATTGATGGGATGCAAACTCCGTTCCCACCTCAACCGGCTTCACCCATCTTACGAGCCAGAGCCGCTATGGATCTAGCGGAAAATGCCACGAGTTCAAGATAGGCGATTTAGTTTTCGCCAGAAAACTTTCCAGCGAACCGTTGTGGGTCGAGGCAACTGTAATTCAAGCCACCGGACCCAGGTCGTACCATGTGAAAACCTGCGATGGAAAAATATGGAAACGCCATATAGATCAGCTTCGCTCGAGGCTACAACCCAGTTTCTGCGACTCCGGGTAACTCCCAAACTGAGGGGGGAGGGGATGTCGAAGAAACCGAGATGGTGGAAAGCAAGAGCGAAAGAAGTCAGCAATCGGGCGTGACAAATGAAGAAGAATCAGGGAGGGGAGTGTCCTCGCCACAGAGGAACACCTCAACAGAAGCAAGCCCATAAAGATCGGAGGACAACAATGAGAACATCAGCGGCACCGAGTCATCCAATGAGGATACAGAACCACCGGTACCTGATTTGCCCAAAAACGTCCTGCCGAAACCGGATTACAGACAGGAACCGGTGGGACAGCGTAAATCTAATAGACAGTCAAAACAACCTTCATACCTCAGGGATTACGTCACCGCACCCCTTAAACAGAACCCGGGGGGAAGGGGTGTTATGAACTAATAAAAAGCTTAAATAAAGTTTTATCAAACCTTTAGAAAAATCCTGCACTTCTGATTGGCCGATAATAGTGATATCGGATTGGTCCGTTCAGGAGAATCTGATTGGCTGTTAACGAGCCACTCTCATTGGTTCAAGGGGTTAACACTCCACGTTTCTCATTGGTTACTAGATCAGCAGCCTGCCCTATAAAAGGGCTGCTGCTGCCCTAGGTTTTTGCTCTGTTCATAAATGTTTCATAAAGAGTTGAAGTTCACTGTTCACTGCCTCGTCTCTGTTCCTTGCGCCCATGCGCAGCACTTTACACCAATAAAGAATGTTATTCTATTCTATTCTATTCTGTTCTGTTCTGTTCTGTTCTGTTCTGTTCTGTTCTGTTCTGTTCTGTTCTGTTCTACTCTACTCTACTCTACTCTACTCTACTCTACTCTATTCAACAAAGCTAAGCCTCCTTTGTTATATAATGTGACAATAGTTTGAAGAACTAAACTCTGGTCTTTTCCTTAAAATTGTTTGTTCATTTGGAGTTTCTCTCAGCATTTGTGGTTTTATTCCTCTGTGTAAAACCTTAAGCAAACTGTTGTTGTTCTGAGATATTAGTGAAATGGTTCAGTAATTTGCATTGTTTCTTGCATCTCCTTTCTGTGTAATCATTTTCAGTGTCTAGGCCAAACAGTTTTCTTTTATATTTGTTGACACAAATCGGTTAGCACTTTAATTGCTTCCCTGAAGGTTTAAACAGTTTGGTAAGTATTTCATCTTGCTTTCTCATTGCCTGTCTTGTGAAGTTCATTCTGAATACATCTCTGCAAATATTTCTGTCATGTTATGCTCCTATTTGTAAAGCAATGCATCCCTTATAATCGTTCTATTTTCCAGTCTTGTATTGGATGTACGCTTTCCCGTGATTTCTTTGACTTTAAAGAGTCAAGAGTCTTTCTTTGCTAGCTAGTTCTATTTTTTATATTCTTGATTGAGATACATTCCCTTGTCTTTGTGTTTAGATATTTCAAACACAACAATTCTTACTTCTCACTAGGAGAAGACAGAGAAATAGGATGCTGGTATTCAAAGGAATTCTCACAAAGAAAACTAGAAAGAAAATATGAAAAGGTTTGCTCACTTGTTTTGTTTTTTGAAAACATTTGTACATAATTATAATCTCCTCAATTTGATCAGTCTGCTGCAACCTCAAGGATTTCTTGAGAGACCTTTGATATTTTGTACTGTATATTTTTATATGGGCATAAAATCTTAGGGTTATTAGATGGAGAAATTCCTGGCAACACCAGCAGTGAAAGGAAAGCCACTACATAAACAGAGAGGAAACCCTACTCCCTTCTAGCACTGATGATATTACCTAGTTGGGTAATGAAGTATCTGGAAGTAAACAAGCTCAGAGAGCACCAAGGACCGCATGGAAGATTGTCCACAAATTGACTGATGACTTGCCTTGAGTAGTGACCATTGCTATAATTAATGATTAGGAGCTTCATTTTCCTTTGGGGAAAAACCTTAATGTTTACTTTATTTAGTATTATTTTAGGAGATTTGCCATACATTATATTGGGATTTTACAACATTTTGGGTAAGCATTTATCTTTTCATCTGTCAGGGGAAAAAATCCAGATAGATAAAAAAGAAATAAACAAGGGAAAATATTCCCAATGGGCTTAACACCCCACCCATTTTTTAAGAGAATAAACTATGAAATTGTATATAAAGTTTGTTTCTTCTTTCAGGTGATAATACTCAAAATGTATTGTCTGTGTTTCTTTTCTTTCTTTCAAAGGTTTGTCTGACAGCCAAATAACCTCATATGCAGCATTCTCTATTTCTAAATTATAGTTTGGAATTATGCAAAAGGAAAGACTGCTTATATTTTTTTCAAGAACTGTTTTGATATTTGAAGATGCTGTTTAGAGAGAAAGAACGCGACTGCCTAAAGATTTGTGTTATTTTTCTGCTCTAAGGCCTTCTGGTCTCCTTTGCTCTGGGGGATGACTATTATACTCTATAGTTAGTGTTTTATGACAAAGGTATTGTCAGAAATTTGAATGGTTAACATTTATTGCATGATTGTTTCTTTTTTGAATAACAATTTCCCATTTCCATTTCTAGTCACTGCAAAATAGCAGCCTTCTGAAACCACTGAAGTGGATATTATACCTCGGGGTAGACACAATTGGGCTCTCCAGAGCATGTCATAAGTGGCCTCACAAAATGGCTACCAAGGGAAGGCTTGCTGGCTCCTAAGATGGTTGTCCTGGTGGATGTGGAAGTCATAAAATGTGCATTTACTGGAAGAGACAGCATTGAAATTATTTTCTGAAATCCCCATTACGAGTTCCCATTCTCACGGCCATTTATTTTTGTATATTTTTTTCAGGGCATTGGTTTGCATCTAGAAAACACCTTTATTTTGTAATATCTATATAGTTCAGGTGGGGCCCTAAGGCATTTTTTATAAAATGAATAAAGATGGTATCAGAGGCTGGCGTGCTGCTTTGCCACATGCCTGTTTTCCATGATTTAAAATGAATAATTAAAATAACAATTGTTGTTTAATAATAAAATATTTAATATAATCCATCACATTCGATAAGGATATGAGTGAGTGCCAGAGAAGGCATTCATTTAACTTCCTTGTTACAGTGTTGATCAAAATGCTTTTTTGCTTGTCCTTTGTGTTTCTTCATTGTTTGAAATTCTACCAGAAAAAGATAAGAGATAAGATAATTAGAGATAAGAGATAAGAATTAATTACTTTTTTTCATATATTTATAGAACAACTGGTATTGACTTTCTGTTTACTAAGTATTAAATAACATTTGGTTTTTGGTTTTTTAAATCCTATACCATGAACTACTTAGGATTCACATAACAAGTTAAGAAGAGGTAGACGACTTTGAAAATAGCATGGTCCCCGGTTACACTTTTTCATGCAGACACAAACTCAATTTCATGCTCATTTTTGTGTTCTGTTCCATATCTTATTACTATTTTACATTTTCTACATAGTTTTTCCCCTCTTTTAATTTTCTCAATTTTATTTTGATTATCTCATCTCAATTCAAATCATTATATTTATACTTTTGTCTGTCTGTTTCAATTTCATATTATCTTTTCTCATTAAACAAATTTTCTCCTGTAGTTACTAATTGGAGTATGACACCTTTATATCTTTTAATTTTATCCATTCAACTCTTATTTAAGCTTCAATGTATATCTTAAGGTTATAACATTCAATATAATACATAATTTCCAGTCGAATTCTGATTGGTACATTCTTAAAATACACATTATATTATTTAAAAAAAGATTATAAATATATGTAATTAAAACACTCATTCCATTCCAATTCAGTTCTATCATTAATATTCATTAAAATCTTAACATCTTTAACATTTCTTTTTAATTAAATATCATACTTCCTTGGGAACACTTATAAGCTTTCCATAATTAACCCCCCCCCCATTTCTATATTTTATAAATCATTAGATAATTAAAATGTTCCCATCCTTTCCTAATTCAATTCTCTCATTCATTTCATTTCATTTATTTATTAACCAACATTCCACTAGATTACGATAACTGTTTTATCCATCATTTTAATCACACATTGTTTCATATTTTCTGAAATTATTTCTATTTCTAATATAACAAGTAGAACCAAAGTTGAATGTGTTCTTTGCTTTGATAAAAACAACTAGTTTAGTTATCTCTGCTAGTTCCCTCAGTTTTTTGAGCCATTGATCTATTACAGGAATTAAAATATCTTTCCATTATTGTGCATAAAGCATTCTTGCTGCTGTCAACATACATAACAGGACAATTCCAGTTGTTTTTCCAAGTTCTTTAATCATTAAGCCTAAAAGAAAAGTCTTCCACTTGATTTTTACTTTAAGAATCTTCTGTATTAAAATATGAATCTTATGCCAGTATTTCTTTGCTTTATCCTAAGTCTATTGAAGATGGCAGAAGTTCCTTCTTTACATTTTCATTGCCAACAAGTTTATACATTTTTGACAATTACTCATCTCCTTTATTGAATGCGTGCTATATTTATGCCTGTGTTTGTCTTGTACAATTGATCTTGATAAACTTGATGTATATCATTGTTGATATTCCCACATAACTTCTGTTTTCAGGTGTGTGTTCTAATCCAGGTGTCCCCAACAACTAAAATCCCCCTAAAATGCAGATGGTATCAATTTGTCTCTTTTTTGTGGGAAATGGTAAAACTGAGAATCATGCAAAATTTCAAGAGATGCTTCATGCAAAAACAGAGGCAAATTGTCATGCCCTTGTTGGAGTCTGATTCTGAGGGGGAGATTGAACAGCTGACAGGGAGTGGGAGTGTGGCTCCGGTGGCTGTTGAAGAAATGGGGGAAGGGCACAGTCTGGCTGGGCATTCAGAGGAAGACCCAGGGCCATCCCCTCTTCATCCTAGGGCATTCAGGGAAGAACGGAGAAGGGAGTAATGTGGCTTACGAGAGAGAAGAAGGCCCTCATCCCTTTCTTTAGTTGCAGCTGGGAGAACAGGATATATGTAGAGCGGGATATAAGTAGAGTATGGATTATCTTGGTCCAGCCTTAACTGGGTTTTGATATCCTCCCAACTGTGGGTGCTACATTATCCTTTGAAAGTCTGCAATTTATCATCCTGGCCTGCCGTGTTAATTACTTTAGTGTTGTTTGTGTTGGTTTTTTAATTTCTAATTATCTTTACTTTGGGTTCAGACTGCATTTCTGCCCTTTGTAGACTGTTTTTTGAAGATTTTGTTATCTAGCCAAGGATAATTGGACATTGGGGCCAAGTTGGAGGCATTAAAAGGAATTTATTCTTTGGTGACTTCGTTATTTTTGTGTCATGCCCTGGATCATCACACAAATGGTTGAAAGTAATCTTATTTCAGTCATTCCAGGAAGGTCTTGGTATCAAGAAACAGGCATAAAGAAAACAACTCCAGGCTTATAGATCCAATGATGGTACACAATGAGACTGAATATAAAATCAGACACCTAATTTCTTTCATGCTGATTTACTGTCTTAATGTAAAACATTTTTAAAAAGTCAAAAGCTCAAATAAATATGTATAAATTCATATACTTTAGTGGCTGAAGACAAACAAACTTCTAAAAAGTTCTATTCTATTCTATTCTATTCTATTCTATTCTATTCTATTCTATTCTATTCTATTCTATTCTATTCTATTCTATTCTTCTGTTCTGTTCTGTTCTGTTCTGTTCTGTTCTATTCTACACTATTCATTATTTAGAGACTCCCCCCTCATTCATCATACAATGATGACAGTGAATATATAAGTACAATGTAAATGAAATAATTGAGATAAGGAAACAAATTATCAGAAGACTGCATGGAAAAAACAAAACACATCAGTCTTCATTCCTTGAAATCAGAGCTCCTAAAACCACCGAAGGATACAGTTGAGGACTTGATGCAATCATTCAGATATTTTATGCACCGCCAGGGCTTTTGTCTTCAAATAACTTTCTTTATGAACATTAATTAATATGCTAACTAAATTAGTTTCAGTAACTAAACTAATTAATTAAGCTAATTTTAGGTATCATTAATTCAGCAGTCTGACTGGTATCCTCATTATTCCTTTCTCAGCTACAGAAGCAAAACGGAGCTTGCTAAATAGTCCCCATTTATCAACATATGTTCTGCTATGTGTGTGGGGGAGGGGCAGGGAGTGAAAAGTTGATTCTTTTCTTAGGAATTAACAATGTGTAAACTGTTCCAGATGGTGGGTTATGAGGAAATCTGAATGTTGGTTTTGTTGCTGAAATAATAGCTGGGAGTTGTTTGACTTCCATGAGCTGGGTGATAATAGCTGTACATTATCTGATCAAATTTCTTAAGATACCAGTGAGGGGCAGTTAAGAGGTTAGCTTAAACATGCTCCTTTCCCAATCTTGGAGTAGCTGAACACATCTGTTATGGAATATGAATTCCATTTTATATCCCAGAGGACCAGAAGTGGGGGAAATGATCTGTATTTCAAATATGAGCTTTCGGGTATGCATTCACAAATGTTTTGGGGCTCTAATTTGCAAAACTTTAGCTAGACCAATACTCGAATACAGCTCATCAGTCTGGAATCTGTACTGTACATTGGACATTAATACAATTGAGCGAGTCCAGAAGTATTTCACGAGAAGAGTACTATACTCCTCTGCTTGCAATAGAATACCCTATATCACCAGGCTTGAGATTTTGGGCTTGGACAATCTTGAATTATGCCACCTACAGTTGGACTTAAGCATAGTACACAAAATTATCTGCTACAATGTCCTACCAATCAATGACCACTTCAGCTTCAACCACAACAATACAAGAGCACACAACAGATGCAAACTCAATGAAAACCGCTCCAAACTTGATTGCAGAAACTACAACTTCAGCAACAGAGTGATCAATGCCTGGAATGCACTACCTGACTCCGTTTTTACATCCTCTAAGCCCCACTCCTTTAACCTCAAAGTATCCACTATTGACCTCACCCCATTCCTAAGAGGTCTGTAAGGAGCATAAGTGCACAATCATGCCTACCGTCCCTGTCCTATTGTCCCCATTTATTTGTACCTATTTCCTGTATTCTTTCTCATGTTTATACTTATACCTATTATCTTGTAAGTGATTGACAAATCAAATAAATAAAAATAAATGATAAAATAAATAAATAGTTGCAGAGATTGTTTTCATGAAGAAAAACTAGCCAGATCTTTAAAATATTGCCATTGGCATTATGAGGTTGCCTGAAAAACCAACCGTACTGATAGACTAATTATCCATTACCTTAAAGTGAGGGGAGGGGAATGTGCATGTAAACAACCAGGATGCATTAAAAGTTCACCCCCTCTCCAACAACTGGCTTCCCCAAAAATACTTTGTGCTTTTGGCATAATGCTGCCTATGATTGTAACCAACCTGTTACCCTTTTTTCACAATGCACACAGAAAGTCAGGCTGCCTTTGCAAGCCAAAGAATTTGTGTTCCCACACTGGATTTACCTCGGATTTAATTTTGGAATCTTTTCTTAGTCCCTTTGAGAGCTTCTCAGGGCAAAAGAAAGAAAGTTTAAAGTATTCTTGCAGTTTAGTGAGAAGCTCATTGTTTTGATATCGGTTGCCCATGAGAAATGATGTCATGGTACAAATTACAGCTAAAACAATATTGGCATTACCTTGATAATTCAAATAAATGAATTATCATCATTCATTGATTAATAGTCAATAGTTAGACTGTCCGGAGAGTCCCTGTGGCTTACTAGTTGGTTACCAGGCTGGGACAGGCTTCAAGAGATTTCTTATAATCTTTTTTTTCTTGTTGGATACATAATTAGTCAAAATATTGTCATATTATGACATATGGTCATAACTGGGACTTAAAGGTGATGGCCACCTCTGATTGTTTATTCCTAAAATATTGAAATCAAAATTATAAAATGGCTACTAGTTGCAGGTTTTGTATAACTCTTTTAGAAATCCAGCTAAATTAATAGCTTTGTGTATGTAGTCAGGTAGTAATTTAGGCAATCTAAATTTACACTGGATTTTTAAGAAGGATCTCTTACTAGATTAAAAAAATATGTTCAGGGGGTTGGTATTAAAACAATTTTAATTAAAACAATTTTTAATGGATTTCTGCCTAAGTGTTGGTCTTTTGAGCCAAGGCGCCATCTGCATGCAGAATAAAAGAAATGGGAAGGGACCTTGGAGGCAGAGAATAGATGGGGGCAGGACCAGTCAGAGGTGGTATTTGCCGGTTCTCCGAACTACTCAAAATCTCCGCAACTGGTTCTCCAGAACTGGTCAGAACCTGATGAATACCACCTCTGATCAGAGTCCAGGGAGACCAGGTGCCCAGGGGCTTCTATTTCCCCAAGAGGTAGCTAGTTTGGGGGGGTGGCACATCTGACTCTGAAACACAGCCTGGGGGACAGCCAGTGGCCCCTTAGAAGGCCAGCTGCAGGCTACTGAGGAAAGACTTCTCTGTGACTGGCCAATCCCAAAGAAACCCCTGATGCCCCCAATTGCCCAATTTTTATTGAATGCATAAAATTCATAATTTCATAATTGGATAAATTTCAAGTAAACATTTTTCTAGATACCACTTTTGTATACTTCTTGTTTCGTATTATTGCATCGAAAAGCTTTAAGGAGTAGGATTGTGCATGCTTTGAAAAATATTCAGAAATGCAAATCAAATAATTTTTTGCTATTTATTAAAGTGTCTTAATGTATTATATAAGCTGCGCTTGCTGGAAAAAAGAAAAGAAGTTGTGAATTTCTATGAAGAGTGTTCTGTCCTTAATTAACATACTCGAGATCCCCGCGCTTTGATTGGCCAAAGCGCGGGGCTCTCCGATTGGTCAGGCGAGCCGCGCCGATTGGCTCGCTAGGAATCTCCCGCGATTGGTCCATTCGGATCGCGGGAGATTCAAAGTGGTGCCATTGGCCGTGGCCGCCACGGCGAAAGGAATAAAAGCCGCGGGCTTTTTTCCTTTCGCCAGTTCGGTTCCAACTTGCTAATAAAGAGCTTTGCACTAAAGTCACTGACTCCTGGCATCATTTTGCGGACACAACACTGGCGACGAAGGTGGGATCCAGACCCTGAACCGAACCACGTGTCTGACGGAAGCCAGACGAACCACCGCGATGGCGAAAATCGCACCACCAGCACCCTTCAACCCCGCCACCGAGGACTGGGAATCGTTCTCCGACCGATTCCGCATGTACCTCGAGTGCAGCGGCTTGAAGGACGCCACCGGCCCCATGAAGCGCGCCATCTTCCTGACCCACTGCAGGACCGAGGTCTTCCAGATGGCCAAGGCGCTCGCCAAACCCGCCGATGCGACCGCGATGGACTGGGATGTCCTCGAACCCATACTTCGGCGGCACTACGCTCCAGAGGTACCCATCCTGATCTGGCGCAACGAGTTCTACCGGCGGGACCAGAGGTTGGGTGAGAGTTTCAGCGACTTCGTCGCCGAGCTGCGGTGTCTAGGGGGGCTTTGCGAGTTCGACAACCTAAACGACGCCCTGCGAGACTGGATCATGCTCGGCTTGTGGGACCCCGTCCTCCAGAGCCGGCTGATGGCCAAGGGCAACATCAGCCTAGCAGACACCCTCACCGCAGCCACAGCCGCCGAAGCAACCCGAACTTCCGCCGACCACATGCGCAGACCGAACCCTGGGGACCGCAGCGGAAACAACAACCCAGCGAGGTCGACCGAGCCCCGACCCGAGACGACCACCCACCAGAGCGAGCTCCACTCGACATCGGGCACTTCCGATGACGAGGAGGACATCCATCGCCTCTAGACAGGCCGCGACCCACGAAGCCGGCGAGGTCGTAAGTCGAGGACCAACTGTGCCGGTTGCGGCGGCGACCACCCCAGGTCGGAATGCCGGTTTTTCGAATCGATCTGCTGGCATTGCGACAAGAAGGGACACATCGCCCGTGTTTGCCGCCTGAAGAAAAATCGCAGCCTGGCACGATGGGACCAGAACAACTGGAGGAGAGAAAGCACACCACCCCGGACAAGAGATCGCCACTCGGACAACCGATGGGACCGGAACGGACGACCCTCGCGAGGCGGCGACAACCGGCGGAGAGAGGAGACCCACCAGACGGTCACCATCGGCCACGCCATCACCAATGATGCCCGGAAGATCCACGTGGAGGTAGGCATCGAGGGCCAGCCATGCAAAATGGAGGTGGACTCCGGGTCCTACCTCTCCATGATTGCATGGCAAGAAATAAAGCGCTTGGTGCCTACCCTCCAAAGGAGGAACGTAGACAGCCAGAGACTCATTGTAAAGGACTACCAGGGAAACCGCATCCCGGTAGTCGGAACCAAACACTTCAACATCACGTGTAAGGGGCGCACCGAACGACTTCCCCTAACAATCGTCGACCGCGACCGCCCAAGCCTACTGGGACTGCAATGGTTCACCCCGCTCGACATCGCACTCACGGGAGTCGACCACGTCACCGACGACAGATGGGAGCAGCAACTGGCCCGGGAGTTCCAAGAGGTCTTCGACAGAAACCTAGGCAAGTACCGAGGGCCCCTTATATCTTTCGACCTAGACCCTAACGTCCCCCCAAAACGCCTGAAACCAAGGCGGGTGCCATTCGCACTGAAACCCATGATAGACGAGCAAATTGACAAGCTCGTCAAACAAGGGGTTCTACAGCCCATAGACCACGCCCGGTGGGAGACCCCCATAGTCACCACGATCAAGCCCGATGGGTCGGTGTGGATCTGTGGGGACTATAAGGCCACCCTAAATGGCGCGCTGCAACAAAGCGCCTACCCCGTCCCAGTAGTGCAACACCTACTGCACTCACTGGGAGGGGGCAAGGTTTTCGCCAAGCTCGACCTCGCCCAGGCATACCAACAGTTGCCGGTCAACGAGCAAACGGCAGAAGCGCAGACCATAGTCACCCACCGGGGGGCATTCAAATGCAACCGATTCCAATTCGGAGTCAGCGCGACACCGGGCATATTCCAAAGCCTAATGGAGAGACTATTGCAAGGCATCAAGGGGGTGGTACCTTACTTCGACGACGTCCTAGTGTCGGCAGCCAACCAAGCCGAACTAGAGGGTCGACTAAGGGAGGTCCTAACCAAATTTAAAGAGACCGGACTAAAAGTCAAGAGGGAGAAATGCCAGCTATGCACGGAACGAGTAGAATTCCTGGGCTAACTCCTAGACCGTCACGGCATTCACCCCACAAACAAAAAAATCAAGGCCATCAAAGAAGCCCCCACACCCAAGTCAAAGACGGAACTACAGGCGTTCTTGGGGTTACTGAACTTTTACAATGTTTTCCTACCCCAAAAGGCGACGGCGGTGGAGCCCTGGCATAGGCTCCTGGACAAGGCGGCGACCTGGACTTGGGGGAAACGCGAGCAAGCCGCCTTCCAAAGAACGAAGGACCTCCTCACCTCGGACGCCGTCCTTATACAATTCAACGAGACCCTACCTCTGGCCGTTACATGCGACGCATCACCCTTCGGCGTCGGCGCTGTCCTCAGCCATACCCTTCCCGACAGAAAAGAAGCACCCATCGCATTTTTTTCAAGGACCCTCACCAAGCCGGAGCGGAACTATAGCCAACTGGACAAAGAGGCTCTGGCTATCGTTGCCGCCGTAAAACGATTCCACGAATATCTCTACGGCCGGACTTTCACCATCATAACGGATCACAAGCCACTGCTGGGAATCCTTGCAGGAAACCGGGCCACTCTGAACATTCTGTCTCCCCGAATGACAAGGGGGTCCGAGTTCCTGGCAGCCTACAACTACGAACTCATACACAGACCGGGTAAGACGATCTGTACAAGAAGGAGAATTTTGAATCCCATAGTTATGATAAAGATTGATCCTCCTTGATCATACAATTTGTGTTGCCAACAAAGGATAAATTTGTTTCCATTAATCAGTTTTAATAAACTGATTAATGGAAACAAGACACAATTTACACAGACACAATTTAGGTTAGGGGGGGCTAAAGGGTTAAAGTTTGTCTATCCTGGGTAAGGTTTTTTTTGATATCTTATGCATCTGAATATGGGCAAAATTACCTGCTACTATCCTTACTATGGGCAAGTAATGATGAATAGAGTACGCTTTCTCTCTTATTAAAAAGCAGTAATTGAAAGCCTTGGTCTATCAAAGCCACGATGAAAGCAAAGGTCAATATTTATAAGTCCACCTGGTGAAGACTATGGCATATCAAAAAACTGATACTTGCCATTAAGAGTGGCGAAGAGCATAATTAATATATTAAATAAAGGAAGGAAAAGGTAATAGATAGTGAGCCTGGATCTAAGAGAAAGGGAGAGGATATAATAGATCTGAATGATGTCTGATCTTTTTGAATGGAGTCAATGAACACATGCATAGCAGTCAGGATTACATTTCCAGTGAAGGGACTAAAACACATATCAGAAAGTATGATTCAGTGTGATTGGTGTCCTATGGAGCAGTTTGCCCCCTGAGTATTAACTGGATCCAATCCACTTAGACTTTTGCAAAGGTCTTAAGACATGGTTGTGTCCTTGGTGGACTAGAGTGTTAAGAAAGCATGCTACCATATTGGCTAGGATCTTTGGCTGTAAGTTTGTTCTGCTATTCATATGTCTATATCTATGCTAACAGTAGTTTTCATTTTGGATAACACCCAGAGTTGCAGTGAGTTGAGCAATTATACAAGTAAAAAAAATTAAATAAATCTAGGTTTGTGTTGGGTGAGAGTGTGAAAGCAAGGCATCATAGGTTGTCATAATTGCACATTGTGTTCCAGTGAATGGTGATCATGGTAGAACAGAAATGAGTTTTTGAGGAAGGTTGTGAAATAGTCTGAATGAATGTAATCTAGGTAAAATTATTCTTGTAAAGTAACATGGATGAATGGGTGAAAATTGGAGCCCAAAATGAATCCATAAAGACAAAGTGAATGAGTTGAGAAGGAGAATATCAATAACGTTGAGGATGGATGAAGTTAATGGGCTCCTCAAAAAGAGTTAGTCAAGGAGTTTAAAGAAAACATATTATATGAAGCAGCACACATACAGGTTGACTTCAAAAATGGTTGGCAAGGACATAAATATACCAAGAGATATAGCAAGTGATCTTATTGTAAATTAGATAGAGTTATGTTTTGTCTCTTTTTTCTCATCTCACGTCTTTAACTTTTTTGGGGAGGGCAACTATTTCTTACTGCCATTTTAGGTCCTTCTTACTCCAGAAGGGAATATTGTGATTGGTATAAATGTATTATATATTTGGATATGTTTGGAGTGTCGCCCTGTCTCTAGCCGACTGATCACCATCCGCCTGAAGGCATCACCGTTCAATATCACCGTCATCCAAGTCTATGCCCCAACAACAGAATACAGTGATGACGATGTGGAGGACTTCTACAACCTACTCCAAGCAACCATCGATGAAAAACCCAAAAAAGACATCTTAGTAGTGCAAGGTGACTGGAACGCAAAAATAGGAGAGAACACTCGAACAAATTGGCCGGGTACCTATGGAACATCCTGCAACTCTGTCACAAACGAACGCGGTCTCCGGCTACTAGAATTTACTGCTACCATCAACCTGGTCATTGCGAACACTTTTGGTAATCACAAACCTTCAAGAATATGGACTTGAAACCAACCAGATGGCCACACACGAAACCAGATCGACTACATTCTGATCCAAAAGCGATTTCGCTCAGGAGTAAAAACTGCACTTACACGCAGCTTCCCGCGGGCAGATATAGGAAGTGACCATGCTTTAGTGCTGATGACTTTCAAACTGCGCCTGAAGAAGATCAACAAGCCCAAGTTCACACGACTACGTTTCAACCTCGAAAAACTGAAAGACCCGGCAGTAAGAGAAGAATTCCAAGCAATGATTGGAGGGAAGTTTGCTCCTCTGACGGTCCTAGATGATGACGTGGACCTCGAGACAACAGTCAGCTCTTTCAACATAGCAGTGATAGAGACCGCTAATGAGGTCCTGGGGAAACACCAACGTCCCAAAAAACCGTGGGTCACAAGTGAACTCCTAGGTCTATGTAACAAAAGACGGGAACTAAAGAAAAAGAAAAGCGATCCAGATGGAGCTCAGAAGTGCAGGGAAGCTAACAACAAAGTAAAAAAGGGGATGAAAAAGGCAAAGGAAAATTGGATAGAGGACCAGTGTAAAGACATCGAGGAAAACTTGAAGAGAAATAACACCAAGAAAGCATACCAAATGGTTAAAAGCCTCACCACACAGAAACAAGGGAGACCCTCGAGCATACAGAGCAAATCAGGCAAAACACTCACTGGGGAAAGAGAGGTGATGGACAGATGGACAGAGTACTGCGCTGAATTGTACAACCATCAGCACAATGGAGACAGTACAGTATTGCAGGGCCCACGGACAAGTCCAGATGATGCCTGCCATCCAATACTACGTGAGGAAGTCGAAGCAGCAATAAAGGCACTTAAACAAGGGAAGTCAGCGGGAATTGACAACATACCTGCAGAACTGATTCAGGAAGGAGGAGAGGCAGTGATCACCATCCTCACTGTCATCTGCAACAAGATCTGGACCACTGGAGTATGGCCAGTCCCCTGGACTCAATCATTAATCATAACCCTGCCCAAGAAGGGGAATCTTCAGATGTGCCAGAATTATCGTACCATCAGCTTAATCAGCCACCCAAGCAAAGTCATGCTAAAAATCATTCTTAACAGACTGAAACCACAAGCAGAGACTATCATTGCAGAAGAACAAGCGGGTTTCAGAGCAGGACGGAGCACTATTGAGCAAATATTCAACTTGAGAGTGATCTGTGAGAAATATCTCCAACACCAACAGGACTTATACCACGTTTTCGTTGATTTCAAAAAGGCTTTCGACAGGGTGTGGCATGCAGCCTTGTGGTCTACCATGAGGAAATATAACATCAACGATAACCTTGTCAGAGTGATAGAACAACTTTATGAGAAAGCCACAAGCGCCGTCCTCCTGAACGGCAGCAAAGGTAACTGGTTCCGGACGAGTGTAGGAGTGCATCAAGGATGTTTGCTTTCCCCCACACTGTTTAATGTATTCCTCGAACGGATCATGGAAGATGCCTTGGAAGACCACGAAGGCACAGTTTCCATCGGTGGTAGAACCATCACCAACCTGTGATTCACAGATGACATCGATGGCCTGGCAGGAAATGAGGATGAACTATTGAGCCTTGTCCAACACTTAGATAAAGCGGCTTCAGCGTACGGCATGGAGATCAATGCCGAGAAAACCAAGCTGATGACGAACAGTACCCAAGGTATCTCCTCAGACATCAGAGTCAGCGGAACACCCCTAGAGACAGTAAAAAATTTCAAATATCTTGGGTCCATCATTTCCGATGAAGGCTCAAAACCAGAAGTAATGGCAAGGATAGCACAAACAACAGCTGCGCTTTCGAAGCTCCAAACTATTTGGAAAGATAAGAACATCAGTTTGCGCTCAAGGATCCACCTAATGCGCTCCCTTGCAATATCAATCTTTTTATATGCCTGCGAAACCTGGACACTCAATGCGGATTTACAAAGAAGAATCCTTGCAACAGAAATGAGATGCTACCGAAAGATCCTTGGCATCCACTACACAGACCATGTGACAAATGAAGAGGTCTTAAATAAAATACAACAGGCAATAGGACCACATGACAACCTTCTTACTGTCGTCAAGAAACGGAAATTGAGATGGTACGGACACGTGTCTCGCTCTACTGGCCTCGCAAAGACCATCATGCAAGGGACGGTAAGAGGAAGCCGCAAACGGGGAAGACAACGAAGGAGATGGGAGGATGATATCCATGATTGGACAGGCTTGAACCTGGCAGCATCCCAGAGAGCAGTGGAGGACAGAGACGGATGGAGAAGCGTGGTGGTTAAATCTTCGCAGGCGCCCCAACAACCTCAAAAGAGGTCACGGGATAGGTGAGGTGAGGAGGTTTAGATCTTTGACCAAAGTGAAAAAATAAGCCTGACTGTTATTTAAAGTAATATTTTAAACATAGTTTGAACATTAAGTTAAGCTTTTATATGATTTATTGGGTTTTGGTTTCCTATGTTTATAAAAAAAATGTAGATCACAATTTTATTGTTTAATATAATGTTACACAAGCAAAGCACATATACCAGGAGACATGAACATGTTACTGAATCTATTTTTTTCAAAGAGCCATGTGCAGATCTGTACACTGGGGAAACAAAACAACCACTTCATAAATTAATGGGCCAATATAGGAGAACAAACCAATCAGGACTAGATTCAGCAGTCCATCTACATTTAAAAACAAAGGCCACTCTTGAAGACAGCAAAGTCCACATTTGGGACAGAGAGGACAGCTGGTTTGAAAGATGGATCAAAGAGACCATCTATGTCAAAATTAAACAGCCCACTCTCACCAAAGGGTGAGGAATATGACATCATCTACAGTCTATAACACAGTCATTTCAACAGTTCCAAGAAGGCTCCACACCCATTTGCACTACTCAAGTGACCCAGATAACACAGATAAACCTCCAAGTGGCTGCAAAGACTCTCTAAAACAGGGGTGTCAAACTGGATTTATTTGAGGGCCAGATCAGCATTGTAGTTCTCCTCCACTGGCTGGCTGGGAGGGAGGGGCAGATGGGATGGACTCCTTGAGAGCCAAAACAGCACCCTGCTGGCTATAATAGAGTATGGCCCATTTTGGCTGGCAGGGTGCTGCAGGAGGCAGTCCAGGCTGAAAATGGGCTGAGGGCCTGCCAAATATAATCCCCCTGCACTATGTTTTAGCTGCCAGAGGCACTGTGGGCCAGCCCTTTGCTATTTCCAGGCCAGGCCTGTGGGCCTTGAGTTTGATACCCATTACTCTAAAAGAATGCAGATAACAAGCTGTCTGCAGGGAATATAAATCCTTCCATTCCCCTCCATCCTGTCAGAGTTGAAGAAGCTTCTTAGTTGAGAAGTGAAGCATCTTCAAAGAAAAACAAGACAGTCCAGTTGTCTCTATGAAAAAAGCACCTTTGGGACAACTATGACCTGGCTGAATGAGAATTTCCATAGACATTCTACAAGTTTAAAATGATAGCAGTTGCAATGTTTGTAAAGACCGGAGTCGTATTATCTTTTTAAAAAGGCATCCCAGAAACAGATTTCCTAACATTTAAATTTCAAAGCCTGAAAGAGAAAAAATAATATGATGGAGATTGATTGTGGAACAGGGTATGTCTATCGCTAGTGTGCACTATGGAAGATACCAGAATTAGGAATAATCTTAAATCAGTCTCTTCCTGTGCCATCTGCAGCAAATGCTGTGATCTAGAACTTTTCTATTATCTGAGGAACTCCATGTGATCAGCCCTACTTTCTCTAATCTTTTACAAGCTTGCTGACCAAATCTCTTAAACTAAGAAGGTATAAAATGAGACACTTGGTCTAAGAAATTTCAAAACTCTGATCCATCACTCCCATGCTTCAGGAGTTTTACTGGCTGCCAGTGACCTCAAGAGCATACTTCAAAATGGTCTTGATTGTCTTATGCTCATGTCCATTCTTGTGCAGGAGGAAATGCTTTGGTCGTTCACATCATTAACTAAGAATAAGAGCTTTCTATGTAGCTGGCTCAGGCTATGGAATCATCTTGAGAATATAAATGTTGAACATTTCTGTAAGGTTTTTTTTTAACTTAGTGAGTGTATATGTTGTCATTATTGTACTTAGATAATTTATTATTTAAATTGAGAAACACCTAAACACATACAATATGTGACCAAATGCCATATGTGTGTCTAAATAACTAAATTTGGGAAGATATAATTTTATTAAGATTTTATTAATATTTGCTGCCAATCATGTCGTAACTTTGCAGTTATGTATCCTCCCCATTAAATCCAGGGATAAACGGAGCTTACTATAACTTATCAGATCATTGAGGAGTGTGAACACTATATTCATATTTAACAACATATTCGATAGCTACAAGTGAGCAAGAATACAAGCAGGCTGGTAGTAGATGGACAAACCATTTATTTCCTCTTCTTTCAATCCCTTGATCCTCAAGCTAAATTCAAAGAAATAGGAGCAAGGTCTTCAATATATTTAACTTCAGTGCTAATGGAGTTCAACCTAGAACAGATGTTGCTGCATACATGACCAGCTTAGCATGCACAACAGGTTCTATAACATGCCTGGCTACTCTCCATGTCCAATTTAGAGTGCAGCGAACTGGTGGAGGGACATAGACTGAGTGCATTGTCAGATTGATTGGTACATATTTCTTTTTCTCAGTGTTGTAGCTCGCTGGCAGTTGATGGAGCTTGTTGTGAATGAATAAATATCAAATAAAGTTATCTTGAGCTTGAAGTCAAGTGCAGGGTTCTGGCCCTGCACTTCTGATTGGCTGTTAAATGGCAAGATCAGATTGGTCCGTTCAGGAGAATCTGATTGGCCATTAACAGGCTGTTCTCATTGGTTAATGGAGCTAGCACTCCTAGGTTGCTATTGGTTGAATAGTTAATAAGTTGCCTATATAAGGAAGGTCATAGCCTCCATCCAGTTTGAGCTGTCACACCATGTAAATAAAGAGTTTGAAGTTCACTGTTTCCACCAGTTCGTCTCTATTATTCGCACCCATGCTCCATACTTAACACTGGCGACGAGGGTGGGATGTGGAGACATCAGAGCTGACTAAAACAACGAAGAAGACGAAAACTTCCGGTTTGCGTGGCTTCGGGGCAGCAAGAATTCGCGACAGCTCACGATTCCTGCTGTGCTAGCCGTCGAGGTACCCCCGATCCAGACGGGTCAGGGGGATATGGCTGCCCTGTAGGGACAGCTGAAGAGAGAGGGGAGTCGGATAGGGAGGTGGGGGTGTCGCAGACCCCCCCCTTCTCCGGGAAAACCCCTTTTTCCCAAGGCGGTGGAGCGGCGGTCAGCAATGGCCGCCATGAAGAAGCCAGCAACCGGGTAAGAACTGTGCTGGAGGAAGTGTGAAGAGTGAAAGTTCTGTCTGAGCCGGGTCAAGTAACACCTTTTAAACTGCCTGGAATTGAGCTGCTTGAATTGCTGGAGGATACATTGTATCCCTAAGAAGAGCGAAAAGCGGCGGAGAAGCTGTTAAAGGGAACTCTTTTTTTTTTTTTTTTACTCTCCCACCCCACGGAAAAAGCAGAAATATTTGGATATATTAGACATTGAAAGTGGATTGCTTTGAAAGCTGAAGCTAAGAGACAAAGGGATTTTTGGACATTGAAAAATTTAAGAAATTGAAAAATCTCTGCTGGAGGTATGGATTTTTGATTATTTAAAATTGTCATTGCAAGTGGGAAGGGAGAAAAAAAATTGGAGCAGAAGCTGAAAAAGGAGGAGATTGTCTAAAACGTCTTTGTGGATCCCAAAAGAAGATATATGGTAATTGGACCTCTTTGATTAAAAATTAATTTAGAAAGAGAAAGAGAAGAAGGAAGAAAAGTATTAACTTCTGGAATTTTTTTTTTTTTAATTGCTTTTGATTATTTTTGATTAAAAATACTTGTGGTTGTTTTGGAAAAAGTTTCCCTTTTTATAATGGCATTGTTTGTGGATGAACTAGAGATTGAATATCAAAAATATAAAAAAGAAGATACTTTGGGCGCTTTGTTTCAATTCTTAGAAATGGCGTTATGTTCTGTTGAAAAGTTGATTACGCAGCAGAAGGACTGGGACAAGGAAGAAGAGGAAGAAGAAGCCATCTTTGATGAACAATGGGTCCCTTCCGGAGAGGAGGAGAAAAAGGATAAGAAAAAGGGGATTTTAAGAATTATAAAAACAACCAAAAGAGAGAAAAATGAGCGAAAAGGTGGAGGCAAGGTTAGAAAGCAAAGGAAAAGGAGTAAGAAAAGCGATGGGAAAAAGCAAAGGGGTAGAAAGGGCAAGGAGAAGAATAAGCAAGAGAGAAAGGGGGGGAGGAGAAGCCTTAATGGGGGGAAGCAAGACCTAAAGAAAAAAAGTTTATTTAGAGACAATGGGTGAATTTAATTTAGATTAAAATGGGATTCTGGAGGGTATATAAGATTGTGTTTTTATATGTGTATTTAGAATATAAAATTTATTATGTAATTTTAGAATCTTTTAAACAGAATCCCAAGAAAGATTGTAATATGTAGTATTTCTAAGTTAGGGTAATGAGTTATAGATGTTACTCCAATTGGTGTACAGGAGAAGTATAGTAAAAGAAAAAAAAAGATGAATGGATAATTGGAAATAAAACAGACAAAGAATGTTGTTGAAAATGGTAATAAGATATGGAAGGATATATATGCTTTTTTTTTTTTGGATTTTGTATATTGATAAAAGGCAATAAAATTTTAATTAATAAATAATTTGGATGGAAAAGAGAAGTAGGGACAAGATATGAAGTTAATATTATATGAAATATTGATATTATAATCTGGAAATGTTATGCCTTATTGGTCTTTTATTATTATTTTTTCTTAGAAAAGAATTTATAAGCTGTTATGCCTTGATTCTTTGTGCATTGTTCTTATAAAACTGATAAAAATGGTTTTTATATATATATATAAAAAAGAAAATGATAATAAGATATGGAAGGAGATATGGGTTGAATATGATGTTTGAATTTGTGTTTGTGTAAAGAGTTTTAACCCGGGAACAGACAACCTTCAGAAAAGATCTTTTAGTTTTGTTTATGTTTTGTGTTTGTATGTTTGTGTATTGTGTTTATGGTAAAACTAACAAAATTTGTTTTTTATAAAAAAAAAAAAGGAAAAAAGAATCAATAAAACCTTGGAGGAATGTTAGACGAGAATAATTTAAACAAGCCAGAAAGAAAAGAATATGATGACTATAAAATGGATAAATATGGAAGAGAAATGAAATTGAATAGGAGTAAAGAGAAATAATGAGAAATTTGCTGGAAGATATTTGTGTGTCCATATGGAGATGGGATAAATTGGAATTATGCTGTATAAAAATAATGTTTTGTTTGACTTGTAAGGATTTACAATGTTAAGAGGTTTTATGTGTTTATGTATTTAATGGTTAATGATGTGTTGTTTTATCTTTAAAATTAATAAAAATTTGTTTCAAAAAAAAACAACAACGAAGAAGACAACCAAGCACGTGGCTGAAACGCACAACGGCGGAACCATGTCCAGCAGCGTAGTACCACCCGCTCCGTTCGACCCAGCGCAAGAGGACTGGGAGTCCTACATGGACCGTTTCCAAATGTTCTTGGAAACAAATAATCTGAAGGATGCCACAACCAAGAAGAAATGGTCGGTATTCCTGACGCACTGCAGGCTGACCGTATTCAAGATGGCTAAGGCGCTAGCAAAACCGGCTGAAGTGAAGGCTATGGACTGGGATATCCTCAAAACGCTACTACGGGCCCACGATGCACCGACTGTTCCAACGCTCGTAAGACGACACGAGTTCTATCAAAGAAACCAGCGGAAAGGAGAGAGCGTTGCCGACTTCGTTGCAGACCTCTGAAACTTGGGAGGCCTCTGCGATTTCGCCGACCTAGAAGAGGCTTTGAGAGACCGAGTAGTTCTAGGATTAGATGCTCTAAACGTGCAGAGCAAAATAATGGCAAAGGGCGACATTAGCCTTGCCGATGCCATCGCTGAGGCTATGGCAGCGGAAGCGACCAAAAAGTTGGCTGCCCAACTGCGCCGAAATCGCACTCCGACACACCAACCAGCCAGCGAACTCTCACCTAAGTCAGAAGGACAGCTTCCGACCATGAGGACCTCTCTTCATCATCAGACACCGACGAAGAAGAGGTCCATCGACTGAGGTCTGATTGGGACCGTTACCCGAAGTCCCAGCAACCATGCGCTGGCTGCGGGGCCAACCATTACCGGTCCGACTGCAAATTCCACGACGCACTCTGCCATGAGTGCGGGAAATGAGGCCATATCGGATGGGTCTGCAGAAGTCTCCTAGGACCCAGCCAGACCTCGAAAGGGGCCAACTATTGCCAATCGACAGGAAACCGTCCTGTAAGGTGAGAACCAGCAAACCACTCCTACAGAAACCGACCCATAAATCACCTAACGAGGCAAGAAGAGGCTCACCAAACTATCACTATTGGTCACGCCTCTTCATTGGATGCCAAGAAAATCTGAGTTAAAGTGGCCATCGAAAATCGGCCATGCCAAATGGAAGTCAACTCAGGATCGCCCCTTTCGATGGTTTCCTGGAAGACCCTCAATAAACTCATCCCTACTATCCGGATCCAAGACCTTCAATTCCAAAGACTCGTACTAAAAGATTACCAGGGGAACCAGATTCCAGTTGTAGGATCCAGTCGAGTCCGGGTTTCGTTCAAAAACTGCACAGCATACTTACCCCTGACGGTGATCGACAAGGACCGGCCTAGCCTGTTTGGCCTTCAGTGGTTCGCACCACTCGGCATTGAAGTAGCGGGCATTAACCGAATCGGCGGCAGTGACTGGGAGGAGGACCTCGCCCACGAATTCAAGAACATCTTTGTGGAAAAGCTAGGCGAGTACAAGGGGACCCTGATATCCTTTCGCCTTAATCCAAAAATAGCTCCCATCCGCCTTAAGCCTCGTCGAGTTCCGTTCGCACTAAAGCCGAAAATCGACAAACAGCTTGATAAGTTGATAGCCCAGGAAGTGTTAAAGCCAATCGATCACTCTCCTTGGGAGACCCCAATCATGACACCAATTAAACCGGACGGCTCAATTAGAATTTGTGGGGACTACCGAGCCATCCTGAACCACGCCCTGCAGCAAAACCCATATCCGGTGCCGGTGGTGCAACACCTCCTCCATTCCCTGGGGGGCGGAAAAGTCTTCGCTAAACTAGACTTAACTCAGGCTTATCAGCAACTGCCGGTTGATGAAAAAATGGCACAGGCACAGACAATCGTAATGCACCAAGGTGCCTTTAAATGTATGTGGCTCCAATTCGGAGTGAGTGTAGCCCCAGGGATCTTTCAGAGCCTAATGGAAAGACTCTTACAAGGGATTAAAGGCGTTGTCCCTTACTTTGACGATGTGTTAATTGCTGCCCCCACTCCAAAAATTTTAAGGGATCGTCTAAGACTAGTCCTCCAAAAATTCCAAGAAGCAGTCCTTTAGGTGAAGAAAAATAAGTGTAAGCTGTGTACAGATCGTGTCGAATTTTTAGGGTACTTAATTGACAGTCAGGGTATTCACCCTACAGATAGCAAATTGAGAGCAATAAAAAATGCTCCCAGACCCCGGAATAAGGCCGACCTCCAGGCATTTCTAGGCCTCATCAATTTTTATAACGTATTCTTGCCGCACAAGGCGACTGTCGCTGAACCTTTACATCGCCTGCTGGACAAAAAAGCAAATTGGGTATGGGGTCATAGAAAAGAGCAGGCGTTCCGTAATGTAAAAAAGCTACTGACTTCTGACGCTGTACTAATGCAGTACAATGAAACCTTACCTTTAAATATCACATGTAATGCATCGCCTTTCAGAGTGGGCGCCATTTTGAGCCATGTATTGCCAAATGGTAGCGAAGCCTCTGTTGCCTATTTTTCAAAGACACTTTCGAAAACTGAGCGAAATTATAGCCAGATTGATAAAGAAGCCCTGGCAATTATATCAGCTGTTAAAAGATTCCATGAGTATGTGTACAGCTGGGCTTTTACTATAGTGACTGACCACAAACCTTTGCTCAGGATAATCGCTGGGGATAAACCGATCCCCTATATATTATCTCCCAGGATGACTCGTTGGTCAGAATTCTTGGCTGCTTATAATTATCAACTGCAATACCGCCCCGGAAAAGCTATTCCCCACGCCAACGCGTTGAACCGTGCACCGCTTCCAGAGACTATCAACGATCCTGCGCCAATGATGACAACATTGCAGATTGAGACACTTTGTACGCTGCCATTAACTGCCCGTGATATTGCGAGAGAAACAAAATGCGACCCCACCTTGGCACGAGTCCTCACGTGGGTGGAACGCGGATGGCCATTGGACCAAGTATCAGACGACTTCGCACCATTCAAAACTCAGCAAACAGAGTTGTTTTCTCAGAAGGACTGTATCATCTGGGACGATAGAGTTGTTATCCCAGAACGACTCCAACAGGCACTACTAAGAACCTTGCACGATGGCCACCCTGGCATCGTGTGCATGAAGGGCCTTGCACGAAGCTACGCGTAGTGGCTAGGCATCGACAGACAAATCGAATCATGGGTCAAAACTTGCCATAGATGCCAAGAAGTAAGCAACGCTCCACTCAAGGCAATCCCAACCGAATGGGAGACACCGCGGGGACCCTGGTCCCGCATCCATCTAGATTTTGCTGGGCCGACCAAAGGCCATACCTTTTTGTTAACTGTCGATGCCTATTTGAACTGGCTTGAAATCCACCGAATGAGGAACACGACCACCGAAGCGGTCATCAAAAGACTAGAAAGACTGTTTGCAACCCACGGATTACCAGACGTTCTGGTATCCAACAACGGGCCCCAATTTACCGCACTGTCTTTTGAGTAGTACCTGGTTGACCGCGGTATCCGACATGCGCTCACTTCACTTGCACACCCTGCGGCCAACGGTAGGGCTGAATGCATGGTCCAATTCATCAAGAAAACGCTACAGAAAGTGGACTATGACAACATCGAAGAGAAGATAAACCGAATCCTCTTTTTACAGCATATCACGCCTCACAGCATCACCAACAAAACTCTCGCCGAGCTGCTAATGGGACAAAAGCTCCCACCTTGACCGGTTGCACCCAGCCTACGAATTGGAAAAACCACTCGGATCCAGCAGCCGATGCCATACCTTCCAGGTAGGCGATTTGGTGTTCGCTAAAAACTTATCGGGCAATCCGCTGTGGGGTAGAAGCGACTGTAGTCCATGTAACCGGTCCAAGATCATACCTTGTACAATGCCCTGACAATAGACTTTGGAAACGCCATATTGATCAACTACGATCAAGGCTGCAGTCAGGCAATTCTGAGCTCCCTAATAACCAAACTGAGGGGGGGGGAGATACAGAAGAAGACTAACCTCTACTAGAGGAAAACCTTTTTGAAGGAAACGATAGCGGAACAGAAACACGAGAACAGGAACCAGGGATGGAGTGAGTTCACCTCAGGGTGTTGCCGAAGAGTTTGGTGACAACGAAAATGCGAACTCTGAACCAGAGGCACCCCTTTCGCCAAATAATGCCCTACCTCAACAAGAGTGCAGCCAAATGCCGGGCGCACTGCGAAAATCAAAAAGACTAACAAAACAACCGTCCTACCTCAAGGACTACGTGACCGCACCCCGTAAGCAGAAGCCGGGGGGCAGGGGTGTTGTGAATGAATAAATATCAAATAAAGTTATCTTGAGCTTGAAGTCAAGTGCAGGGTTCTGGCCCTGCACTTCTGATTGGCTGTTAAATGGCAAGATCAGATTAGTCCATTCAGGAGAATCTGATTGGCCATTAACAGGCCGTTCTCATTGGTTAATGGAGCTAGCGCTCCTAGGTTGCTATTGGTTGAATAGTTAATAGTTATTAACTATTCAACAAATAGCAACTATTAACCTTATATCCTTCCTATATAAGGAAGGCCATAGCCTCCATCCAGTTTGAGCTGTAACACCATGTAAATAAAGAGTTTGAAGTTCACTGTTTCCACCGGCTTGTCTTCATTATTCGCACCCATGCTCCATACTTAACAGAGCTGGCAGCAGAGTTGGACAGCAAGGAGGTTGGGGAGAAACCTGGGCCAGTCCTGAAGGCTGAGGAAGGCTTGGATGAGAGCTTTGCATCAGAGGCAGAGATGGGGCCAGGGCAGACTGACAGTCATCAGCTGCCTTTGGGCTCGAGCAGCAGTGAGGTAGGGGTGCTTCTGGAATTGGATCCCAGGCTGCACATGCGCAGAGCTGCCAAAAGGAAGGAACAATTAAGAACTCAGGGTTGACATGGGTGGACGATGAGTGGCCCCTCCCATAAGGATTAAAAGAGAAGCAAAAGGGGAGGGGGCTTTTGCAGGAAACAATTCGTTCATTCATTCATTTGTTCCAGCCTCATGAAGATCTGTCTGTGTAAACTAGAGACTGTGCCCAGACCTTCCCTGTCAGCACTGTATGTGGAAATATTTATCGGGCAGCTTTCCAAGATAGATAAGTTTTGAGCTAATAATTATTCCTTTGCAAGACTGATTGCTAGGCCATTGGCTGAATGTGAATGCAATAAATTCACATTCCTTTAATAAAAGAGGTTTTGCCAAGACACAGAGTTTGTTTAGTGCTTTTTGAGGAAGCCTAGGACAGAACACCCAGTAGCTTAACACACCAGTAGTTGAAATTTCCGGTTTAGGAGCTAGGAACTCCTCTCTTCTGTGGCTGTTGTAGCCACCAAATCTCATAGCAGAGTAGGAAACATTTGCTCAGAATAAGAATGTTGTTGATTTAGTAACAAGGCTATTCTAACTGATTAAAAATGTAAAGTATATTGAATGACAAATCCCAGAGTTGAACTAATCAAGATTGAGAAAGATTGGGCTAGTACAGGTAATCAGCTTATGATCCCAATTGACCCAAACATTTCTGTTGCTAAGCAAAGCAGTTGGTAAGTGAGTTTTGCCCCATTTTTTAAAATCGTTCTTGCCACAGTTGTTAAGAGAATCACTACAATCTTAAGTTAGTAACAGGGTTGTCAAGTGAATGTGGCTCCCTCATTGAATTTGCTTGTCAGAAGGTAGCAAAAATTGATCATATGGCCTAAGGAACATTGCAACCATCATAAATATATGCCAGTAGACAAGCATCTGAATTTTGATCATGTGAGCAGAGGGAGGCTGCAAGTGTGAAAAACAGTCATAAATCACTTTTTCAGTACCATTGTAACTTTGGTCATTAAACAAATGGTTGTAAGTTGAAGACTATCTCTACATTCTTGTTAGATCATGGTAGCATGATTTATTTTTGTAGTTTTGTCTTGTCTTTGGTTCTAAGTTAGTTGCGACCATTTTGACCTCTACATTTCTATGAAGTTGATCATACACGCATACACACCCATCACTCTACTTCCATAGGGTGCAACCCATTACATAAAGTGCAGCAAAACAATACGACACAGTTAAGTAAAGAAATTAAAGACAATTAAAAAATAGAGAGAGAAAAGAAATCAGAGATAGCTAAATCTAGTTTGCAAACCCTTTGTAGCCTACCTTGCTACCACCAATGTAAGCATTCATGCATTGTTTTAACAGATTTAACAGATTATCAGAGTTGGAATGGACCTTGTAGGTCAACTACAATGATCTAATACATATCGATTTTACAAAAGACATTGTTGAAAAAGCACTACGCAATCTAAAACCATCTCTATCTATTGGACCGGACGGAATATGTGCCTACTTCTTTAAAAAGTTATCCACTGCCATAGCCGAACCTCTAAGCACAATCTTTGAAAAATCTTTCAGGGGCAGAAGGCGGAGCTTCATCACCACGATACAGCTGCGATCTTGGGGCTCCAAGATCAAAGCTGATATCTTCGCCCCTGGTTGGTCCCAATGGACCCAAACCGTCTCGTAGTGATGGTGACAAAAAGGGGCGCGTTCTGTAGATTCCGGGGACATCGCAAGTCCCTGGTCAATCCAGAAGAAGCCCTTTTGCCAACGGCGGAGAGGCAGCCATTAGGCTGCTGAAGCTGGGACAGCTCCGGAAGGACAAGATAGAAAGAAGTGTATCGGCTGGTGAGGATCTATTTTTTTGCTTGGGACTTAAGAACACTCTAATATGAGAAGAAATCTGTAAACTTATTGACAGAATTTGATTTAGCAGCGATTTTTTTTAGTAATGTCAAAGTGAGGCTTGGCTTTTTATTTTACTTTTATTTTTCTTTACTGAATTTCTATTGCGATCTAGCTAATCAGACTGGTTTTTTTCTTTTACATTTTTATATTTACTTGCTTTCTCTTCGCCTTTCTGACTGTTTATATTTTTTAAAATAGAGGCCCCCTTTAATATTTTTTTTTAATATATATAAATATACACATATACTTTTCCCCCCCTCTTTTTAGGCTTTTTTCAGGGGGGAAGAAGGGGGAATGGATAGAAGAAACTTTGTAACACTGCCAACTAGAGGCTTGAAAATACTTTGTTTAAAGTTGAAAAATACTCTGTTTGAAATGGAAAAACTTTTGTTTGAAAAACTTTTCTCAAGGCTACCGGTGCTCTTTGGAACTTCTATTATTAAATGAACATCTGAAGTTTGGCTTTGAAATTTGTGGAGAAGTCAAATAAGAGCCTTGGATAAATAAAAGGCAGTGTGTGTCTTTTTTTTTTTAAACTCCTTATTAATTGTTTCATCCCTCCCCTCTAACCCCACACTATTTTGTAATATTCATATAATTATTTTTATTTTTTATTATATCTCATTTTTATTTTTATTTTAAAGCAGAAGCCTCAGAATATTCTTTTTTTTCTTTTTTTTCTTTTTTTCATGCCTTTTGATTTTGATTTTTGACTTATTTTTATGGCTTTTTTTCATCTTCTGAGGTTTTTCAATTGGGAAGAACTTGAAGAACTCTCTTTTTCTTTTTTTTTTCTTTTCCTTTTTCTTTGCTTATTACTTTTTGATATTATTGGGCTTATTTTGCTTCTTTTTTCCTCTTCATTTTTTAATTTTTACTTTTGAATTATAATTGCGTATTTCACAATTGGATTAAGGTCTTGAAGAACTTGAAGAATTTTTTCTTTTTAATTTTGGGCTTTTTACTTATTACTGGTTTTGTTTTTCGTTTTTTATGGTGTTTTCCTTTTTATAAATTGGATTATAATTGGCTACCTCATTAATTGGATTAAAAGACCTGGAAGACCCTCATATGTGGTGGACTTGTGAGGACGCTAGAAAATATTGGACTATAATTCGCATGTGGTTGGAAAAAATGACAAAGAAACACATAGACTTGAAACCAGAGATCTTCTTATTGGGAATTTTTCCTGATATATATAGTAAAGATTTGAAGTACGTGATTGTAAATGTATTAACAGTGGCTAGGATTGTATTTGCTAAAAATTGGAAGAATGAGAAAATACCATTACAGGAAGAAATTATTAAGAAAATATTGGAATATGCTGAGATTAGTAGATTGACATTTGAAATTAGAGAGCAAGAGGATAAACAATTTTATGAAATTTGGGATCTTTTTTATCAATGGTTAGATGATAAAATACGATAATAGAATATTTAGAATGCTAGACAGTAAGGAATATCTTTATTTTGCTATTTTGCTATTATTTTGTTATTTGACATTATATTTATAAAGGGTTTTTTAGGATTGATTTGATATGATTATATGATTTGTTATAGAGTAAACTGGTTTAAAGTATTGTTAGCTCATAAAGCATGAATGAACTTCTTTTTTTAGTGATATTAGGATATATAAGTTTGGATTGACAATATGAGTTATTATGTAACATAATTGTGATTGAGACTACAGAATGAATGCACAAAAATGATGAACCAACTGACACACTGGATGTACATATAAGAGTTGATGTTTTTATGTTTTGTTTGTCTTGTTTGTTTGTAGAAAATTAATAAAATCTTTTTCAAAAAAAAAAAAAGAAAGACTACATTGTTGGCATTAGAAGGTCATGATTTATTATTGGGTTGGCATGCTTTTTTATGGTATAAGGGAACTAAATCACAGGGTTATTTTAGAAGGCATTATATACGGGAATCGTTATGGTTGAATTGGGAGAAAATTAAGAAACAATGTTATTTGAAAATCCCAGTTTGGTTATCAACTATTGAAGCTTTTTCGTATCCTATAACTTATAAGAAGGAACAAACCGTTAGATATGGGGAAATATTGGATGAAAAGGGTGAACTTAAAACGATGCAAAATTTAGAAGAACAAGGTATAAAGATAAATTGGTTTTCATATGCACAAATACATGCAAGGTATGTTAAAGATTCTAAAATAGAAGGATTTTATGATAAATTGACTGATTTAGATAGGATTTTGACAGGTACTGATGAAAAAGTGATTAAAAAATTATATAGTTATTTGTTGGAAATTAAATTAGAGGAAGAACAAGTTAAAGAAACAATGATTGCTTGGGGGAAGAATTTTGGATATGGGATTGATTTAGAGAAATGGCAAAAATTGTGGTCACAAAATTATAAAATGACAATGTCAACAGCATATAAAGAAAATTTGTATAAGATGTTTTACAGGTGGCACTTTCCCCCCAGACAAGAATAGCAAGAATGTTCAAGAATAAATCTGAAAAGTGCTGGAAATGTCATCAGATACCTGGCTCATATTACCATATGTGGTGGACTTGTGAGGAGGCCAGGAAATACTGGACTAGAATTCGCATATGGCTGGAAAAAATGACAAAGAAACACCTAGATTTGAAAGCAGAGATTTTTTTATTGGGAATCGTACCTGATATATATAATAAAAATTTAAAGTATTTGATTGTAAATGTATTAACAGCGGCTAGGATTGTGTTTGCTAAACATTGGAAGAGTGAGAAAATACCATTAGAGGAAGAAATTATTAAGAAAATATTGGAATGTGTTGAAATGAGCAGATTGACATTTGAAATTAGAGAAGAAGAAGATAAACAATTTTATGAAGTTTGGGATCTCTTTTATCAATGGTTAGATAATACAATATAAAAATTGAATATTTAGAAATTTAGGAAATAACGAATACATAATTTTTTTTGGTTTTGATAATTTTTTAGAATATTTTATTAAGATAGATTTGGTATGATTCTATGATCTGTTATAAAATAATTTAACTCAATTATAGTTATCTCGCTTAAATATGAATTAGTAAAATTATTAACCACTCCATCATCCTCCACTTAGAAACAAACAACCTACTCTCTAATAAACAATTTGGTTTTAGGAAAAAACTATCATGTAATCTGCAACTCTTACACTGCAAAAACATATGGACTACACAACTCGATCAGGTCAAAGCAATAGATGCAATCTAGATAGACTTCTGTAAAACCTTTGATTCAGTGGTGCACAACAAACTATTCCTAAAACTAAAATCTTATGGTATCTCTGGACACCTACATAACTGGATAGAAGCATTCCTGTCAAACAGACAACAAATGGTCAAAATTGGGAGCATCCTATCAAATTCTGTACCTGTCAACAGTGGTGTCCCCCAAGGAAGTGTTCTAGGACCAACTCTTTTCATACTCTACATAAATGACATCTATGATCATATCAAGAGCAACTGCATGAGGATGTAAAGCTATTCAACACCACAGAAAATACTGCTATCTTTGACTATGTATCAGAATGGTCAAACAAATGGCAACTTCAAATCTCAACAAATAAATGCTCTGTCTTTCATATTGGCAAAAAAAAAATAAGAAAATAAAATATAGTCTGAATAGTCAACACCCTGTTGAGGATCCAAACTCTGCCAAGGATCTTGGAGTACTCATCTCAAATGACCTAAGTGCTAGAGCCCACTGGAACTACATAGCCAAAAAAGCATTAAGAGTTATTAACTTAATCTTACATAGCTTTTTCTCTGCTAATATTACACTAATAATTAGAGCATAAAAAACATTTGCTAGACCAATACTTGAATACAGCTCATCAGTCTGGAACTCACATTATGTGTCATGCCCCTGGTGGAGACTGACTCTGAGGGAGGAACAGCCAACAGGGAGTGGGAGTGTGGCTCCAGAGGTGGTGGAGGAGTCTGGGGAAGGGCAGAGGCCAGCTGAGCAATCAGAGGAGGATCCCTTCCCCTATCCATCCTAGATCACTCAGGGAAGAGAAGATCAGGGAAAACTGAGGTCTACTCAAGAGGAGATTACCAGGGGAAGGCGGAGCTTCGTCGCTGCGATACAGCTGCGATCTCGGCTCTCCGAGATCACAGCTGATATCTTCACCCCTGGTCGGTCCTAACGGATCCAAACTGTCTCGTAGTGACGGGGACAGTAAGGGGCGCGTTCTGTAGATTCCAGGGACATTGCAAGTCCCTGGTCGATCCAGAAGAAGCCCTTTTGCCAACGGCGGAGAGGCAGCCATTAGGCTGCTGAAGCTGGGACAGTTCCGGAAGGACAAGATAGAAAGAAGTGTATCAGCTGATGAGGATCTTTTTTTTGCTTGGGACTTAAGAACACTCTAATATGAGAAGAAATCTGTAAACTTATTGACAAAATTTGATTTAGCAGCGATTTTTTTTAAGTAATGTCAAAGTGAGGCTTGGCTTTTTATTTTTACTTTTTTTTTCTTTACTGAATTTCTATTGCGATCTAGTTAATCAGACTGGTTTTTTCTTTTATATTTTTACATTTACTTGCTCTCTCTTCTCCTTTTTGACTGTTTATATTTTTTAAAATAGAGGCCCCCTTTAATATTTTTTTTAACATACATAAATATACATATATACTTTTTTTTTTCTTTTTAGGCTTTTTTCAGGGGGGAAGAAGGGGGAGTGGTTTGAAGAAACTTTGTAACACTGCCAACTAGAGGCTTGAAAATATTTCGTTTGAAGTTGAAAAACTTTTGTTTGAAAAACTTTTCTCAAGGCTACTGGAAATGATAGGATAGAGGGAAGAGTACTGGTGGGTGTTTATACAGGTGCTCTTTTGGACTTCTATTATTAACTGAATATTTGAAGCTTGGCTTTGAAATTTGTGCAGAAGCCAAATAAGAGCCTTGGATAAATAAAAGGCAGTGTGCGCTTTCCCCCCCAATCCCTTATTAATTGTTTTATCCCTCCCCTCCAACCCCACAGCATTTTGTAATATTGATATATTTATTTTTTATTTTTATTATACCTTATTTTTATTTTTATTTTTTTTTTAAAGGGGAAGTCTCAGAATATTCTTTTTTCGCTTTTTTTTTTTCATAGGGATGTCTGCCTCTTTATCTCTATTTTTGACTTATTTTTATGGCTATTTTTCATATTCTGAGGTCTTTCAATTGGATTAAGGTGGGAAGAACCTGAAGAACCTTTTATCTTTTTTTCTTTTTCCTTTTTCTTTGCTTATTACTTTTTGATATTATTGGGCTTTATTTTGTTTCTTTTTTTATCTTCATTTTTAATTTTTACTTTTGAATTATAATTGCATATTTCACAATTGCATTAAGATCTTGAAGAACCTGAAGAATTTTTCCTTTTTAATTTTGGGCTTTTTACTTATTGATTTTGTTTTTTGTTTTTTTATGGTGTTTTCCTTTTTCTTAATTGCATTATAATTGACTACCTCACTAATTGGATTAAAAGAACCGGAAGACCCTGAGTTATCGAAATGAGTAAGAAAATTTTACCTTCGGGCATCTCAACTTCTGCTCCTGTCTCCCCGTCATCTGGAGGACGACTCTCAGTAATGGTGAAGCAAGACAAAGCGCAAGTGGATTTAACGATGGTTATGCAAGGAATACAAGAACTTAAAATGAGTATTGAACAAAGAATGAAGAGTATTGACCAAAGAATTGGAAAGATGGATGAGAAATTTGAAAATGTTCAACAAATGATGGTGAAACACAATGAGAGAATCCAAAAAATAGAAGAGAAAGACAAGCAATGAGATGATACAATTGGAAATATCGATAACAGATTAACAATGGTCGAACAAGAAAAAAGTGGGATGTTGAAGTGGGAGATGGACAGGTCAGAATTTTATCTTAGATTCCAAAATATCAAGGAAGAAAAAGGACAAAACTTGGCGGCAGTAATGATTGAAATTCTGGCTGAAGTCTTGGAAATAATAGAGGAAAAGATGATGGATGGAGTAGATGAGATATATCGAGTCTTCACAAGATATGCGATGAGGAACCAATTACCAAGAGAGGTCCATGTTAGATTCACCAAAAAAAAAAAACTATTAAAAACCAAATATTACAAGTGGTAAGAGAAAAGGGGTTGAAATACAAAGGCAAAGAGATCCTGGTCTTAAAACAAGTACCTAGAAAAGTGAGAGAGATTAGAAGAGAATATCAATTTTTGACCAAAATGCTATTGAAAAAAAAAGGTGAACTATAGATGGCTGATTCCAGAAGGATTAATGTTTACATGGCAAGAACAAAGACACAGAATTGATTCAATTGCGAAAGCAGAAATATTCTATAAGGAATTTTTTGAAAGAAGAGAAATGGAGATAGAAAAAGAGAATATTATAACTGTATCTGAAGAGGACCAAATGGAGATGGAAAAAGAAGAACGCACAATAGGTGGACAAATGGAGATCAAAGAACAACGTGAAATAAGATCCACGAGAGCTGTTAGACCTAAATATAAAGCATAACCATGGGAGAAAAAAAAAACTGATTTCCATGAATATAAATGGACTGAATTCAGCTACTAAAAGAAGGAAAACTTTTTACAAATTAGAGAAACTAAAATTTGATATAATTTGCTTACAAGAAGTACACATTAAAAAACAACATGAACAATTATTGATACGACCAAAGTTAGGGAAAATATTTACTTCTCTGACTCATCGTAAGAAAAGAGGAGTGATTTTGTACGTCAAAGAAACCACTCCAGCCAAACTGATTTACACTGATGAAGATGGAAGAGTATTAATAGTTGAATAGTGGATAATAATATAAAAACACTCTTGGTTGCAATTTATGCCCCGAATGATAAACAAGAAGAATTCTATAAAAAACTACATATGAAAATAATTGAACTGGACTATGTTAATATACCTATGATGGGGGACTTCAATGGAATTGTAGACAATAAACTGGACTACACAGTAAAAACAACACAACAAAATAGGAAAACTCTCCCTAAATCCTTTTTCAAAATGATAGATGAATTAAATTTAAAAGATATATGGAGAGAAAGAAATGCTAAAATTCAACAATATACTTTTTATTCAAACAGACATTTATCGTGGTCCAGAATAGATATGATTTGGACATCAACAGAATTATTATCTAATATTCAAGAAATAAATATTGAAACAAGTACATGGGCAGATCATAATCCAATGACAATTAAATGGAAACAACAAAAAAGAAGATCTAGATGGACATTAAACAATACTATTCTAAAGGAAAAAGACTTTACACAATGGATGGAAAAAGAATTGGCCTTCTTCTTTAATGAAAACAAAAAAGAAGATACTTCAATACAGAATGTTTGGGATACAATGAAGGCATATGCAAGAGGATTAATAATTGACTATACAAAGAAAAAGAACATTAGGAAGAGGCAAATGATTAAAGCTCTAGAAGATGTGCGGTATCTGCTATCCCGCATCAGATGGGCGGCTCATGATAGGGAGCGAAGGAGAGAGAAACAACAGGAGGCGAAGTTTCCTCGGGATGAGCGCGCCCCGAATGTCTTGGCACACGCTCTTTTATTGTGCTTTTTTACAAGAAAATGATTTAATCAAAGCTCAAGTCAAATAGGATAATTCCATCAGGATGTGCATATTTACAAAGCTGCATACCAGACAGATCATTTACAATGTGGATAAGCTTATTAACAACTGTCTAGCTCCTTGTCCCTTGTACGTGTCTTGCAAAGGTCACTGAAGAGACAGAAGTTAATGATTACACATGAATGATACATAGTTGCAAACACATGAATGATACATAGTTGCAATGATACATAGTTACAACATCTCCTCTGTTTTTATTATTTATGATGAATTTTCTTCCTCGTCCGAGAAGACAGGAACCATTTTTATGGAATGTTCGCCGTCCCTGTCATCTGGGCAAGAGTGCGACCCGTCAACGTCAGGGTTGTCCAAGGAGCGGTAACTCAGCAATGACATTTTTTCGTCCGGTGTTGAGGATATAACATGAGCTTGTAATAGCACATTAACATCAGCAGTTATGGAGGATAATTGATTTTTCAAAAATTGCAATGTTCTATAAAAACAACAAGGTCCTATAATACATATCAATATAATGATTATTAATGATCCTGCCAATGCAGTTAAAAAGGTTGTAAACCATGGCGAAATAGAAAACAAGCCCCCCTGCTATCGGCATAAAAACAACATTCTTCTTTAAGTGTAGCACACAATCCCTCTTGTTTTTAAAAAATAACAGATCTAAATCTTTACGATTTTGCAAAAGGGGGTATTCCATGGGTACCTGTAGGGATATAAAATCATCAGAGTTATACACACAAGCCATACTTGAATGCAAAATGATTTGGATTTAACAATTTCATCCCCGTGGACACATGCCGTGAGACCGGTGGAACAAGTCCAAACAAAATTATTGCCAGGAATAAAATACATTCCTTTCAGGCGTGATGTTAAATTTCCTCCTGAAGTGGTGTAGATTGCAGAATATCCCCTGGTTGTGTGGGTGCGTCTGCCAAATTGAATTGAAGTGGTGGGTAGAAGTCTTCTATGCGAGAAAAATTGGTTGTAGAACTTAAACGAACTCCTTGAAAGTCAGTTATAGTCCAAGCAATATTATATCTTCTATGAGGCTTCTGTGGATCGTCATGGACAGTTCTTTTGAAGCGTCGTTTGTTGAAAGGATCAGAGTTCGGGTATATAAAAACATCACAAGCAGGAGAGAGGGCTATGGACAAGTTAGTTGTAGAACATTTGCGAAATGAGGAGGGAATGCAATTAGTAGAAAAAGGATAATAATTACAATAATGACAATAAAGATTAATTTGGTAATTCATCAAGGATGTTAGTTGGGGTGGGGGAACCCATAATACAATAGAAGGACATCTAGGTCCCCCTATGTTTAGATTGAATAGAGGAAAAGATTTTAAGGTTCCTTTCCATAGGAAGAGTAAAGAAGGAACAAAAGAGCAAGTGGTAGAGTGTTCTTTGAACAAAACAGAAGTGACAGAGTGAAAACTACGGGTAGCATTTTCATGACGTACCCACATGGAACAAGTATAATAGCCTTCTGTTAATGAAATGGTTTTAACACGAATAGTCTTTTGACAGGAAACATAGGTTTTGTTGAAGTAAGGTAGAAATTGCAAAGAAGATATAGGCAAGAATATCAGGAAGAGTTTTAAGATACAGATGTAGCGGAGGAATTCCCATGATAGGGTCTAACTGCCCTACCAGGGATCCAGCAAGTGGTTTTGTCTGGTAGTAAAATCACAGCGTAGCCTCGTCCCCAAGTGAGAAGCTCAGCGGGACCCTGCCAGGTGGGATCTGGCAATCTGCGATAATATACCAGAGGTCTGTTAGGTGGGGGTGAGGGGGAGGAAAAATGACGTGAAGCAACAGAAGTGGGAGGAATGCCAGTCAAATTAAGAAAGTTTAAAGTGTCAAGACAAATGTTAAGAGAGTTTTGCAATGCTGGGAGTTTCGGGGTTTTTTCCCACAACGAATATCGATCAAGAGCACGTTTCAGAGATAAGTTCGCTCATTCCACAATAGCCTGCCCTGGCTGTTGTAGGGAATCCCAAACTTGTGGGTTACATCCCATCTGTTACAGAAGTCCTGGAACGCAGAACTTGTATAGGCAGGTCCATTGTCAGTTTTGATTTCTTTTGGACGTCCCAGCGAGGCAAAGGTACGAATTGAATGATTGATGACATGTTTTACAGTTTCTCCCCTTTGAGGAGTAGCCAGAATAAACCCTGAATATGTATCTAAGGAAACGTGCAAATATTTCCAAGGGGCAAAAGGTGGATACTGAGTTACATCCATTTGCCAAATTTCACAAGCTTTTAATCCTTTAGGATTTACTCCTGTGGGAATGGAATGTCCTTGCTTACTACATGTGGGGCATTGTTGAATAATGGCAGCAGCTTCTGCCTGAGTTAGAACAAATTGTTTTTGTAGAGCTTTCTTATTTTGGTGAAAATAGTCATGGCTTTCAGCTGCTGTCAGATTACAGATTGATTTACCGGATGCAGCTGCTGCAGCTGCGTCTGCCACCTCGTTTCCCTTCTGTAATATACCAGGAAGAGGTTGATTGCTCCTGATATGTGCTACAAAGAATGCATGCGTGCGGCTGTTGATACATTGCTGTAGAGGAAGCAACAACTTTAACAAAGAAACAGATATGCTAGGAGATAAATAGGCTTGATATATATTTTTCAAAATCTGAGAAACGTATAAGGAATCTACTATTAAATTAAAAGGAGCTTTTTGAAACTGTTGAAATGCAATAAGAGATGCAGCAAGTTCTGCCTGTTGAGCAGAAGATTGCGGAGGGGTAATTTTAGTTTTCCACTCTCCCTCCTGGTACCATGCACAAGCACCATACATTTCCCCCCCATCTGCATAAAGCATAGGTGCATCTACTAATGGAGATATTGAGAGGGGGGAATGCCATTCAAAAGGGAGAGTTTTAAGAAAAGTGAACCGTGGGTCAGCTGGTAAATGGCAAGAAATTTGCCCTGGCCACTCTTCTAAAGCGTATTGTAGTTCTTACACCATAGCATTTCCCACGTGGTCAATGAACAAGGAGTGAATATTGAAACAAGCTCACATCCCATGAGTTGTTTACATCTTTGTCGACCTTTAAAGATCAACTGGGAATATGCAGAGGCTTTACTAGTGATTGTGGTCCGTGGGGTGTGAGAAAAATGCAGCCATTCTAAAATCAGAACCTGTGTCTGATGAGATTGCATAATGACAGCTGTGGGTCTCTGAACAGTATTTAGTAAAGCAATTGATAAAGGACAATTTTCTATAGCTCGATCTACCCATCGAGTAGCCAGTAAATGGGAAATGTCTTTTAATGCCTGCAACTGCTCTTTATTTAGAATGATAACATCGGACGGGGCTTTACCTTGCATGAGAGCATTAAAGAGAGGAGCTAATGTAGCTGTAGTCAAACCCAAATGAGGACGTGCCCAATTTAAGGTTCCCAGGAACTGTTGTAAGATCACGAGTGTAGGTTTCGGGGGAAGTGTTGGGAGGGGAAGGGAAGGAACAGCAACTGAAGCAAGTAACTTGTGACCTAAATAGGAAAAGGGAGGTTTGGATTGTATTTTTTCTGGGGCTATAATGAGCCCTGCTTTACCTAAAATGGAGGTCAGGCACGGCAGAGTTTTTAATACTGTGCCCTTTGGGCCAGGTGCAGATACCAATATATCATCCATGTAATGATAGATTAAAAAATGAGGATATTTGTCCCTGTATGGTTGCAAGGCTAAATCCACAAAAAATTGACACATAGTTGGACTGTTTAACATGCCTTGCGGTAAGACTTTCCATTGATATCGTTTGGTAGGTCTTTGATTATTTAAGGTTGGTACTGTAAAAGCGAATAATTTTCGATCTAACTGGTGTAATGGAATGGAGAAAAAGCAGTCTTTTAAATCGATAATTACAAGGTCATACTCTTGAGGAATTATGTTAGGATTCGGAAGACCACATTGCAGGGGTCTCATTGGAAGGAGGACCGCATTCATAGCTCTTAAATCCTGAAGGAGGCGCCAAGTGCCGTTTTTCTTTTTGATAACAAAAATTGGGGTATTATATGGACTCAATGAGGGTTCTAGATGACCTCTATCTAATTGTTCTTGAACAAGAGAATGTAAGGCTTCAAGCTTTATAGAAGGGAGAGGCCACTGATCAATCCACACAGGGTTATTGTTAGTCAAATATAGCGAAGCATGGTTAATGGAGGGTAAGTTGTGCATTAAGCTGTGACATAAGGTCTCTTCCCCACAAATTAGTATACAGAGGAATTACAGCTGGTTTAATATAAGCAACACATTGAGACTCAGGGGAATGGGCTTTTACCCAGTTTCTGCTAATGCGAGTCTCCTGGAGTCCCCCCACTCCTCTCACCGCTGGTGCCACATCAGCAGGCCAGGTGTCTGGCCACTCAGCGGTTCGGATGACAGAAATATCCGCTCCAGTATCTAAAAGACCAAGAAAGGATCGACCGTTCAATAAGAATGTTACCGTAGGTTTCGGTTGACTAATTGGTCTTTCAATTGTATAGAGTTGCTCTTGTTGTTGGTCTAAGAGCACAATCATTTTTGCCACAACATCCCCCTCATTTATAGTAACTTCTGTATTAGCTAGTACGGATAGGCAGACATCAGACAACACAGTGGGGTCATGCAGAAAAGGAGAAGCAAGAATACCTTGTTCAGCTAAGTCCAGTACAGGAAAGACTAGCACTGGAATATCGGGGGGCATGTGAAAAGGCTGAACAGGGTGTACAAAGAGAAAGTCAGCGATACCAGGGAGATAAGTAACAGTTTCATTAGCAACAAGATCGTAAGTGAAAGAAGAAAAATTGCAAGTTTCAGCAGCCTTTGTTGTGGGGCTAGCTGCCTGCCCCGTTTCTAGTTTCCCTGATTCAAATAGGGGCTTTGAATGATTGTAGGGTTACTCTGCTGTTCATTCTTTTGGACTCTGCACTGATTAGCCCAGTGATAGCCCTTTTTGCATCGAGGGCATGGCGTCTTTGGGTGAACTACCTGGTTTCTTGACATATTTGCTCCCGCGCCCGGGGCTCTGCATTGACTCTTAAAGTGACCTGGCTTGCCGCAATTTAAAACAATTACCCATTTTACGAGTATTTTGTTGGGAAATGGGAAGAAGAGAGCCCATGTTCTGCTGCATGCCTTCCGTAATGGCTGTAGCCAGAGTAGACATGGAATGAGATGTGGTTCCTATGATTCGGCAGGCTGCAAGATAATCCGCCAAGGTAACATTTGTCTTATTAATTAATGGTTGCAAAATCTTCTGACAATCAGTGTTTGCGTTTTCATAGGCAAGTTTTAAACCTAATTCATTACAAGCCTCCTCATTATCAATTTGTCTCTCCAAGGCTTCTGTGAGATGGTTTACAAAGGAGGAAAAAGGCTCAGAAGGTCCTTGGATAATCTTAGAGAAAGATTTGGGCACGCATCCCGCATTATCAATTTTTCGAGCCCTGGCCAAAGCACAATCCTATAATATAGGGAAAGCAGCTGCGTCTGTGGCAGTCTGCTGGGCAATGGTAAGCATGGTCCAGTACCGTTAAGCATATCTAAAGTAACATTAGCTGGCAAGCCTCTAGCGGCTGCAGCTGCGGTACGCTTATGGAATTCGGATTCCCAGACCATAAATTGTGAAGGCGTGAGGATCATGGCAAATAATGTACGCCAATCAGCATTTATCAAGTCAGCGCTTGGTTGGGTTATTGACCCTAAAAGACCCTGTACATAGCGGGATTGAATACCATTTTCCTTGCAGGCTGCTTTCAAATCCTTAATTATTTTGTATGGCATTGGGGTATACTGAGGAGCTGGGGGATTGCCGGCTTGTATGACTGGATAGAGGGAAGCAGCTGCAAGGGTGTCCTCATCCATTTCCCCTTCATAAAAGGCTTGTTGAATGGCTTTTACAACACCCCCCCCCCACCTCGGGAGGGTGGTGGAGGACACGGGGCTCTACATTTGTGGAAGTGGATTGAATGGAGGGAGGCTCCCGTAATGACTTATGACCATCGGTAGCGGAGGGTTGAAGGACAGAAAAGTTATCATAACTTGGCTGGGGAGATTCAAACACACTCCCTGCTTCTATTTTAGAATGGACCATTAAAGCCTCCATAATTTTCCTCCAAGTGACCAAAATGCCAATAGGTGCACGAGGAGGACTATGGAGATGTTCACCAATTTTTTGCCAAGTGGAAATTTTTAAGGACCCTTCCTCTGAATAATTAGGACAATGTTGCCACACATAAGCCAATAATGTAGCAATAGGTTTCATTTTTACAGGCGAGCCCTTTAAATTAGCAGAGTATTTAGAAGAAGAAGCGACTAACTCCCTCAATTCCTTCAGATGCTGCGTCTGTTGTTGAGAAAAGTTTCCACCCATACTTACGAAAGTCGAGACCATGTTTCAGATCCGATGATGTGCAATTCGCTTCAAGCCTGGCGATGCACAGCTCCCATCGAGCGGATAAGATATGGGCGCGTCGCAACGTATCCCCCTTTGGGAATCACGTCGGGGTCACCAGAATGCGGTATCTGCTATCCCGCATCAGATGGGCGGCTCATGATAGGGAGCGAAGGAGAGAGAAACAACAGGAGGCGAAGTTTCCTCGGGATGTTATTAAGGCAAAGAGAAGAGCTGGCAGATTTATTGAAAATTTAAGTTACGAACAAAGTTAAATATTTGGGGATATATCTGATGTCAAGATGTACTACACTGAAAGAGAATAACTATATTAAACTTAAACAGCAGATAGCATCCGATCTGAAAAAATGGGAACACCTACAATTGTCATTGATAGGTAGAATTTCAACAATTAAGATGAATATTTTACCCAGAATTTTATATTTGTTCCAAACAATACCAATTAGGTTAGGTAAGGATTACTTTGAAGAATTAAATAAAATTGTGTTGAAGTATATATGGCAAGGCAAGAAAGCGAGAATAAAATTAAAACTTTTACAGGATGCTAGAATTAGAAGAGGATTTGGCCTTCCTAATTGGGAGTTGTATTATCAAGCTGCAAACTTAATGTTTAAGATTTAATGATAGATTTTAACATTTAATATTATTGAGAATATGTAAAATGTTTAAGATTTAATGATAGAGCTTAATATGTAAAATGTTTATGATTTAATGATAGAGCTATTCTCTTAATGTTATCATAACTTTTTTATTCTCCTTCTTTTTTTAATTCTTTTAGTTTAAAATGTATTATTTAAAATGTACTAAAAAAGTAGAATGGTAATTATGTACTTAATTAATTTATAGATTTATTATTCTCTTTTTTCTTTTTCTTAAAATTTAATAGGTAGAATGTGCTAAGCAGAATCAGATTGAGAACTAGATATTATGCTAAATGTTAACTTAGGGGATAGAAAGGCATCATACTTCGATCAGTGATTTCAGGAGAAATCTTTTTTTATATATATATTAAACAGAATGTGATAAATGGATAATTGGAAAAGAATGGACAAAAGATACAAGTATAATGATTTAAAGTAAGATGAAATAAATAAAATGCAATTAAGAAGAGTGAAAAGCAGGGAGAAGTTATATAGAAGATATAGAATGGTTAATAAGATAAGTAATGATATATAAGATGAGCATGAATTTAATTGAAGTCCGTACAAAGAGAGGTATTCTGGGGTCAAGCCACTTTCTAAAAAGAAGTTTTATGTTTTTGTGTTTTGTGTGTTTATGTTTGATTAAGAATTAATAAAACCTTGAAGGACGAGAATATTTGTAAACAAGTCAGATGAAAATGTAAATATGATGGTTATAAAATAGATGAATATAGAAAAGAAATGTAATTGAATAAAAGTAAAGAGAAATAATGAGAAATTTGCTAGGAGATATTTATCTGTCTATAAGGAAATGGGATAAATTAGAATTAGGCTGTATAAAATAATTTACAATGGAAAAAGGTTTTATGTTTGTAATGTTTAATGATGTTTTGTTTGTCTTTAAAACTAATAAAATTTGTTTCAAAAAAAAAAAGAAGAAGGCTGACGTTACTATTTGTAATCTGGAGCCTTGCTCAGCTCTGAAAAGTTCCTTTGGGCAGTTTCAACAAGCAATTAAATAGAAATCCATGTCCTTTTTTTCCCTTCATTGCCATGGATTTTATAATGGTGCCTATACTAGTTTCAAAAGGATTCACTATATCTATCCAGTTGTGCCATAGTTGTTCAAGCTATTTCAATATTACCATTTCATTGTTCGCAATACTACGCAAAACAAGGAGTACTTTGTAGCCATTTGATTCTAGCATCTAGGAGACATGGTTATTTCATGTCTGAGCCAGATTCCAATAAGTTTAATTCCTATATTTGTACCTTGTCTACCCTATGTTATCTTACAAGGACAATATTTCAACCACAAAGAATTGGTGGGGATCATACTAATGGACCTCCTACAGTTGGAGATTATAAATCTAAATGTATGTGCTCCTGATGAGTGGTCACCAACCGGTGGTCCGCTGAGAAATGTCACCCCCCCCCCAAAGCACTCCTCCCCAAAGCAATTAATCCAGGCTGCACGGGAACACAAGGCTGTGCCACCTACATGGCCTACAGGAACCTTTCCCGCCCATTCACTCCTTACCTAGCAAAATTGCCTGCTAAGTTGCTATTTTTCCTTTTTTTTTGCCGGGAGATTTAGATTAGGTAGAAAGCAGGAAATCGTTGGATTTCTTGCTTTCTAGCTAATCTTTAGATCTTCGGCTCCAAACCTCCCTTACTGTCACCATCACTACGAGATGGTTTAGGTCCGTTGGGACAAACCAGGGGCGAAGATATCAGCTGCGATCTCGGAGCCCCGAGATCGCAGCTGTATCGCAGCTACGAAGCTCCGCCTTCCCCCCATGTATTCATCTTGTTTTTCATTGTTCCCTGTTAGTCCCTGCCTCAGCCGACAGTCCACATAGACCGCTCCATCACAGCTGGTGCCAGTAGCCCCTCTGGGAGAGGAGGAGTACAAAGTGGATAGCGTCTGAGATTCACACCAGTTGTGGGGTCGATTTCAGTATTTGGTGGCATGAAAATATTATGGACCAGAGGACTTCACCTGGGTCGATGCCACTGATGTTCACGCTCTTCATTTGGTCCAGAACTTTCACACTCGGTTTCCTCAATGTCCTCATCCACCTGGTCCTTGGAGAGGGGGCCATGCAGGGGGGGGGTAGTGTCATGGCCCTGGTGGAGGCTGACTCTAAGGAAGAGGAGGAACAGCCAACAGGGAGTAGGAGTGTGGCTCCAAAGTTGGTGGAGGAGGCTGGGGAAGGGCAGAGGCCAGCTGAGCAATCAGAGGAGGATCCAGGCCCTTCCCCTATCCATCCTAGCTCACGCAGGGAGGAGAGGATCAGGGAAAAGTGAGGTCTACTCAAGAGGAGATTACCATGATCCTCCTCGTGGCTTGCAGCTGGGAGCTATGTATATAAGTTTGTAACTGCGCAATCACAATTGCTGGAGTCAATTTAATGTTTACTTTGGAAGAGGTTTATCTTTGCTGGCATTCTTCCCATGGACTCTCCTCGGTTATTTTCCTGGAGTTTATGATTAGTTATCTTCGCTTTCTTCGGAACTCTCATCAATGTGGTTTGTTTTGGTTTTCTTTTTGTCTCATTATTTACTTTTGTGACTTTAAACTGTGCCAAATAAAACAGTGAAGTTAAGTTGAAGGCCTTACCGGACTTTAATGTATGTTTTGGGTTTTGGGTTATTTTGAGAGACTACAGGGCATCACATTATGTATCTGATATTAACACAGTTGAGAAAGTCCAGAAATATTTCACAAGAAGACTTCTCCACTCCTCTACTCATTGCAGAATACCTTAGGCCACCAGATTCTAAATTCTAAATCTAGAAAACCTAGAACTACGCCGCCTTCAGTCCAATCTAAGTATAGTATATAAAATCATACATTGCAATGTCCTACCTGTCAATGAATACTTCAGCTTCAACCATAACAACACTAGAGCAAACAATAGATACAAACTCAAGGTTAATCGCACCAAACTTGATTGCATGAAATACGACTTCAGCAACAGAGTGGTCAATGTCTAGAATACTCTACCTGACTCTGTGGTTTCTTCCCCAAACCCCAAAAACTTTAACCATAGACTGTCTACTATTGACATCACCCCTTTCCTAAGAGGTCTGTAGGGGGCATGCATAAGCGCATCAATGTGCCTACTGTCCCTGTCCTATTGTTGCTTATATATATATATATTATTTTTCTTATATGTATTCATGTATTCATAACTATGTTTTTACTTACACCTATTATCTTGTAAGCAATTGACAAATAAAAATAAATAAAAATGAATAAATCTAGTCCAACCTCCCCCCCACCCCTCAAGCGGGAGATCCTACACCATTTCTGGAAATGGCAGTCCAATTTTACTGATTTTTACTGATCATCACTCACGTAAGTATTTAATCTTCAACTCCAAAGACATATGGGTGGAAACTGATCAAGGAGAGACTCATCCTAGAAATAAAGATAATTTTTCTGTCAATGAGAACAATCAACCAATGGAACGGCTTGGGAACTTTGTCACTGGAAGTTTTCAAGAAGAGACTGGACTGCCATGTGTCAAAAATGGTGTAGGGTCTCCTACTTGGGTGTGTGTGTGTTGGACTAGATGACCTATAAAGTCCCTTCCAACTCTCTTATTCTGTTATTAAATCTGTTATTTGAAGGGAAGAGTCAAAGTTGGGTTGGCAAATGATGAAAGTAGCAGCTTACCCTGTGGTCAAGTTCCAATCTTTTTCTGCAGGTATCACACAGAAGTAGAGACAGTTTGGTGTAGTTGATTAAGACCCCAGGCTAGAAACTGGGAGTCCAGGCATTCTTCTCTTGCCTTAGGAATAAGACCAGTTGAGTTACAGTACTTTACTTTAGGCTAGTGATTCTCTCTCTCTCTCTCTCTCTCTCTCTCTCTCTCTCTCTCTCTCTCTCTCGGCCCTAGGAAGAAAGCAATGGCAATCTGTTTCTGAAAAAGTTGTCAGTAAAATTACACACAAAGAAAGGAAGGGGAAAAAACTTGTGTTGTAATGGTGTTTTCATATTTTTGATAAAAGCATCAGATCCTGTGGCTATTTTCATATCACCACCATTCTCTTCTTGTTTTACTGCATATATTTCTTAAGTACCAGCTTCCCACCTCATTCAATCTCCTTTTATATTTCTCCTTCATTTCTCATAGAATAAGAATCCAAACTAAGACCTATGTTTTCATCAGCAAAGTAGATACAGTCTTGTTTTGTTTAAATTTTGTTTGTTTGTTTGCATGTTTGTATAGATACGTGAAAAGCCATGAAGAAGCTATGCTGAAAGTAGATACATCACAATAGCCTTTAATAAGTTAATTTCTAAAAATCCATTCTCTCATTGTATAATACAATTTATCTAACATTCATTGCAAACCATTCAAGCTTTCAGTTTTCATGACATTGTCTGCATACAAAAGAGTCTGAATGTACATCATGCCCAGCATTCCTTGTACATTTATCAATAAATGCATTAAACCACCAAGGGGATATCACATATTCTTGTTGAACTCCCTGCTTCACATCAAACCATTCACTAAGTATGCACTTTATTTTCACGTTTGCTGTATTTCCAACATAAACTGCTCTTATCCCATTCAGCATTCAGCAATTTTATATTCACTCAAAATACTCCATAACTCAAAAGTTTATGTTTTCCCTCAATCCACAGGTGTATGAATACATTTTTTGTCATTTTCATGTATTTCTTAATGGCCTGCTGAAGAGCAAAAATCTGATCTGCAAGATTTTCCCCCAAAATAAAAAGCCACTCTACTTGTCCAATTTTATTCACTATCATCTTTGGGTGCTTCTTTTGATCAGAATTCTGCTGAATGTGATGAATACGATAGGAAGTATATATCTACTTCTGAAATCTGATCCTTTTATTTTGAGAGAGAGAGAGGAAGGAAAAGAAAGAGAGAGAGAGGATGTTACAAATCACCTGCAATGAAAAAGCTTAAATTCCTTGTGCTCCCTGCAGAGAGTCTGAAATTAATTGAATTGCTGTTGCTCTCTAGTGTTCATTCGGTGTAATTGAATGCGAATAAAAATAATCAGAGGCAAGCAGAATCTTTGTAGTGTGGAGATTTAAGGAGGCTTTGGATAGAAGCAACAAAGATACGACCATGGAATCTTTAAGGGAGAAAGTGCCACTGAGTTTTTTGCTGCATGTTCCCTGCCACATTACAAAAGTCTAAGTAATCCCAGATTTCAAAAAGAAACATTTTTCAGAAGGACTTAGGATCTCAAAGGAATGTTAAATTTCAAAGATTTTTGATGCGAAGTGCAGCTGCTTTCCACTCAGTTGCTGAAATCCACGTTGAGGACCAGAAATTCACCTATCGTAAAAAAAAAAAAAAAGAAATTCAGAGGCTAATTAATTCTGCTCATCACTTGTACACTGTTTGGGGTCCTAATTTTCTCCACAAAACTATAGGAAGCTGTTATGAACTAATAAAGGCGTTTAATAAAGCAGGGTTCTAATCCTGCACTTCTGATTGGCCGATAATAGCGACATCGGATTGGTCCCTTCTGGGAAGTCTGATTGGCTGTTAACGGGCCAACTCTCATTGGTTCAAGGGATTAACACTTCCATGTTTCTCATTGGCTAATAGGACAGCAGCCAACCCTATAAAAGGGCTGCTGCTGTCCTAGGGTTTTGCTCTGTTCAATATGTTTAATAAAGAGTTGAAGTCCACTGTAACTGCCTCGTCTCCACTCCTTGCACCCATGTGCAGAACTTAACACTGGCGACAAGGATGGGATGCGGAGACATCAGAGCTGACTGAACACTACAGAGCACCAAAGAGAGCACGTGGCTGAAGGCGCATCGACAATGGAAACCATGTCTGGCGGCGCCATACCACCCGCTCCATTTGACCTGGCACAAGAAGACTGGGACTCGTATATGGACCGGTTCCAGATGTTTCTGGAGACCAACAACTTGAAAGACGCAACTACGGGGGAAAAGCGAGCAGTGTTCCTGACCCATTGCGGGCCTGCCGTCTTTAAGATGGCCAAGGCACTAGCGAAACCGGCTGAGGTGAAGTCCATGGACTGGGACGTCCTCGCACCCCTTCTACGGGCCCACTATGCACCCGCTGTACCAACACTTGTCCGAAGACATGAGTTTTATCAGAGGGACCAACGGAAAGGAGAGAGCGTCGCAGATTTCATCGCGGACCTCCGGAACCTGGGAGGCCTCTGTGGGTTTGCAGACCTCCAAGAAGCTCTGAGAGACCGAATAGTTCTAGGATTAGATGACAACACTACGCAGAGCAAGATCATGGCAAAAGGGGACATTGATCGTGCCGATGTCATCAAAGATGCTACTGCAGCAGAAGCAACCAGGAAGTCGGCCGCCCAAATGCGCCACACCAACGCACCACTCCATCAACTCGCCAACAATACCTCACCTCGCCTAGAGAGGCAGACAACAGCAAACCACCACGAGGACCTCGAATCTCCATCAGAAAGTGATGAGGAGGCGGTCAACCAACTCTGATCTGAACGCAACCAATGCAACCCGCGGAATCGAAAACTACCGCACCAATGCGCGGGTTGTGGGGCAAACCACCCGCAATCAGATTGCAAATTCCTCGATGCACTCTGCCATTCTTGTGGGAAAAGAGGCCACATCGGGAAGGTCTGTAGAAGCAAGTGAGGGTCCAGCCCAATTCGGAGAGAAAACAACTATCGCCAGACCACAGGGAATTGTCCTGTGAGTCGAGAACATTTGAACCACCAAAGGAACAACCACTCCTACAGAAATAAAACACTTGCCACTTCAACAAGATGGGAAGAAGCACACCAAACTATTACCATCGGTCATGCTTCATCTTTAGATGCAAAGAAGATCCGAATGAGGGTCGCCATTGAAAACCAACCTTGCGTAATGGAAGTCGACTCAGGGTCGTCCCTCTTGTTGGTTTCTTGGAAGACCCTTAAACAGTTGATACCTGCCGTCCGGTGTCAAGACCTCAGAGCCCAAAGAATTATACTCAAAGATTACCAGGGGAACCGAATTCCGGTCGTCGGCTCCAGCCAAGTCCAAGTATCATTCAAAAATCGTACTGCGTCATTACCACTGACCGTCGTCGATTGCAACCAGCCTAGTCTGTTAGGCCTTCAATGGTTCGCCCCACTCGGGATCGAGGTAGCCGGTATTCACCAAACCAGAAGTGATGACCGGGAGGAGGCCCTCATCCAGGAATTCCAGGACGTTTTCGCAGACAAACTCGGCGAGTACAAGGAGACTCTGATATCATTTAACCTTAACCCTGAAGTAGCCTCCATCCGCCTTAAGCCTCATCGGGTACCGTTTGCCCTAAAACCAAAGATCGATGAGCAGCTCGATAAATTAATAGCCCAGGGTGTTTTAGAACCAACTGACCACGCCCATTGGGAAACCCCAATCGTAACACCCATCAAACCACATGGATCGTTAAGGATTTGTGGGGACTACCGGGCCACCCTTAATCATACCCTTCAACAAAACGCTTACCCGGTGCTGGTGGTTCAACACCTTCTCCATTCCCTGGGGGGGCGGAAAAGTCTTCGCTAAATTGGATTTAGCACAGGCGTACCAACAACTGCCTGTAGATAAAAAAACCGTGGAAGCACAAACGATCGTTACGCACCGGGGCACTTTTAAATGCAACCGACTCCAATTTGGAGTGAGCGTGGCCCCAGGGATTTTTCAAAGTCTGATGGAGAGACTTTTGCAAGGGATCAAGGGCATTGTGCCATATTTTGATGACGTTTTAATTGCGGCCCCGAATAGAGAAGTATTAGAGAGGCGTCTAAAAATGGTTCTCCAGAAATTTAACGACTCCAGCCTAAAGGTTAAAAAAAATAAATGTCAACTGTGTACAGATAAAGTAGAGTTCCTGGGGTACCTAATCGATAAGCAAGGCATTCACCCCACTAATAGCAAACTAAAAGCGATCAAAAACGCGCCAAGACCCAAGAATAGAAGAGACCTCCAAGCTTTCCTGGGGCTCATTAACTTTTACAACATCTTCTTGCCCCAGAAGGTGACCGTAGCTGAGCCCCTACATAGTCTTCTCAACAAAAAAGCAACCTGGGTCTGGGGACACTGAGAGGAGCACGCATTCTGACAAGTGAAAAACTTACTAACCTCCGATGCTGTTTTAATGCAGTATAACGAGACTTTGCATTTAACAATTACATGTGACGCGTCACCATTTGGAGTAGGAGCCATTTTAAGTCATATGTTACCAAATGATAGTGAGGCCCCTATTGCCTATTTTTCAAGGACCTTATCGAGAGCTGAACGTAACTATAGCCAAACTGACAAAGAGGCTCTTGCTGTTGTATCTGCTGTGAAACGGTTTCAAGAATATGTGTATGGATGAGCTTTTACTATTATTACTGATCACAAGCCTTTGCTGGGGATTATAGCGGGAGACAAGCCAACCCCCTATATACTGTCACCTAGAATGACTCATTGGTCGGAGTTCTTAGCTGTGTACAATTATAAATTGCAACACTGCCCGGGGAAAGCCATTCCCCACGCTGATGCATTGAGCCGTGCCCCACTTCCGGAAACCATTGACGACCCAGCTCCAACCCTCACGACACTCCATATTGAAACACTACATTCACCACCGCTAACAGCCAGAGACATTGCTATTGAAACAAAATGAGATCCTGTCCTGGCGCGAGTTCTCAGCTGGGTTGAACGAGGATGGCCAGTCAAACAAATCCCTGATGACTTCACTCCATTTAGAAACTGGCAAACAGAACTTTTCTCGCAGAAAGGCTGCATCCTATGGGGAGACAGAGTTGTCGTCCCAGAGCGGTTACAACGAGCAGTTTTGAAAGCATTGCATGACGGTCATCCTGGCATCGTGCGTATGAAAGCACTCGCATGAAGCTACGCGTGGTGAGTGGGCATCGATAAGCAAATTGAAGCCTGGGTGAAGACTTGTCTAAGGTGCCAAAAAGTCAGCAGTGCCCCACCTAGAACAACTCCAATGGAGTGGGAAACCCCCCAGGGGCCGTGGTCCCGCATCTACGTTGACTTTGCGGGACCTACTAAGGGACATACGTTCCTCCTAACAGTGGATGCCTATTGCAACTGGCTCGAAATCCACAAGATGAAGACTACTACAACCGATTCAGTCATGCGCAAATTAAATAAACTATTCGCAACACATGGGCTGCCAGATGTTCTAGTCTCCGACAACGGACCCCAGTTCACCGCCCTGGTGTTTGAACAATACTTAGCGGATCGGGGTATCCGCCATGCGCTAACCTCGCCGGAGCACCCTGCGGCAAATGGCAGGGCCGAGCGCATGGTCCAATTTGTTAAAAAAACTCTCCACAAAATGGACTATGGGGACATTGATGACAAACTGAACAGAATACTCCTACTGCAACACATCACCCCACACAGCGTCACCAATAACACTCCAGCTGAACTGTTGATGGCTCCCACCTCGACCGTCTCCACCCGTCCTACGTGCCAGAGAAACCCTGTGGATCTAGCAGAAAATGCTGCGAGTTCAAGGTAGGCGACTTAGTCTTCGCTAAAAACCTTTCCGGTGAACCATTATGGGTCGAAGCAACCGTAACTCAAACCACCGGGCCCAGATCGTACCGTGTGCAAACACTGGATGGAAAGATATGGAAACGCCATATAGATCAGCTTCGCTCTAGGCTATAACCCAGTTCCCATGACTCCTGTGACTCTCAAACTGAAGGGGGAGGTGATGTCGAAAAAACCGAATTTGAGATGGTAGAAAGTGGAATCGAAGGAAGTCAGCAGCCGGGCGCGTTACATGAAGATGAATCAGGGAGAGGGGTTGCCTCACCACAGAGGAATACCTCAATGGAGGCGAGCCAGCAGAGACCGGAGGACAACAATGACAGAATCAGCAGCACCGAGTCATCCAGTGAAGATGCGGAACCGCCTGTACCAGATAAATCAAAAAATGTTCCACCGAAACCGGACTACAGACAGGAACTGGTGGGACAGCGCAAATCTAATAGACAGTTAAAACAACCTGCATATCTATGGGATTACGTCACCGCACCCCTCAAACGGAACCTAGGGGGAAGTGGTGTTATGAACTAATAAAGGCGTTTAATAAAGCAGGGTTCTAATTCTGCACTTCTGATTGTCCGATAATAGCGACATCGGATTGGGAAGTCTGATTGGCTGTTAACGGGCCAACTCTCATTGGTTCAAGGGATTAACACTTCCATGTTTCTCATTGGCTAATAGGACAGCAGCTAACCCTATAAAAGGGCTGCTGCTGCCCTAGGGTTTTGCTCTGTTCAGTATGTTTAATAAAGAGTTGAAGTTCACTGTCACTGCCTCGTCTCCGCTCCTTGCACCCATGCGCAGAACTTAAGAGAAGCCATTAAGAATATGTCAGGATTCAGACAGCTTCTGCTGAAATGTTTACAAGATCATTGTCTTCAGTGATGTGGTACCTGAGATAAAGATTTGCTATTTATTTTATGCAACCAATCTTTGTTTATAGGATAAAGTATAAATTGCTGAGTTCACACAGCTCATTACAAATATGCTATGATTCTCTAGTCTAAAGCGTCTGCAGTTTCCTGAATCATATAAGGACATATTAAAAAAATAAATAAAAGCACTACTTAATTATGTTCTAGAGCTGTATTTCAATTCTATTTTTCATTTTAAATTCTGCATGCTATTTAACAATGGAATACTTACAGTACTGTCTTTTCTGACCATTTTGGCTGATTCCAATATCTTGGGCGAACTTGCTTGTGACTGCACATTTTTGAAATATGGGTGGTCGAAACTTGCAGATGTATTTACTCTGTGTTACAGACCTGAACTTTGGAATAATATCCCTCAAGAAATCCAATTTGCTTCCTCTCTGTTTGCTTTCTATAAGTTGTTAAAATCCAAATTATTTTGGAAAGCCTTTAAGGATGAGATGTGGCCATCCAATTGAATAAAGGCACAATATTATTTAATTAAAGTTTATGTCTTTTTTGACATAGAGATTATATTGTATTTTTACTGATATCAATAATTAAGGTGTAGGAGATGACCAGGATGAGCCCGAGGAAAGGGTCAAATGCATCAGTAGTCATAAGTCCCTTCACACCCACAGAAGATCTACAAGAAGTCCCAGCCCACCTTGCATTCCGTCTGTTCTTAACTCTCACTAATTTCTCTTGACTGTTAGTAATTCTGTTAATGTCAAGTTCAGATTAATGCCATGCACCAGGGAAATCAGGAGATCCAGGCAATTCAAATGTGTATAGAGATATTTTATGAGCTTCAGCTCTCTCCAAGAATCTGAACTACTAACAGTCAAGGGGAATTAGTGGAAGTTAAGAATAGAAGGGAATTCAAGGTGGTATGGACTTAGATCTCTTGTGGACTTGAAAGGACTGGTGACTGATAATGCATTTGACCCCTCCCTTGGGCTGAGCCTGGTCATCTCCTATACAAGAGTCTCTCTGCAGGAAAATACAAGCTCAATAAAATACCAAGAAATAAAGTGTTCCTATTCTATATAGAGAAGCCAATTTGGAATAGTGGTTAAAGGTACCAAACTAAAAATCAGGAGACAATGAGTTATAGTCCTGCTTTAGGTACAAAGCCAGCTAGCTGGACAAGTTCCTCTCTCTCTCAACTCTACCACTTTCAAAAATCTTGCCAAGAAAATTGTAGTCACTCATCCAAGAAGTAACCAGGAATTAAGATTGACCCAAACCTCCAACCCCTTTACTTGCAACTTCAAATTTATATGATGTCCAAATTGGAGAGTAATTAACGTATTGAAATACATATATCTTTTCCAGCTTGTTGACTGCAGTTGTCTTTGGATTGCTTATCTCAGAATTCCAACCTCCATGAACAGAATATATTTGGTGGTCCAAGTTGGAGGTCATCCAAACAGAGAAACGGGATTACTTTATAAAGGAATCAACATGAGAACAAAATCCATCAGCCCTTGTGTTGTGAAGTTTATTAAACATCTTATGTGCTTCTAAAATCTAAATAATGAATTTGCAGTACACACCCTCTATTATATCCAAGATGCTTAGAATGCTCTTAGTTGTCCCTGGACAAAAAACTCTGACTTTGGAATTAAAATCAAAGGGGATTGATTTCTGCCAGGTGGGTATTTTAAGCTTTTCATTGGCTCCAATAGAAGACATGTTCAAGCCAAACTTACCACAATCCTATTAGGATGGTTCAGAGGAAGTGAAAAGAGGCTGGTGTAACATATGCCAAAACCACAAAAGGATGCTGCAATTTACAAATTGCAAGCAGCACTATAACATAAGTTTTAGATATTACAAAAAAAGAAGAAGAAGAAGAATTAACAGATAGGGGTACCCACAAGCTGGATTTGGATATATACCACTCCACTCTCAATTCCCTTCCAGATTTTGCTCAGAACAGTGATTAACCAGTGATTGCTTCCTTATGCTTATGCAGGCATTATCTAGTTGCTGAAGATAATTATCTCCTTTATCTGCTTGTCCTTCATCCATTATCTGCTGGATCTGGGTAGAATCTATGGATCACTCCCTGCTTAATTCATTCTGTCATATAAGGCAGCCTATATACTATCGTCTGCTGTCATGGAATATGCTTCATTTTCTCTCATGCCTTAAATTCTGCATCTGCATTCAGGCTTGTTATTTTCACAAGGTTCAAGAACCACCAGTTAGGAAACTTGAGCAAGATTATCCCATTGAACAATGATGATTGTTAGCTAGGAGATTTCACTAATTGAGGCCTGCCACCATTGCATGTTGGAGACTTTGTTCCCTTCCCTGTCCCCTGCTCTCATTTATTCAGCAGCCTTAGGTGAAGAGGTTGAAGTACAGATCTTATTTCCTCTGTTTTGCTGCTTGTGAAGCCTGCCAACAGAATCCACCTTGACAAAGTCAAGGACTCCCCGATTAATGTTGAACTGAGTGAATAAATTATGCATGAAATTGTGTCGGAGTCTCTTGTGTGCCGAATTGCTCCTTTTGATATGAAAGGTTAATTCAGAAAGGAGTCCAAAAGAGCTGGAAATTGTGGGGATAAGTGGATAGTATTCACTGTTGTGAGCTGTTATTACTAGAAATTGCATTCCCTCTCTAACTTCCCCTGAGATTTAGCTTTGTCAGTGAATATAAGCAGGACATATTAAAAAAGCAGGAACAACCTGCATGGATGTTCACATCCAGCCCATAAAAAGAAAAAAATAGCCTTATGGTGTTCTTTAAAGGGGACCTAACCTTTGTATCTCACATTCCCAATAGAAGAATCAGGAACAAGACATAGCAGGTCAAAAACATGCCATTTCCTTGATTCTGTCTAGGGAATTTCAGGGCCAGTTTGAACATTGAGAACTTCCCAATGCTCTTTTCTTTCAGTTGCCGTTACAACTCATGCCTTACATTGGAAGATGATCTGTTTTTCTTTGCCCTAGAGAATGTTTGCTGTGTTGGCTAATATGTATAGAGTAGGACAAAGGTCACCAAGTCCTGGGACCTTGAAGTCTAGGACAGCTAATTCAGGGCATGTTGATCCATGAATGGAGAGCTCTGAAGGTGCCTTCAGTCCTGGTCAGTTCTTCACAAATTGATTCCCTTAGTAACAGTGCAGTCATATCTGATTTGAAGTAAGTCAGGAGTGGGGATGGCCCTTTTTCAACTGTGTTTCTGTTTCTGAAATACTAAGCCTATACCAGGTGCCTTGCATCAATTGGAAACCTGAACATGTGCTGTAGTTTTAACTGCTTGCAGTGTCTAAATTCAGGGGTGTCAAACTGGCGGCCCATGGACCGGGTGCCCACCCCAGCAATGTGGAGACGTCACAATATGTCATGTGAAGGCAATGTGATGCGGTGAGTTTGATACCTGTGGTCTAAAGTGCTGGAACCGCTACAGCTACTTGGAACATGAATTTCATTTGATTTAAAGAGAAATTTGTAACTTGCTAACATTGTCTCTCCCCCTCCCCTTCTCCTGTCCTCCTTCCTTCCCTCTCTTTCATTTGCCTTGATCTATATACTAAACAAAGGCAATGTGATTGTGAAACTAAATAATAAACACATTCAATTGCTCACCATTCCTCTGTATCAAGTTGCACATTCAGTAGGTTGAAATACCTTTCTGGTTTTATGATTAAGTGTTTATAGAACAATTATAACTCCAGATTTGTGCTGTGTAGTAGATTGATATTCCCAGAATTCTGAGAGCAACAGGTTAATCTGTTCAGAAGGCAAAACTTGGGGGAAATGACCGAGCATATCTGAATGAGATGCTGAAGTGATGAAATTGCAGACTTGGATTCAAAACATTTTGGCTAGTTTTAAACCTGAAACTTTATAAGGTGAAAAATAAGGGATGCAAGGACTCTGGTTCAAATGGTTTCTTTGATTTTTCATTCAGTCTGCCAAAGGGAGAGTCTAATGCTAGCAAAATCTCTTAATCAAGCATAAAATCAATATAATTTAATTTAATTGAAATTTACATTACATTTATGGGATCTTAATTAAAATTTAATTCACATTACATTTATTGAATCTTCATCCTGAACCTGCCTGCTTTTTTACATGTGTCTGAAATGCCTCTTTAAATTCCAAGATAACCCTACCAAAAAAAAAATCTGTTTAATCCTTACCCTAGGAGAAACAAAATATTCTCCATGAAGCCAGGTGGAAGAGTTACTGGCTTGTAGCTCATTTAAGGCTTCAAATGATGTCCTGCTACAGACTCTGGCAGAATTAATACACTGGGCTAAACAATGACTTGATCAGTGGTGGGATTCAATTTTTTCTTACTACCGATTCGATGGGCATGGCTTGATGGGTGTGGCAGGGGAAGGATACTGTAAAATCTTCAGTCATAGGTGGTATTTGCCGGTTCTCCAAACTACTCAAAATTTCTGGTACCAGTTCTCCAGAACTGGTCAGAACCTGCTGAATACCACCTCTGGACTTGATGAAGAAAACAATTGGCTTACAAAAGTCTAATGGAGGGAGAGGGAACTCTTGTGAAAGGGGCAAACATGTGAACTATTAAATCCCAGATAGTTTTTGATTTACAACCATTTGTTTAGTGAGCAAAGTCACAATGGCACTGCAAAAAGTGACTTACAACTGTTCTTAACACCTATGGCCATTGCAGCATCTCCACAGTCATGTAAAAAAAACAAAATCTGGACACTTGGCAACCAGCATGTGTTTACATTGCACACTCTTAAATCCCATCTTGAATGCTTGAGGTAGAATCCAGGTCTTCATGGCCTTCTGGAAGGCTAACAGGATTAGATCCATCGAAATCTCCAGAGCAGGACACCATTTCATAAAGGAGGTTCCAAAAGTAGAGAAGGCTTGCTTCCTAATGTGGGAAGATATTCCTCTTCCTAGAAGCATGAAATATTTGGGGAAATATTAAAAGGCAGAGTATTATATTTTCCCTAAAAGCGAAATAAAAAATCTTAAGGGAGACAGAAACTCAGTCTCACTGTCCCCACAGATATTTTTGTGCCCATTAAGAAAGTCTAGGGCATTCTATCTACAAAACAAAAGACCTTCAGCTTCAGGGTGAAGGGGTTAAGATAATGGCCCTTCAGGACATAATAGGTTTAACTCAGAGACACAGAGGTTGCTACATTACACAATCTCCTAAGGACATTGCATCACCCTCAGAAATGTCAATCAAACTTAGCTCAGACAAACAGCTAGCTGCCTATAGAACCAGCTATGACCCCTACATAACCCTACAACAGCCAATAGTATACATGTTCTTGCACAGGAACAGATAGAATAGTTACAGGAACTGGGCATGGCTAGTCTAGTGAAAAGAAGGACTAGGGGAGACATGATAGCAGTATTCCAATATTTAAGGGGCTGCCACAGAGAGGAAGGGGTCAAGCTATTTTCTAAAGCAGCTGAAGGCCAGACAAGGATGGAAACTGAACAAGGAGAGATTTAACCTGGAAATAAGGAGAACTTTTCTGATAGTAAGAACAATCAACCAATGGAACAGCTTGTCCTTGGAAGTTATGGAAGCTTCATTACTTGAGAGTTTCAAGAAGAGATTGGACTCCCATTTGTCAGAAATGGTGTAAGGTCTCCTTCTTGGGAAGGGAGTTGGACTAGATGACCTACAAGGTCCCTTCCTACTGTGATTATCTATTATCTGTTATCAAAGCCCAAGAGAAGGTATAAAAAACCCCCACTCTCAACTCCATGTGGTCAGTTGCACCAGAACTATAAACATGTACTTCTGTCCATCAATAAATGGACCCTCTTTCCAATCAGTCTCCAGCTTCCATTTTGTCTCCAGTGCCTTTCTCCTGGTTTGGAACACATTTTGCTGGATCAAGTGGGATGGGACGAAGCCAGTGGGAACAGTGTGTTCCTAGTAAGAAAGCCATTTCTTCAGTTGTAAACTGGCTGTAAGAAAATGATGTGCTTGGAATATAGATCTCCAACCAAACTCAACTCCAAAGCACCATAGATTTGGAAGGACCCACTCAGTGCATTTCCTGGTAAGTGCAGGAATCTTTTAAAAGAAATCCTGAAAAATGACTGCCTTGAATTCATTCACCAAGAGGAGTCTACTAGTCCTCTGAATAATTGGTTTAACTGTCAAACTACTCTTGCTGGTAAAGGTTTTATCTCACTTTCAATCAGAATCTGTCTTCCTGTAACTTATATCCATTATTATATGTCTAGCACTCTGGGATGATAGACAACAAGTCCTGACCTTCTTCTATATAACATCCTTTCAAGTACTTGAATGATGCTTTCATATCCCTATTCAATCATCTTCTCTCAAGGCTAAAGATATTCAACTCCTTCAATAGCTTTAGTTTCTAATCCTTGTTTTCCATTCGATTTGAATTATTCTTAAAGATAATACAATTGCAGGGGGATAGCAAATCCACATGGGACAGTATCAAGATTCTTGAAAACCTGGAATAGGTAAAAACCAACACAACGAATTTCAACAGGACTAATGCAAAATCCTTCATCTAAGTAGGAAAAATTAGTTATAAGTTGTGGGAGTCCATTTACTGTGATGTAGCCCCCCCCCCCCAAAAAAAAAAAACAGCAAATACAGCACTAAACTGCATCAGCATAAGTTTACTGCCAAGATCAAGAAAGGAGTCTTGGTATCAGAACTGGAATTTGCAGGTAAATATCACATACAGAGTTATCACTATTTTCCCCAGTTTTTTTGATTTAGGAGGAAGTAGCACCTTCACTTTGGATGAGATGGTTTGAATAACAGAATAACAGTGCTGGAAGGGACCTTGGAGGTCTTCTAGTCCAACTCTCTGCTCAAGTAGGAAACCCTATACCATCTCAGACTAATGGTTGCCCAATCTGTTTTTAAAAACTTCCAGGATTGGAGCGTTCACAATCTCTCTCCCTCTCCCTCTCCCCCCTCCCCCTCTCCCTTTTTCTTTCTCTTTCTTTCTCTCCTCTCTAGGAGCTGTTAATAGGCCTTTGCCAAGCTTTCATTTGGGAAATTTAATCCAAAGCCAATTCTGTCAACTCTCCAAACCAAATTAACTTCTGGAGTTGAATCTCAAACTCTAAACTGAACTTATGCAAAAGCCCTATTTTCTTAATTGATTTGGAATATGGAATTGAATTAGCTGAATATTTCTAACGGAGCTGAATTGTTAGGTTGCAATTGATCTATACACTGAATTATTTACTATTTTAGATTCTTAAGAGTTTGGAAAATTCTTCAGGATTTTCTATTTATAATAGCAACAGAAAGAATAAAGATGAAACAATTGTGTGGTTTGCTGACACACAGCTGCAGTAATTGATCCGTACTGGATCAAAGCAATTCTTCTGAAGATATTATATCAACTAACAGTTGGTAAATAAGGACTAACACAACTGAGCCATATGCTGTTGCCTAGCAGACATGATTCAGCCAGGAAAGCAAATTACCCCATATAGAATTTCTTCACTGGGGTACTTGAAGGAAAAATAACATACAATGAGCCATGACTGACGGGAACAGAGGAGAGCAATCTTTTGTTAACGGTTCTATATAATGCACATCAATCATCCAGCAAAAGAAGGTGTTTCATACAATAAATCATGTGTCAGCGGTGGCATTTAAGACTTTCCTAACAAAATCGAGCCAAACAGAAAGTGCACTCTCTTTCATATTTATGCTCCCAAGGAGCACATCTTCAACTGAAAAGCTGCAACACATTAGGGATAGCTGTTGTGTATGCAATATAATTAATAAAGTGTGAGCTTGGAGTAAGTGCAGGGTTCTGGCCCTGCACTTCTGATTGGCTGTTAAGTGGCCGGACTGAATTGGCCCGTTCCGGGGAATCCGATTGGCCCTTAACAGAGAGTTCTTATTGGTTATAAAAGCTAGCGTTCCTACTTGTTATTGGTTAAACGTTACAAGGTTTGCCTATATAAGGCGGGTTTTACTGATATTAAATGAGCAAGTCACGATGTAAATAAAGAGCTGAAGTTCACCGTTCAGAAACTTGTCTCCATTCTTCTCGCCCATGCTCAAACTTAACAATAGCTTCTGATCAAATGCTATCCAATGCCCAATGCTTTGTAGGTATGAATTGCTGTAGTATTTGCACACATAGAATCCAGGCAGAAATGGTTGCCAGAATTAAGTTTGGTACCACAGAAAGATATCCATAGGCTGTATCCCTGTCAACTCTGTCAAGCTTTTCATATTAAGGGAGTCCTTCTTTACTAAGGTTCTGAAATTTGATCAATTTACTGCTTTTTTCCTTGTCAATACTACCATCATAAAACTTCCTAAATAGTAACTGCAAAGAAAATTATTCATCAAACTGCTTGTGATTCAGAATAAACATTAAAAATGGAAGATTGGGGGTGGAATTAGATTATTTGCAAAATTTTGCTTCCTTTGTGACTGTAATCATTGATTTGACAGGGCAGTACCCTGGAAACATCTAGGTTTAAGCTCCAGCAGTTCTGGTTAGAAGGTTCTTGGTTTCAAGGGGAAAAAAAGCATTTGAAAGTTTAGGAAGTGAAATAAAGCAGATGTTTTACAAATGTCAATTTGCTTCTTTTTAACCAGTCAGATCTCTATACTATAATGGCTTTGTTCAACAGAGATCAGAGTAGGCAATAATAATTATTACAAGCGAGGGGTTTTTGAGTTCATATATACATCAGTATATATGTATAGTATACATGGCAAATCTAGACAGCATACCAAAAAGCAGAGACATCACCCTGCCAACAAAAGTGCGTATAGTCAAGGCTATGGTCTTTCCAGTTGCAATGTATGGCTGTGATAGTTGGACCATAAGAAAAGCTGAGTGCCAAAGAAATGAGGCCTTAGAACCAGGGGTGGGATCTGACTGGTTTAACTACTGGTTTGGTGATTTACGATTTGTTTCCCTGCACGCTGCACGTGCGTGTATATCTTCGTCAACTTGCTGCCTGGACAGCTGAGCAGCACTGCGTGTAGGGAAGCAGCATTTGAAAAAGGACGTTTTTCCTGCTATTTCAACTGCAGCTGTGCCTTGCAAGGCAGCTGAGGTTGAAAAAGCAGGAAATAAAGGTCAGGTAAGAGCCTGGGCAGGAGGGTGGGCCAAAACAGCAGCAGACAGAGAACCAGTTCTATGTCTGCTGCTCTTCAGAGCTACCGGTTCTACAGAGTCAGGCAGAACTGGTAGCATCCCACCCCTGCTTTGAACTATGGTGCTGGAGAAGACTCCTGCAAGTCCCTTGGACTGCAAGGTGATCAAACAGGACAGTCCTAGTTCAACCTTGACTGCTCTTTAGAAGGCCAGATCCTGAAGTTGAAACTCAAATATTTTGGCCTCCTAATGAGAAGGAAGGCCTCACTGGAGAAGAGTGTAATGCTGGGAAAGATTGAAGGCAAAAGAAGAAGGGGACGACAGAGAATGAGATGGCTGGATGGAGTCACTGAAGCAGTAGGCATGAGCTTAAACGGACTCCAGAAGATCATAGAGGGCAGGAAGGCCTGGAGGAATGTTGTCCAGAAGATCATAGAGGGCAGGAAGGCCTGGAGGAATGTTGTCCAGAAGATCATAGAGGGCAGGAAGGCCTGGAGGTGTTCTGTCCCTAATTAGCATTCTTGAGATCCCCGCGCTTTGATTGGCCAAAGCGCGGGGCACTCTGATTGGTCAGGCGAGCCGCGCCGATTGGCTCGCTAAGAATCTCCCACGATTGGTCCATTCGAATTGCAGGAGATTCAAAGCAGTGCCATTGGCCGCGGCCGCCGCGGCTGAAAGAATAAAAGCCGCGAACCTTTTGCAAAGAGCCAGTTCGGTTCCTACTTTAATAAAAGAGCATGATTTGAAGTCACCGACTCCTGGCATCATTTCGCGGACACAACACTGGCAACGAGGGTGGGATCCAGACCCACGTGTCCGACAGAAGCGCAAACCATAGTCACCCACCGAGGGGCATTTAAATGCAACCGACTCCAATTCAGAGTCAGCGTGGCACCGGGAATATTCCAAAGCCTAATGGAAAGACTATTGCAAGGCATCAAGGGGGTGGTACCTTACTTCGACGACGTCCTAGTGTCGGCAACCAACCAAGCCGAACTAGAGGGTCACCTAAGGGAGGTCCTAACCAAATTCAAAGAGACCGGGCTCAAAGTCAAGAGGGAGAAATGCCAATTATACACGGAACGGGTAGAATTCCTAGGATACCTCCTAGACCGTCACGGTATTCACCCCACAAACAAAAAAATCAAGGCCATCAAAGAAGCCCCCACACCCAAGTCGAAGACGGAACTACAGGCATTCCTGGGGCTACTTAACTTTTACAATGTTTTCCTTCCCCAAAAGGCAACGGTAGCGGAGCCCTTGCATAGGCTCCTGGACAAGGCGGCGACCTGGACTTGGGGGAAACGCGAGCAAGCCGCCTTCCAAAGAACAAAGGACCTCCTTATACAGTATAAGGACGCCGTCCTTATACAGTATAACGAGACCCTACCCCTGGCCGTCACATGCGACGCATCACCTTTCGGCATCGGCGCTGTCCTCAGCCATACCCTCCCCGACGGAAAAGAAGCGCCCATCGCGTTCTTTTCAAGGACCCTCACCGAACCGGAACGGAACTATAGCCAGCTGGACAAAGAGGCTCTGGCTATCGTTGCCACCGTAAAAAGATTCCATGAGTACCTCTATGGCCGGACATTCACCATCATAACCGACCACAAGCCGCTGCTTGGAATCCTTGCAGGAAACCAGGCCGCCCCGAACATTCTGTCTCCCCGAATGACAAGGTGGTCTGAGTTCCTGGCAGCCTACAACTACGGACTCATACACAAACCAGGTAAGACGATCTCCCATGCAGACGCCTTAAGCCGCTTGCCGCTACCGGAACCTGACACCGACCCAGCACCCACACCGACCACCCTCAGCATAGAGACTCTACCCAACCTGCCCATAACCGCGTCAGACATTGCCCGAGAGACTAATAAAGACAAACGTCTGGCACGGGTGTTGCATTGGGTAGAGAAAGGGTGGCCGGAAAGAGACAACGACGAGTCCGTCAAAACATTCCGAAACCGCCAAACGAAACTCTCATTATTAAAAGGGTGCATATTATGGGGGGATAGGGTGGTCATTCCAGAAAAGCTACAAGGGAAGGTTCTGGAACTGCTACACGAGGGGCACCCTGGCATCGTTAGGACTAAAGCCCTGGCCAGAAGTTATGCTTGGTGGCCAGGGATGGACAAACAAATTGAGACCTGGGTAGCAAGGTGCCAATGATGCCAGGAAACTAGGTCAAGCCCACCCACAGCACCCGTCCTAGAGTGGGAAAACCCAAGGGGACCTTGGTCTAGGATCCATATAGACTTCGCCGGGCCCACAAAAGGACACACCTTCCTTATAACAGTAGACGCTTTCTCCAACTGGCTGGAGGTAAGCAACATGAAGACGACAACCACGGAGGCCGTGATCAAGGAACTCTGCAAACTCTTTGCAACACACGGCCTCCCAGACGTTGTCGTTTCTGACAACGGGCCCCAATTCACCTCGCTGGAATTCGAAAAATTCCTAGCGGAAAGGGGCATCCGCCACGCGCTGACAGCACCGGTGCACCCGGCGGCGAACGGTAGGGCGGAACGGATGGTGCAATTCACTAAGAAAACCATCCGGAAAATAGACCACGGGGAGATCCAGGAGAAAATAAACAAACTACTCTTCACCCAACACATAACCCCAAATACCACAACGAATAAGAGCCCAGGCGAACTATTAATGGGGAGGAAATTAAGGTCCCCACTCGACAGGTTACACCCCACGTATAACCCGGAGAAGCCCCCAGACTCAAACAGCAAACACCAAACTTTCGCACCAGGCGACCCTGTATACGCAAGAAACCTGACGGGAGACCCACTATGGATACCGGCCGTCATCACACAAATAACAGGCCCACACTCGTACCGGCTACAAACAGCAGACGGACGAGCGTGGAAATGCCACATCGACCAATTAAGGTCGAGGACTGCCAACCAAGAGACCACCGACGCACAAACAGGCGAAACCAACCCCCACAACACAAACCAAGGGGGGAGGGAATACCCCGGGTACCAAAACCAAAGAAGAATAAACCAGCCATACTTACCGGAAAGCAGCCATCACGACCCCTCGCCAGGAAGAGACAGCCAGGCCAGCTCGACCGACCCGGAAAGACCGAGCAGGAGCGGCGAAACCCGCAGCTCAACCAACCCGGGAGGCCCAGGAGGGAGCTACGGAGAGCAGCCCGGCCCGACCGACCAGCTGGTTCCCACGACGGCATCAGGAGCAGCAGAGATCCCGACCGAACCGGCCGGAATCCAACCTACGACTGAGCTGCGCAGGTCCAGTAGGCTCAGACGGAGCCCCGCCTACCTATGTGACTACGCGACGTAAGGACTGAACCAAGAGGGGAGGGGTGTTCTGTCCCTAATTAGCATTCTTGAGATCCCCGCGCTTTGATTGGCCAAAGCGCGGGGCACTCTGATTGGTCAGGCGAGCCGCGCCGATTGGCTCGCTCAGAATCTCCCGCGATTGGTCCATTCGAATCACGGGAGATTCAAAGCGGTGCCATTGGCCGCGGCTGCCGCGGCTGAAAGAATAAAAGCTGCGAACCTTTTGCAAAGAGCCAGTTTGGTTCCTACTTTAATAAAAGAGCATGATTTGAAGTCACCGACTCCTGGCATCATTTCGCGGACACAACAGGAGGAATGTTGTCCATGGGTTGCGATGGATTGGACATGATTTCACAACTAACAACAATAACAAAATACATCAATGGTGCTTGTCCTGAGAAAAGAGAGAGCATTTCTAAGATTTAGAAGACTGGGATTTCAGTTCAATTTCTGAAACAAAGAAAAGCAAATATAAGATGCGAACAACCATCTACTTGAGCACAGAACCAGCAAACTGAGCATTCATGTAGCATCTCAGATGCCATAAACTTTGTGTTTGACACAACTGTAGTTTCATCTTCTGAGTTGCAGTCATTTTCAAACCTGGATCTCGTCCAATATATTACATTTTAAGGCTGAAAGGGTAAGAAGGCAGAAAGCTAAATTAATACACAAATAGAAATGATCCCTTGAGCATGGCCATTGCAGTTATTCGACAGTAGATGGCAGAGTGTACAAAGACTTCTACCAAAGTTGGCATCTCAGAAGTGTATATACTTCTGAAATGATAAATCTTTTTTAAAAAGTGTTTTGCTTCTCTGAAAGTCATGCATTAGCAAATTATTAGCATTATCAAACAGACTGTAAGAAAGTACAGTAAGGAAAAGGCTTACTAAAACTAAATAAACTATTATTTTTTTCTTTCTGGAATACCATCAGATCTTAGCAAAACCAATCACTGAAACATGTTAAGAATGGTATAGCTGTCCTTAACAAAGCAGGCTTCAATACATGATAAATCCACCCTCCCCCCCAGCAAATTTCATTTGCTAGAAAAATGGAACAAAATGTTTAATGTGTCAATTTATTGGGCTCATTTCTTGTTTCCTGGACCCTGCAATATTTTCTCTAAGTATATTTTACTGTTTAAAGTATTGGGGATAATTTGTGAGACCTAGAGATAACAATGATAAATAATTACCCATTTATAATTTTATATAGGCTCCACTGTCTCTTGAGGCTTGAAAAAGTTTCTTAAACCTCTCAGTATTTTGTTTGTGGTCTGAGGGAATATATGAATATATGAATGTCATAATGAATAGTACAGGTAATCCTTATTGTACCCTATGATTATCATTAAGTGTCGTACCTTATGATTCTTGACTTTTGACAAATGTATCTTTTATTTTATGTACACTGAGAGCTTTTCCACCAAGACAACTTCCTTGTGTATCCAATCACACTTGGCCAATAAAGAATTCTCTTCTCTTCTCTTCTCTTCTCTTCTCTTCTCTTCTCTTCTCTTCTCTTCTCTTCTCTTCTCTTCTCTTCTCTTCTCTTCTCTTCTCTTCTCTTCCTAGATTTATGGCTACAGTTGAGCCCAACATTTCTATTGATAAGCGAGGCATTTGTTAACTGAGTTTTGCCCCATTTTACAACTTTTCTAGTCACTGTTAAGTGAATCACTGAAGTTGTTAAGTTGATAAGACGGTTATTAAGTGAATCCGGCTTCCCCATTGACTTTACTTGTTAAGAAAGTCGCAAAAGGGGATCACCTGACCCTGGGATACTGCAACTGTCATAACTATGAGTCAGTTGCCAAGCACCTGGAGTTTGATCATGGTAACCATGGGGATGCTGTTATTTTCATAAGTGTGAAAAATGGTCATAGATCACTTTTTTTTTTCAGTGCCATGTAACTTCTAATGGTCGCTAAGGAAATGTTATAAGTTAGGACTACTTGTACATTAGTTGAATGAAAGATGTTCTATTCTTACTGCTTGCTGGAGATCAAAGCTCTACAGCTAGGATGACAGCTTTCGGTCAGGGATAGTTCATTTTAGTTCTCCAAAGAACTCCTATGATTTTTGTTGAAATCTATATGGATTGGGGAATTCATAGGATTCTCCTGAGAAAATCCTGGAGATTAGAGGAATGGGGCATAAAATCTGAGAAAAAATAAGATTGCTCACTTTTCATATCTGCAACCTGCATTAATATACTGCTTCCAACGATGGTTAGAAACTAAGCAAGGAGAGAAGCAACCTTTAATTCAGGAGAAACTTCCTAACAGTGAGGACAATTAACCAATGGAACAGCTTGCCTTCAAAAATCATGGGCTCTTCATCACTGGAGGTTTTTAAGAAGAGACTCTAGACAGTCACTTATCTGAAATAGTATACATTCTCCTGCTTGAGCAGAGGGCTGGACTAGAAGACCTCCAATATTCTATTCTATTCTATTCTATTCTATTCTATTCTATTCTATTCTATTCTATTCTATTCTATTCTATTCTATTCTATTTTACTCTACTCTACTCTACTCTACTCTACTCTACCCTACCCTACCCTACTCTACTCTACTCTACCCTACCCTATCCTATTCTATTCTAAATACTTAGAATACTTAAGCAAATTGGTATTAATCCACATGCTGATATGATTTTTCACATGTTTGTTTTGTTTCTTGGAATAAACCCTCCACCTTTAAACATTATTAATTCTTTTTCATCCCAAACATTAATTTAAGAGATAATGGCCAGCCAATGTGGTTGTCAGCGTCTTAACTGTTCTCGTATACAGATAAATGCTTATTTTGTGCGCTGGCTATAAATTTGTATTGAAGAAGATGTCCTAGTGGGCTTTAAACAAGCTTTTGTTGATTTCTGACCTGAACAACTTTTGAAACTAAATGAGTTTCTAAAATCAGTTTGCTACGCTACAGAGAAAGGTCTAGGTGAACAGAAGTGTTGTCTAAATTGTGACAAGAATTAATGCCTGCATCAGTTTATTACAAAATAGATGCCCTGGTATGAACCCAGAATTGTTCAATAAGGGTAAAAAAAAGTCTGACACTCAGCCATAGGCCATCCAAGGTGCCTGTAAAATTCAACTATATAGCAAGAAATTGGTTATGTCTATCTGGAGGGCCACTAAATTGTGGGAAAGACTCAGGGGGCTTTGCATTTCCTTGGTCCCATGGCAATTTTTAAACCTTACATTTTTTTAGTTCCAGCCAATCTTCATGCCTAAGGGATGATTAGATTCACAATCTCTCTCTTTTGAATCCAGCACCTGAACCACTAGATCAAACTGGTGATTGTGCATGATGATAGGCATGAATTCCATATTGCTATAGTGTTGAATGTGAGCAGTGCTTGTATAATAGAAAGCCACATTTAAAACCAGCCTTTGGAGAAAGTAGCGTGCTGTAAGAAATAGAACAACATGGCCGAGGGACTACATTGCCTGACCAGCCTCCACTTGGGACCCTATGAAGGCACAAGTTCTTAAGAAAAAATAGAATTGGCAAATCCTGCCTAATAAAATCATAATGCAACCCTCCCCTTCAAATTTGCTGACACTGGATGCAAGCATATTTTTCAGACTATAAGACTCCCTCCCCCCTCCCAAAAAGTGGGTGGAAGTGTCTGCGCGTCTTATAGAGCGAATATTGGGGGTGGGGGGAAGGGGCAGGGATGGGATTCAATTTTTTTAACAACCGATTCTATGGGCATGGCTAAGTTGGAGGGTGTGGCTTGGTGGTTATGTTATTGGATAGGCGTGGCCAACTCAATATCACTCACATTGAAGGATGTATCTCCTCACCTGGCCTCTCATGACTGTGGTGATGCTGCAACAGTCGTAAGTGTGAAAAATAGTCATAAGTCACTTGTTTCAGTGCCATTGTAACTTTGAATAGTCACTCCACACAAGCAAAGTACCAGCAAAGGAAGGGAAAAAGACTCCAGAGAAGTTCCTGAGACAGGAAGTCTAGTCCTGCCAAGAATGTAATAAGGGTTAACAGAGGGGCAGTTTCTGTAAGCAACACCAGAATGTTTCCTTCCTGCCTTCCTTACAGGATTAGGCCAGTAATTTCTTCTAACAACTGGTTCTCTGAACTGCTTAGAATGTTAACAACCAGTTCTAGTGAATAGGTGCAAACTGATAGAATCCCACCTCTGGGAAGCGGGGTTGGTGTGGTACTGATCAACTGTTCTAGGCGACAGGGATTGCTGCTGCCACTGCCTGTCGCCGCAGCCCATTCACTGCTGTCTGTTTGCTGCTGATCAGCTGCCTAGAACAGCTGATTGGCAGTATTCCGGGAGGCAAATCCAATCAGCTGTTTGATAGTGAAGGCTCCAGTGTTCCCTGGCAGCAGCAGCAGCTCAGCTCAGTTGACTGGCAGTGGGTACAATGGAGCAGAGCCACGTGCTGGGGCTGCGATAATGTGTTGAAGCTGACCAGGCTATTTTCTGTTTGTTGCAAGGATGCTAGCTAGATGACTACTGGATGCATGCTGGGGCAGAGGCAGATTTTTTTATTGTTTTCCTCCTCTATTGTGTGTTTTATAGTCTGAACTATCTTATAGTCCAAAAAACATAGTGCCTAAGCTATGGCCTATGTTTGCCTGTTTTCCCTTACGGATGCCTTGGCCTTCAGCATGGGAAAAAGATGACTATTAGTCTTCATATTTTAAAGAGGTTGGTGTTCAAGGGGAAAATTAGAAAAGTGATTCCTTCTAGTGTCTTAAGATAAAAACCCAATTTAAAGCTTTAACTGAGGTCTTAAATGTTAAAAAGTGGTTGTTTTCCCAGATCTTGACTTAGAATGGTTGTTGAGTTCCTGCTTTTTTATTTTTAAGAAGAGGTTATTTTCTTTAAATTATAAGCCACCCAGAGCCTTTGAGAACTTTGGCAGTCTTGAGACTTCATTCAAACAAATATCTTCCATAAACTCTCCTAAAAGCATCTCCTAAGTTAGGATGTCTCAACCTATCTTGTTATCTAAAGCCTGGTGTGAGTTCTGGGGTGGATGGAAATGGTGCCATTTGAAATTAGAACCAATGACAACTCCACTAGCTAGACCAGAGCAGGAGATCAATTCCATATGAAGGCTAAAGCTACTTTTATTGAAATTGTCTACAATAACTGAATCATGCAAAACTGTATTCAGTGTTTTCCTCTTCTTGTGCTGCAGTGAATCAGAGAGGCGTGTGCCCTGTCAAATGCTGTCTCCTTGCTCCAGATTTTAAACATATTTTGGCCCCATTTGGCCTAGGTAATGGTCCCTGAATGTTACCATCAAGCTCATCTTCCTTAATCCCTATAACTAGATAGTGAATTTACTTCTCATCTGAATTCCATTCATGGGTAAATTGGAAGTTAAAGAATGTCTTGCACCCAGCCATCTCAAGTTCTTGATCAAATAGCATCACTTGGTCTCATCTACTTTGCAATACGGCTAATAATAAAAATGGTACAGAAACCCATTATGTAGCAGCTTAAGCTCTTTAGAGGAAGGATGATGCCTAAAGAGAGAGGGCTGGTGTAATGGACTACAATGAAGAAAGATGAGAGCACATTCCAGAAAGAGGGGTGGTGTTATGAACTAATAAAGGCATTTAATAAAGTTTTAACAACCTTAAGAAAAAGCAGGGTTCTAATCCTGCACTTCTGATTGGCCGATAATAGCGATATCGGATTGGTCCTTTCTAGGGCATCTGATTGGCTGTTAACGGACCAACTCTCATTGGTTCAAGGGTTTAACACTTCCATGTTTCTCATTGGCTAATAGGACAGTAGCCAACCCTATATAAGGGCTGCTGCTGCCCTAGGGTTTTGCTCTGTTCAGTATGCCTAATAAAGAGTTGAAGTTCACTGTCACTGTCTCGTCTCCGCTCCTTGCACCCATGCGCAGAACATAACACTGGCAATGAGGATGGGATGCAGAGACATCAGAGCTGACTGAGAACTACAGAGCACAAAACAGAGCATGTGGCTGAAGGCGCATCGACCACGGGAACCATGTCCGGCGGCACCATACCACCCACTCCATTTGACCTGGCACAAGAAGACTGGGACTCCTACATAGACCGGTTCCAAATGTTTTTGGAGACCAACAACTTGAAAGATGCAACTACGGGGAAAAAGCAAGCAGTGTTTCTGACCCATTGCGGGCCTGCCGTCTTTAAGATGGCCAAGGCACTAGCGAAACCGGCTGAGGTGAAATCCATGGACTGGGATGTCCTCGCGCCCCTTCTATGGGCCCATTATGCACCCGCCATACCAACGCTTGTCCGAAGACATGAGTTTTACCAGAAGGACCAACAGAAAGGAGAGAGCGTCGCGGATTTCATCGTAGACCTCCGGAACCTGGGAGGCCTCTGTGGGTTTGCAGACCTCGAAGAAGCTCTGAGAGACCGAATAGTTCTGGGATTAGATGACCCAACAGCGCAGAGCAAGATCATGGCCAAAGGGGACATCGATCTTGCCGATGCCATCAAAGATACTACTGCAGCAGAAGCAACCAGGAAGTCGGCCGCCCAAATGCACCACACCAATGCACTGCTCCGTCAACTCGCCAGCGATACCTCACCTCGCCTAGAGAGGCACACAACAGCAAACCACCATGAGGACCTCGAATTACCATCAGAAAGTGATGAGGAGGAGGTCAACTGGCTCCGGTCCGAACGCGACCAACGCAACCAGCTGAATCGAAGACTACCGCACCAATGCGCGGGTTGTGGGGCAAACCACCTGCGATCAGACTTCAAATTCCTCGATGCGCTCTGCCATTCTTGTGGGAAAAGAGGCCACATTTGGAAGGTCTGTAGAAGCAAGCAAGGATCCAGCCCAATTCAGAGGGAAAACAACTACCGCCAGACCAAAGGGAATCGTCCTGTGAGTCGGGAACACTTGAACCACCAATGGAACAACCACTCCTACAGAAATAAAACATTGGCCACTTCAACAAGACGGGAAGAGGCACACCAAACCATTACAATCCATCACGCTTCATCGTTAGATGCAAAGAAGATCCGAGTGAGGGTCGCCATTGAAAACCAACCTTGCGTGATGGAAGTCAACTCAGGATCGTCCCTCTCGATGGTTTCCTGGAAGACCCTTAAACAATTGATCCCTGCCGTCCAGCGTCAAGACCTCAGAGCCCAAAGAATTATGCTCAAAGATTACCAGGGGAACCAAATACCGGTCGTCGGCTCCAGCCAAGTCAAAGTATCATTCAAAAATCATACTGCATCGTTACCACTGACCGTCGTCGACCGCAACTGGCCTAGTTTGCTAGGCCTTCAATGGTTTGCCCCACTCGGGATCTAGGTAGCCAGCATTCACCAAACCAGAGGCGATGACTGGGAGGAGACCCTTGTCCAGAAATTCCAGGACGTCTTTGCAGACAAACTAGGCAAGTACAAGGGGACCCCGATATCATTTAGCCTTAACCCTGAAGTAGCCCCCATCCGCCTTAAGCCTCGTCAGGTACCTTTTGCCCTAAAACCAAAGATCGACGAGCAGCTTGATAAATTAATAGCCCAGGGTGTTTTAGAACCAACTGACCACGCCCATTGGGAAACCCCAATAATAACACCCATCAAACCGGATGGATCGTTAAGGATTTGTGGGGACTACCGGGTCACCCTTAATCACGCCCTTCAACAGAACACCTTCTCCAATCCCTGGGGAGCAGAAAAGTCTTTGCTAAATTGGATTTAGCACAGGCGTACCAACAACTGCCTGTAGATAAAAAAACTGCGGAAGCACAGACGATTGTTACGCACCGAGGAGCCTTTAAATGCAACCGACTCCAATTCGGAATGAGTGTAGCCCCAGGGATTTTTCAAAGTCTGATGGAAAGACTCTTGCAAGGGATCAAGGGGGCCATGCCATACTTTGATGTTGTTTTAATTGTGGCCCCAAATAGAGAAATACTAGGAAGGCGTCTTAAAATGGTTCTTCAGAAATTTAAAGACTCCGGCCTAAAGGTTAAAAAAAATAAATGTCAACTGTGTACAGATAAAGCAGAGTTCCTGGGGTACCTAATCGATAAGCAAGGCATTCACCCCACTAATAGCAAACTAAAAGCAATCAAAAACACCCCAAGACCCAGGAATAGGACAGACCTCCAAGCTTTCCTGGGGCTCATTTACTTTTACAACATTTTCTTGCCCCAGAAAGTGACCGTAGCTGAGCAGACTTCTTGACAAAAAAGCCACCTGAGTCTGGGGACACTGAGAGGAGCATGCATTCCGACAAGTGAAAAACTTACTAACCTCCGATGCTGTTTTAATGCAGTATAATGAGACTTTGCCTTTAACAATCACATGTGACACGTCACCATTTGGAGTAGAAGCCATTTTGAGTCATGTGTTACCAAATGGTAGTGAAGCCCCTATTGCCTATTTTTCAAGGACCTTATCGAAGGCTGAACGTAACTATAGCCAAATTGACAAAGAAGCTCTTGCTGTTGTATCCGCTGTGAAACGGTTTCATGAATATGTATATGGACGAGTTTTTACTATTATTACCGATCACAAACCTTTGCTGGGGATTATAGCGGGAGACAAGCCAACCCCCTATATATTGTCACCTAGAATGACTCGATGGTTGGAGTTCTTAGCTGCGTACAACTATAAATTACAACACCACCCGGGGAAAGCCATTCCACACGCTGATGCATTGAGCTGTGCCCCACTTCCGTAAACCGTCGACGACCCAGCTCCAACCCTGATGACACTCCAGTTTGAAACACTACATTCATCACCGCTAACAGCCAGAGACATCGCTATCGAAACGAAACGAGATCCTGTCCTGGCGCGAGTCCTCAGCTGGGTCGAACGAGGATAGCCAGTAGGACAAACTCCTGACGACTTCACCCCTTTCAGAAACTGGCAAACAGAACTTTTCTTGCAAAAAGGCTGCATCCTATGGGGAGACAAAGTCGTTGTCCCAGAGCAGCTACAACGAGCAGTTTTGAAAACATTGCATGACGGTCACCCCGGCATCGTGCGTATGAAAGCGCTTGCATGAAGCTACGTGTGGTGGCCAGGCATCGATAAGCAGATCGAACCCTGTGTAAAGACATGTCTAAAGTGCCAAGAAGTCAGCAGTGCCCCACCGAGAGCAACTCCAACGGAGTGGGAAACCCCCCGGGGGCCGTGGCCCCGCATCCACGTTGACTTTGCGGCACCTACTAAGGGACATAAGTTCCTCCTAACAGTAGATGCCTATTCCAACTGGCTTGAGATCCACAGGATGAAGACTACTACAACCGATTCAGTCATCCACAAATCGAATAGGCTATTCGCAATGCATGGGTTGCCAGACATTTTGGTCTCCGACAACGGACCCCAGTTCACGGCCCTGGTGTTTGAGCAATACTTAGCAGACCAGGGTATCCGCCATGCGCTAACCTCGCCAGTGCACCGTGCGGCCAATGGCTGGGTCGAGCGCATGGTCCAATTTGTTAAAAAAACTCTCCACAAAATGGACTATGGGGACATTGATGACAAACTAAACAGAATACTCCTACTCCAACACATCACCCCGCACAGCGTCACCAACAAGACTCCAGCTGATCTGTTGATGGGATGCAAGCTCCGTTCCCACCTCGACCGGCTCCACCCATCCTACGCACCAGAGAAACCCTGTGGATCTAGTGGAAAATGCCATGAGTTTATGTTATTCTTCACTAAAAACCTTTCTGGTGAACCATTATGGGTCGAAGCAACTGTAACTCAAACCACTTGGCCCGGATCGTACCGTGTGCAAACATGGGATGGAACAATATGGAAACGCCATATAGATTAGCTTCGCTCTAGGCTACAACCCAGTTCCCGCGACTCCTGTGACTCTCAAACTGAGGGGAGAGGGGATATCGAAGAAGCCAAATTTGAGATGGTGGAAAGCGGAATCAAACGAAATCAGCAGCCGGACGCGTTACATGAAGAAGAATTAGGGAGAGGGTTGGCCTCGCCACAGAGGAATACCTCAACGGAGGCGAGCCCGCAGAGATCGGAGGACAACAACGACAGAATTAGTGGCACTGAGTCATCCAGTGAGGATGCGGAACCGCCTGTACCAGATAGATAAAAAAACGTGCCGCCTAAGCCGGACTACAGACAGGAACTGGTGGGACAGCGCAAATCTAATAGACAGTTAAAACAACCTGCGTATCTGCGGCATTATGTCACCGGACCCCTCAAACAGAACCCAGGGGGAAGGGGTGTTATGAACTAATAAAGGCGTTTAATAAAGTTTTAACAACCTTAAGAAAAAGCAGGGTTCTAATCCTGCACTTCTGATTGGCCGATAATAGCGATATCAGATTGGTCCTTTCTGGGATATCTGATTGGCTGTTAACGGGCCAACTCTCATTGGTTCAAGGGTTTAACACTTCCATGTTTCTCATTGGCTAATAGGTCAGCAGCCAACCCTATATAAAGGTTGCTGCTGCCCTAGGGTTTTGCTCTGTTCAGTATGCCTAATAAAGAGTTGAAGTTCACTGTCACTGTCTCGTCTCCGCTCCTTGCACCCATGCTCAGAACATAACAGGTGGGACAAGAGACAGTACAGCCTGAACCTAGTTAGGACACAGAGGAAGATAGTAAGGACTGTCATTTTTTAGAATCTTCCATGGTATTATTCATTAGGATGAGAATAGTAAAGGTTTAGTCTGGCAAGAGTCTGTCTATTGTATGTAAGCAAACAAAGAACTGAACTCTGGCTGGATTGTTCTGCATTGTTCTTGGGTTTCATCTACCAAAAGCAAGATAAACATCTAATATATGTAAATGAAATAAAATGACTTGTAACCATGCACTACTTTTTTTCTGTGACCCCTGCATTTCCCTCATCCATTTATAATCCCAAACAGACAAAAACTGGCTACTGTTTTTAGCAATGAAGTTCAATTTCAAATCTGCCCATTTGGAAATGCACTAAACTCGGACTGCAGAAACTTTTTAAAAAATTAAAAATTAAAGAAACTTTAACTGTTTTCTCTCCATATCAAGTCTTTATATCAAGCCCTTTAAAGTGAGAGGGAAATTAGTTAGCACATAAACTCTTCTGAAAAGTGAGGACTAATTTATTATCATGTCATTATTAGCGGAATCACAAAAGGGGTCACTGGTCTCTCCTTTAATTTCAATCACAGGCTGCAGGCCGCATTATGCTGAATCAAGGATATGGGAAGATAATTAACACAGCATCTATGGCAAGTTTAATAGGTGAGTGATGAGAGCTTACAGTTGTGCTTCAGAATCCATATTTTAATTACTACTGATGCTATTTGAATCAATTAAGCCAGGATTGCATAGAAGTAAATTACTGACATTTTGTATTAGGGAAAAATGTACTACAAAAATTTTATTGATACCATTTTTCAACATTTATCTGTCCTCTCAATTCTAGAGCATCTATTACTCTTGATAGAAGAGGTGGGGTTAAAGCTTCTTGAGTCTGACACATTTTATTGTGTAAGAAAAGTACATAGCTGTTAATCCTCTTTCACACTTAGAAAGAAAGGAGCATGAGGTATTTTATTACAGGTGGTTTGGTGTAATGCTTAGACTGTTGGACTTCAGTGCTGGAAACTGTGATTCATACCCACACATAGGCACTAAATTTGTGATAAATGTTTCTTAGGCTTAGAATAACCTTATGGTCACTTTGAATGCACACTGATTGGCATACATTAAAATAAAATTTCGTTGCATACAGCTCTCAAAGGGTCACCACCTCCAATATATACCACATAAACATGACAAAATAAATAAATTACAAAATTATGCATACACCCACATATATTACACGACACAAAGAAACAACACAGTCTAATTTGGATATGTGTGTGTGTGTGTGTACATGGTGAGAAAAACAAATCTTGCAAGTTTATCAAACATATGGCATAGTTTATCAGATGGATGGCATTGTCTCACACAGTCTCTCTAAATTGTATGGTTTCTTGCTCCTCTGGAATGCAGTCCTGCTCTCCTGGGAATCCAGACAACATTCTACACATTCTACACTTACAGCCATAATGTGAACCCAGCATTTCTGTGGCTACACCTGTTCAATACATTTTGCCCTATTTTACTGCCTTTCTTGCCACAGTTATTAAGTGAATCACTGGAGTTCTAAAGCTAGTAACATGGGTGTTGAGTGAATCTGGCTTCCCCATGGACTTTGCTTGTCAGAAGGTTGCAAAGAGTGATCCCATGACCTTGTGACACTGCAACCATGGTAAATATGAGTCAGTTACCAAGCATCTGAATTTTGACCACATGTCATGGTGTTGTTGCAGCAGTTGAGTGAAAAACGTTCGTAAGTCACTTCTTCGGTGCCTTTGTAACTTTGAACAGTCACTAAGCAAACTGTTGTAAGTCAAGGACTTCCTGTGTCACAATGCCTCAGTCCCAAGGTTCACCTGATTTGAGTGCCATTTCTGGAAACCGTGTATTCACGCACATGTAGAAGCATCATCCCTACCAATGCAAAACTCATGTGGAAGCAGCTACTTCATTCAGTCAAGATTTCTACCCACTTTGGCCAGCAGCTTTGAATTTGCAGAACCAGCTGGGATCAGGATGCCCAATTTTCCTTCCTCTTGTCCCTAAGCCCTTGCAAATGAGACTGAAGTGGCTTTCTCCCTTGTGTGAGACTCCTACCTGTTGAATATCTTTCATTTTTACTTGCTCCCTACTTGAAAATACTTTTTGATGGTGGAAAAAGAAAATTTATACTTGAATTGTTTGAAAATACAGTAAGCCTGCCTTTGGAGGACACAGAATGGGAAGGTGAAGAGAAGAAGTTGAATTTTAAGTTGGTCATCTAAGGTTGCAGCTGTGGTGTGCTTACATTTGTTTTAAGATTTGGTTATGTTTTGGGATCATGGCTTGAGCCTTTGAATGAGAGAGTTAAGTGGTGTCTTCTCCAAAAAAGGCATGCAGGAAGCTCTTGGTACAGGAATGGATGCATTTAAAAATAGAACATCCATCTGAAAACTCAAGTGATATTGTTTAGAATCCTTTCATTTTATTCCAAATGATTTCCCAAACACCTAAACTCGGGAATATAGCAGATTCTTCCATGTAGAAGATCCAGGCTTTAATCTTTGGTATCTCTTCTGCTAGAAATTCAGGAAATCTCTCTTGGTCCCTGTTGGGGGAGAATAAGCAAAGATCAAACATCACATAAAGCAACCTCCCCACATCCGGCATCTACTATGCAGAACACCCTTCAATATGAAATATGGTGAATTGGTGATGTGATTGGCCTCCAGTAGAATCCTCTGATTGGCAGGCTCTTTGAAATACAGTACATTTAGCTCAGTCTCTTTTGCTGAACTTTTCACATATGATGTATAGCAGGGGTGTCAAAGTCGATTTCATTGAGGGCTGCATCAGGGTTGTGTTTGACTTGGGGGGACAGAGGGATACCAGCTCAATGTCACTCATGTTGGGACTGCCTGGGGTGAGCCAAGTGCTTGACAGTGAAAACAGGCTCATGAGCTCTGTTTCCAGCTGTGACAGCCTCCTACAACCCTCTGCCAGTGAAAACGGAGCCCGGGAAGGCCACCTGTGGCCCTCATGAGCTCCATTTCCAGCTGTGATGGCCTCCTGCAACCCTCTGCCAATGAAAACAGAGCCTGGGAGGGCTGCACATGGCCCTCCTGAGCTCCATTTTTGCAGGCAGAGGCAATGTGGGCTGATCCTTCGCTGTTTCCAGGTCTGGCCCCAAGCCTTGAGTTTGACACCCCTAGTGTGTAAAATTCTGAATCAGTTCCTATTTGCACAAACCTGGGTCCTGCTTACCTATTTATATACAGTATATATGGACATAGTTGCATTTGTGTTCCCTGCTTTGCTTATTCAAGAGCTGATTTGGCTCCAGCCTGTTTGTTATTGGCAATGACTCTTCCAAAGCCAACCTAGGGCCAATGGCTGCCTGCAGGTATCTTGCAGACCAGCCGGGCTGTCTTGCTTTTACTCTAATACCAATTGTTCTACTTAATGCTTCTTGCCAACAGGTACCTCCACTGGCACTGTTGTATCGGCAGCATCATCAAAGAGCCAATAAACTCTTCAGAACATATGGAACGAAATCCCAACTGCTGAGCTAATCTGGAAGGCAGTTATATGCTGGTGAACTGAGGCCCATGTAACCAAAATTGATCAATTACACAAATTAAGCAGAGCCCTTGAGGGATTCGTTTTATTGGCCTGGACATCTGTTACGGGATTGTCCAAATCCAAGAATCAAATGGTGCCTGTGAGCTGCCAAGTTAGGCCAATAAATAAATAAATAAAAAATCTAGTAGCTATAAAAATACAACTGAGTCGCTTGATATTAATATCGTGTCCATCTGCTAAATACACATAAATATACAGTCTTTTTATTTTCTTTGGGAACACCATTTATTTTTACTGTGCCCAGTTTGACATTCTTTGACTTTGTGTTCCATTTATTACTTGGTAACTTTAATTGTTTCTTCAGGGAAAAAAACATTTATGTGGCTGTTAATCTTTTTTTCAAGTACTTTGACCCACTTATGATGATCACACCTAAGAAACAGCTCCTGCTCAAGTGTAAGGAATTATTGCATGCAAATGATCCATCGGGGGAAAAAACAGTTTGGTTTAAGAAAAGAATGTGTACTGTCAGTGCAGACAGAAATATAAAAGGCTATATATATATCCTGTATTGGTTTGTTAGCTGTTATTCATAATCAACATATTTCTAACACCTAACCGAATATGTGATGGAAATTGCAGCAAGCATTTGGGTTGTAGATTTATTATGCAATGTTAATGTGGATATTGTGTATAAATTCCATTGGAATGGAATGAATAGAATGAGATATGCTTGATGAGTAGCTCTTTATTGATTGATTATGTCATCAAATCATTTTCAGTCCTTAGTAACCACATGGATAGATTTTCTCCGTGGCAATCTCTCTCTCTTGCCACTATCATTGAGTCAACCAACTTGGTTGCTGGTCATCCTCTTCTCTTTTGTTTTACCTTTCTCAGCCTTAGAGTTTTTCCAGAGAGCTGGGTGCTTGCATAATGTATGTCCAAAATAGGATAATTTGAATCTGGTCATTTGTGTTTCAGATGAGAACTCTGAATTGATTTGTTTGATGATGTATCAGTTTGGGTTTTTTGGGCTGTCCATGATAGCAATAGCACTTAGACTTATATACCACTTCACAGTGCTTTAAGCCCTCTCTAAATGGTTGGAGAATCAGCATATTCCCTCCAACAATTTGGGTCCTCATTTTAGCGACCTTGGAAGGATGTAAGGCTGAGTCAACCTTGAGCCTGGTGGGATTTGAACAGCAAAATTGCAGTCAGCCGGCAGTCAGCAGAAGTAGCCTGCAGTACTGCACTCTAACCACTGCACCATCATGGTTCATATTCTCATGATATTCTCAAGAGTCTTCCCCAATACCAGAGTTCAAAGATATCAATAATCTTCCTACTGTGTGTATTTATTTACTTATTTATAAAATTTATAAGCTGCCCATCTTATCTCAAGCTAACTTGGGGAGGCTTACAATCATATCCTGCCTCTTTAAACCTGTCTCCAATTTGTAGATTTTGGAACCATGTGCAAGCAAAATGCATTTGGACACATTGGTAACAACTTTAAGAATAATTGGATTGGCATCCTTAGGCAAGCAGTACATTCAGTAACTAGTAAATAATAATTACTAATTCAGTAATTAGTAATTAATTCAGCAATTTGGTAAAAGAAATGATGGGGTAGATACCACTAGATAATAGATGATGGACTTGATTAAAAACTTAATTAAGAAGTATCAATTTTAGCCAGTAATGCTTAGGAATATTTCCTATGTTGTTTCTGAAAAGAATAACATGTGTTTTAGATAAAAGTAATAAAATTCAGTAATTAGTAATTAATTCAGCAATTTGCTAAAAGAAATGATGGGGTGGATACCACTAGATAATAGAGGATGGACTTAATTAAAAGTTTAATTAAGAAGTATCAATTTTAGTCAGTAGTGCTTAGGAATATTTCCTATGTTGTTTTTGAAAAGAATAACATGTGTTTTAGATAAAAGTAATAAAATGAATATTTCCTTTAGTTTACCCCCCCCCCCCCATATATCTGAAATAACTGGCATGTTTTCAACATTTATCTTGTACTTCTACATTTATCAGAACTGCAATATTATCCCTGCTAAAAAAGTTGTACTGGTACATATAAAACCCATCACTATAATATAGAGAAATTGACCATTTCATATGCGAATGCCCTATTAAAAGCTCCCCACTTCCAAAAGCTTAACAAAATATTGTATTTGTGGGAAAGAAGGAAAATTTCTGAGTGGATGCTCTAAATTAGGGATGTCAAACTCGTATCATCAGTGTCATCACATGATGTACCACAACTTTCCCCCCTTTGCTAAACTGGGTGTGGGCATGGCCAGTATGTGTGATGCATCTGGCCTGTGGGCCACGAGTTTGACAGCCCTGCTCTAAAAGCTTGTCAGGAAAAGTGATTCATCCCTTAAGGGCTTAGAGACTGGGTCAAACTGAAATTGTGGAATCCCAGACATGCAGGTATCTCATCACATAAGGATTCCCCTTACTCTGCAGACTTGGCTAGCCCTGAAGTTTAACAGCAGGCATGGGTGAATTCTGGTACATTGTCAGATTCCTTCCACTGAGTGCAAGTATGATCTGTCTCCTTCATCTGTCCACCCTACAATGTACCAGGTCTTTAAGGTCATGCAAAAAGCCAGCAGGTTCAGGGGGAATCTGATCTCCATGGGAAATATGTTCCAAAGGGCAGGCACCACAGTAGAAAACCCCTGCCAGATAGCACTCCCTCACAGACCAGATCCAGAACATGCCTCTCCTGTTATATCTAATGGATAGGAGTCACAGAGGAAAGACAGTCCAGGATGTAACCTGACTGCAAACCATGAATACCTTTAAAGATATCCACCAACACTTTGAATTGTACCTGGAAGCATACTATTCGCTGGTGCAGCTTGTTGAACAAAGATTTAGATAGGTCCTCTTGGCCATATTTGCCACCTGATCTTCAAGCAGGAGCCATGAGTCCAGGGAAACCCCCAAACTATGTCCAGGCAGTGCAATTCCATCCAGAACAAGAAATGGAAAGTTTTAAAACCCAAAACTACTTGGCCTTGTTAAGGTTCTCATCCTGATCCCTATGGTTTTACTTTGTGGTTGAAACCAGGAATCGACATCCCATACTTGTGCCTTATATTTTTCTAGTGCAGAATTTATTTATTTTTGGGGGTCTGTTGAAACAGCAAATGTATTGCTATTCATTTTAGCTTATCCCTCAAACCTGTGCGGATTTTTTTTTTTAATCTTTGTTATTTAATTTAAAGTATTAGCTCTTCTTTCTAGTGATACATTAACGGCAGATATAAGTGTCCCATCAATTACCTCATTCAACTAATCAATAAAAAGGTACAGTATAGAGCTGAGTGGCATTCCACTTGATTCTTTCCTCCAAGCTGAAGTGGTGCCATGAATTAATGAACCAATAGTGGTATCTTTATGCCTGCATTTTGCCAATAGATGTAGAAAAATATCATTAAGCACTTCATCAAGGATTTTGCAGAGGTCCAGATTCATTATTATTATAGCAGTTCCCTGTTCTACTAGGTGAATAATTCTATCAAAGAAGTTACTGTGGCATAGCTTGTTTGCAACAAACCCATGCTGATTTCTATTAATTGTGGAATGTCAAGTGTTCAGAAACATTTTGATTGATAATCTTATTCATAGACTTGCCCAGTATAGAGCCAAAGTACAGAGAGGTCTATACTTTCCTGGGTTCTTCCTCTTCTTTTTAAGTAGAAACTTTTTGGAGCACATTCAGAAGTATGCTACCAAGGTCATCAAGAATCTGGAGATACAACCCTATGAGAAATAGTTGATTTTCTGAATTAAGTGTCTACAGATCTGTGATTTACTACTGACTCTTTGTGTGAAAACTAATACAAACTAGCACTCAGGCCACAGATTTTCCAACGATTACATTTTCTGCATGATAGCTGTTTTATTATATGGGTAATATTATTATAATAACTCTCTTTTTATGATCATTGTGAATCCAAAAATTTTAAGGCAATATTTGTAGGAGCACATCTGACAATATGCCTGGAACTGTAAAATTGCCTTGGACCAAATTAGCATACTGATATATTGAGAACAGTGCTATCTTATCCTAAAATGTATTGGTCTATCTGTGAGTTCTCTTGGTTTCACATTTATTATTCTAGAGCAGGGGTGTCAATCTCATGTTGTCATCAAGTGACGTATCAGGACTTTTTCCCCCTTCACTAAACTGGGCGTGGGTGTGGCCAGTGCATGACACATCCAGCCCATGGACCCATGGAGTTTGACAGGCCTGTTCTAGAGCATTAGGACTTAGAAATTCTCAATCATCTAGCACATCATTATTCTGATCACCTCTACTTACTTTAGTGAAAATTTACCTTTTTGGTCTTTAGGAAACCCTTAAAAAGTGTTGCAATTTCTGCTTTAATAAACATTGCTGCTTATTATTCCCAACCAATAATTGCCTTTTCTGATTATAGTGGCTTTTCTTGGTTTCTTTCCTTAGTTAAGTGTTGGGGTGATGATTTATGAAGCTTCATTTTCTTTGTATCTATTTTCATTTTTATCGGTTTTATATATTTGACATGGTCAATTGACTTACTCAATATCCCCCTCCTCCTCCGTCCTTCCTCCACATCACTTGCTGCATGATCCTTTTATGTGGAGATGCTACACACCAAGCAGATGTTTCAAATAACTGAAATATAGTCCCTTCCTATAGCCTCTTTATGTAGAGCTGCAGACTTTGAAACAAATTTGATCTCTTGGTAATTTTATTGCAGAAAGTTTATTTTCTGTTGTCTGAGTGCTGTAAGACTTTAAGTGTCTTAGCTTTTTCTAAAAAATAAGGAGGAGGCTGATGATTAATTAGTAACACATGATTTATTTTGTTTCATCTTGTATATAATAGTGAAGGGTCCCAGAGGTTCAAAAATTTCTCTTCAAAAGTTTGAACACCACTGCAACAAGTTTGCCTGAGCTAGAGGGCAAGCTGAAGAAATAAAGGAGTTTCTGGTTCTCTGGAAAGAAATTCAATCCTCATCTGGGTAAGTTGCAGAAACATTTCACTCCTCTAAGCAAGGATGAAGTAATTTATCATACGCAGGTATATTTGGAAAGTTTAGCAGGTGCTCTTTTTTGCAAGGTGATGAGGTTAACTACCAAAGTTGTATGTAACTTGGATCTTCAGTAGAGTGATTAATCAAGAAATTATATTCCTTGCCTCTTTCCCCCAGCCCACATGGAGTGCTAGAAGTTGGTATGCCAGACAAAACAACAGCACAGGAACAGACAACATTTCTAAATTCTATTTGAATGTATTTATTTATTTACTAAATTATATTTTAGAAATATTTTTGTAGATTAAATAGGATCCATTTTTAAATAAAGTAAGGGGATTTTTTTACCCATTCATAAACATGTTACATTTTGGGTTTTATTATTCAATAGACAAGAGGAGAGAATATAATGGGCTTCCTCTTATTCCTCAATAACTTTGACGGATATGAAGAAGAGCCACAGCTAAGGAAATGGTGAGATAAGAGCAATTTGAATCCAAAGCAGATAATTTGAGAAAGAGTCCAGACTTAACTTTCCCTAGTTCTCTTTCTTCCCGGGCATGGGGTGGAGGTGGGCATGCAATGGTCCAATGGTTAAAGACACTGAATTGGTCATCTGACAGCTGGGGTTTGAGACCAGAGCACCACATGATGGATTGAGCTCCCGTTACTTGTCCCAGCTCCTGCCAACCTATTAGTTAGAAAGCATGCAAATGTGAGTAGATAAATAGGAAAGTAACAGTATTCAGTGCATCTCACTGTATAGTTATGCTGACCACATGACCATAGAAGTATTGGACATGACTGGACAGGGGAAACTTGACCTTTACTTTTACCTTTATCTAGTGGTGGGATTCAAATTTTTTTATTACCGGTTCTGAGGGCATGGTTTGGTGGGCATGGCAGGGGAAGGATACTGTAAAATCTCCATTTCCTCCCCATTCCAGGGGGAAGGTTACTGCAAAACCCCTATTCCCTCCCCACTCCACTAATCTGCTTTCCAGCTCTGTTTTCCTGTGCAGGGCAACAAAAGACCCAGCTGATCAGAGAATAGATGGCAGAGAATAGATGGCAGTGGGGCCAGTCAGAGGTGGTCTTTGCCAGTTTTCCGAACAACTCAAAATTTCTGCTACTGGTTCTCCAGAACTGGTCAGAACCTGCTGAATACCACGTCTGTCTTTATCTTTACCTTATAAAGTTCTCTTATCACTTAACAGTTATATTGAGTTATAAGATAAAATAAGATATAAAATACAAAAGTAAATAGGAGGACAGTTTGGAGGAAGAGGGGAAAGAGAAGGGAGGAAGGGAAAGAAAAAAAGAAAAAGAAACATTAACTCCCGACTCTTTCTGTTGCAGTAAAATAAGGCATTAACATCAAATCACAACTTTTTGTTTTTTCATCATAATATAAACAAACCATTTCTGTAAAGATTTATCAATCTAATCAGTAAAACCCAAAATCAAAGTTTTGTTCTTTTTCATTTCAAGCACAAAGTTCAGAAGTGGTTTCCACGTGGAAACAAAAGTACTTATATTCTACATGTAATTCTCTTTAGGATAAAAGCAAGGAGGGGGAGGTTCATTCAGAATTGTAAAATTATGTTACTGTAATGTTTTAATAAAAATAGTTTTAGTACTCATGATTTTGGCATTCAAATTTACTCTACCTTAAAGGGATGACAGGGTGTGGCTACTGGCAGGGGTGGGATTCAAATTTTTTAGCAACCGGTTCTGTGGGCATGGCTTAGTTGGTGGGTGTGGCTTGGTGGTCATGTGACTGGTTGACATGGATTGGTGGTCATGTTATTGTCTGGGCATGGCCAACTCAATATCACTCACATCGAGGCATGCATCTCCTTGCCTGGCTTCGCATGACTGTGGGAATGCTGCAACAGTCTTAAGTGTGAAAAATGGTCATAAGTCACTTTTTTCAGTGCCATTGTAACTTTGAATGGTCACTCCACACAGGCAAAGTACCAGCAAAGGAAGGGAAAATAACTCCAGAGAAGTTCCTGAGACAGGAAGTCTAGTCCTGCCAAGAATGTAATAAGGGTTAACAGAGAGGCAGTTTCTGTAAGCAACACCAGAATGTTTCCTTCCTGCCTTCCTTACAGGATTAGGCCAGTAATTTCTTCTAGCAACTAATTCTCTGAACTGCTTAGAATATTAACAATCGGTTCTAGCGAATAGGTGCGAACTGGTAGAATCCCACCACTGGCTACTGGATGACAAGGGTTTCTTGTCTATATAAAGTAATCTGATATTCTATGAATTTCTGTATGAATTTCCTAAAGAATTGAATGCATCTACATAGTTGCAGGAATATCTGAAAAGCTCAGGAGCCTCTTTAATCAACAGAACAAATGTGCACATTTTAAACCCAAGAATACACTAAATTCTAATTTATAAAGTAACAGAGGGAAATGTTCTTAAATATGTGCTGGGAGAGTAATCCTATTAGGCATTTTAAATTTTAATTAATTTAAATATAAATGAAATCAATTTTATTTTTATTCTGTGAAAGATGGATCTCTGCATACCAATTAAAAGCTAAATGCAGACATAAGGCAGGAATATCTTGTAAAATATATCCCTGTTAGCAAAAATCAAGTACTGAATAGAACTGTTGCTTATATGGGTCACAACTGAATTCATACGCCTTTCTTTGACTTTTGGAATCGTAGACTATTTTCCTCCTCCATTCCAAAAAAAGCAGAGATGCAGAAGAGATTGGCTTTTGGGGGCAGGGTGAGGAGACATAAGATCATTAACAGCTGCATACATTCCTAAACTTACAGAAATGGATTTTTAGGCAGATATATACAGTATATCTTAGGCTGCAATCTGTGATATTACTGCCTAGCGGTAAGTCTTACAGAATTCAAAGTTATTGTGTTTGAATTGACAAGCATACAATTACACTGTTAAACACTTAGGTTAGATACTTAGGGCTTTATTTGCAATTGTTTTGGTCTCAGTTTTCAATTCATTCATCCATCCAGAAATCAGTAGTAATATTGTATTATATACAGACAGGTAAGAATGTGGATGTTTTGTAGAGAGAAAATTGTGTTTAATAGTTCTCCATTAATATGTGCTAAATAGTTACTTGCAATTGCTCCCATCTCCCAGTTCCCCACTATCAGAAGCAATTAGCTTGCAGTTCATTGAAAACCAGGTCGTAAATCTAATTCAGACACCAGGGAGTTTACCGAGTGAGAATAAACTGCATTTCTCCATATATAAAGTACAGATTGAATGTATGGGAAAATAAATTGGAAACAATTAGAGTAACCTCCACATATTAACAGTTCTATTTCAGAATATACTCTTGACTAGCCATCTGTGTCTACCTTCTTCTTCTTCTTTTTAAAAAGAAAATTTGAGATCAGGATAGCAGAAATATATAGAGCCAGTTTAGTACAGTGATTAAGGTGTCAGAGTGGAAACCAGGAGGCTATGAATACTAGTCCAGCCTGCGGCACAAACTCAGCTGGGGAACTTTGGGCCAGTCACTCTCCCCCAGCCCTAGGAAGGAAGGAAGGGAGGAAGGGAGGAAGGGAGGAAGGGCAAAGCACTTCCCCAAAAACTTTGTTAAGAAAACTGCAGGGAATTGTCCAAGCAATTGCCAGGAATCAAGACTGACTTGAAAGCACCAAGATAAACAAATAGCACAAACATAATCCTTTATCACAAAGTCAGTCTGATTGCTGGAGATTCCTTGGAACTTTTGAAAAGATCCTGCCATTTAATATATGATTTCCAGTTACAGCTTTCCAGATTTAACCTTTCTTTATTACTGAGGGGTCCTTGGTGCTCTGTATTAGCACTGATGATGTTCCCTAGTTTGGATAATGAAACACTTTTGATGTTCCCTAGTTTAGATAATGGTTGCAATAAAACAACCAAGCTCAGAAAGTACCAAGGGCCCCTCAATTCAACCCTGAGTTATTCTTTCTTTCTTACTGCCCATTTAAGAAGAAATAGGGCTACAAAAAGGTGTCATCTTGTGTTTTGCTTGGGGTTTTGCAGACTCGGTTTTATACTCAATTGTGCTAAAGGCACAAAGATGTGGGACTTTGATCTCACCAACTTGATTCTGCTCTCATGAACTCTGCTGAGTGTAATCCTGCCCCTTAAAGTACAAAGGGACTGGAAGCACAGCACTTTTTAACAATAAAAGAAAACCTTATACTTGGATATGGAGAGTTTTAATTAACTTTTAATGCTGAATTTTAACTATTTTTTTCTTACATACATTTTATATAGAGTTTTTCTATTTTCATAGTTTACTTGTACACTGCCCATAGTCCCTCTGTGAGGGAGCTGACTGGTTTCTAAATTTGTTAAATAAATAAATCAAATATGTAGCATGGATCTGATACAATCTAGCTTTTAACCAGATGCCTTTCCTGTGTGCTTGTCAACAATTCTCATATTTCTCAGCTGTCACAGCTGGAAAGGATATTGATAAGAGACGTTGTAGGAACATAGATCAAAGAAGGGAAAAGAACAAGCCAAAAATCAGAATCCTGGTGATAAACCTTGTGAATGGGACCCCCCCCCCTCCCTTATTTTCTTTTCTTCCCTGAAGACGTTTCGCTTCTCATCCAAGAAACTTCTTCAAACTCTGACTGGTCAGAGCTGAAAAAGTTTCCTGGATGAGAAGCAAAATGTCTTCAAAGAAAAACAAGGAAGTCTAGTTGCCTCCTGAAATAGCACTTTTAGGACAACCATGACCTGAGTGACTGAAAATTTCTACAACCTTTTCCCTAAAGAATCAATAATCAGCCTGGCCAAGTCAGTTTGGAAACTTCTCTGCTCAGAACCACATTACAGTAAAGTAATCACCAGTAAAACCAGAAGCTTTTCTTTAAAAAACAACAACAACAAATGATTATATATTTATTTATATTATTAGTAAGTTATTTTTCCATTCAAAAGGGAAGCCATTCAGCAAGATAGTTAGTGCCTCTTTTAAAGGAGGCAAAGAATATGATAGTGAAATGTAATGAATGCATTTGTGAGTTCCATCATCAAATTGTCTGCCAGTCTCTCGCTTTTCTTCTTTGGAATGAGATTTTTGAATAGATATGCAGATTCCCAGGGATATTTTTGCAGGACAATGATCATTAGAAACCTGGGGAGAAAATAGTTTTGGTTTTCTGGAGGGTATACCTTGGCTGGGAACTGGATCCTTTGTTTGTGCTCAATCTTTCCACATCACTTTCCCAGTTTGTCTGGTATGTAGGATAGAAACAATGAAATACAAAGGCTCTAATCCTTTGAGGCTATCCCCTGTCACATTTAAATTATTGCTTGCCTCTTGACCATACCATACATATTTGCCCACCCATGGTCATTCTGGTTCTTTGTTGGTATAAGGAAATATCCCTGAAATGATGGTCCATGAATATTAATTTTTATAAACCATAAACAATATGAAATAAATAAAAGCAATGTAAACAAAATAACTCAAATAAGCATCTATATGACTCAACAGCAAGCTAAGCAAACGAAGTATTAGTTGTGTTCAATGTTATATATGGCTCCATTTGATGGATTCCTCTAAATCTAAGAGGAGACAATTGAGAAAGATTCCAGACTCTTAAATGTATGCATTCTAAAAGTTATTGTGTTTAGACTGAGTTTTCTGCACCTTGTGATGTTATGTATCTAGTTTTCACCAGGTACAACCATGCATCTATTAACAATTTTATTTTCAGTATATAGCCATTTTGACAAGAGCTTTCTTGTAAGCTTCATGGCTTTGCATTATCCAAATGAAGATTAACTCAGAATTTAATGTCAGGCTGATAATCTGGGCCTGAGAATTAAAAAGATCTATGTGCATCCATGCTTTAGGCAATTGATACAATAGGTACTGTGAACAATTCATTTGATCCCATTTCACTTCTGGCACCATAGTCATTTTGTCTTATCTCTTGGTAGTTCTCTGCAGTATCACCTAGAACAAAATGCTGTGAGAACAGTCATTTATCCCTTTCTCTTTTCTTTGTTAGTTTCCTGTAATTTGTCTACCCAGCCCTTCAAGGGCTACCCTTGAAGTTGGTCCGGTATGAATACGCTCATGTGTTTGCAAATTGAGCAGACTCAACATTGACACATTAAACTATTGTTATGGGAGTTGCACTGATGTAATTAATTATTGGTATGTTTCTGAATGGAATTCAAGGTGTTGTTGTTACCAGTAAGTCTGATATGGCTCACGATTCAATGAAGAGATTGTCTTTCTTAGCTAGTTTCCAACCACATAATTTAGGCAACCAGGGAGTGCCTCTTGAGGGCTCCTATCCACCAGAAGGTTTGGTGGCAGATATTTCCAGTTGGAACTTCACTCTTCTGAAAAGCTTCCACCCTAAGACAAGAATGAACCCTAATGTTATGGCCTTCTGGTGTTTTGAGGAGCTGTGTGGATTAGATACAGCTAACAATGCCTGTATTAGAATGTATCAGTATCCATTATTGTGATTTTTATCTGGTTAGCTCTTCTATCTTTTAAATATCAGTTAAGCACCTAAAGTTCCTCTGGACTTAGGGAGGGGATAAATTACATGCATATATATTATTCTGCAAGCAAAACACATTCTGTCCACTTTTGGGCAATTAGTGATGGAATGCCTCAAAGTTCTATTACCTATGGTACCTGCTTCCTATTAATTTTCTTGCACATAGATAGATGTGGAAACCAGTTTTAAATTAATATTCAGTGATCTTGTGTTAATACAAAGGATTTGGTTGATACTGAAAATAATCAGATTACAAATGACTTAGTCCAGCACAAGTGGATGAATAAATATCCCAGAACTGATCTCCAGCCTGGAAGTTAAAGATAGAATTGACATAAATCAACACCAGTGAGTAGAACTTCACACCACTCATCACTTGAAGGCAACGCAATTAACCAACATTATTATCTCCATTAAGCAACAGCAGTTGCATTTAAGTATCTTTGAGCTTTTATCTGGTTTCTTGGGAGACATCCCAATTAAGTGGATTTTACTGATTAAACATTTCTTGGGAAAATGAAGTCAAATTAATATCTCATCTGAAAGAAATCAGCTTAGACACAGATGGAATCTAACCCCCTTCTCACCTTTGGAAGATGAACAGATAACTAAATGAAGTAGCTGATGAGTGGTACCCTTAGAAACAATATGCACACTGGTACAAAGTAGAGTTTGTTTTGTGTCTACTGATTTTAAATCTGCCTGTGTGTCAGAAGCAAAATGTCAGATATGCATCTGAGTTAAGGAATATCCAGTATAATAAAAGATTGTCATGCAACAATGTTGCATTCCAGATGAGATGGGAATTTAATACATTGGCAGTTGTCACTGCTCAGAATAGTTAAGAGCCAACACAAATTTGCCTAAAAGGGTTTTTCCATCTCCAGAATTAAATTTCCTATCTTGGCATTGAGGCTGTCCAAAAAGATTTTCAGTATTGGGAGTAGCTTAATATTTATAGATATATGTGCTCACAATGGAATGTATTTACCATTATTTACTTCTTTAAATGTAAGATTTGTTGTCTTCAAATAGATGTTTTTTTAAAAAAAAATGCATTAAAAGCAAGGCATACTTCTTTAATATGTAAATATTCAAACTACTTTCAGAAATACTTCTTTTCTTCTGAGTTATCTGAGTTTCCTCAGGAGCTCTAAAGACCCATTTTGGTGAAATCAGATCAGGTGTTCTTGAGTTCAAGCAAAATTGGGCATAGATTGGGTTTATACAATATGCTAACTAGGTCAATTGAACATTTGGCAGCTATATTTGTACAATAGGAAAAGCTTGCCTAGTTTTAACCTTAGTTAGTTTTGGTCATATGTGCTTAGAATATATTAGAAATTCAGCCCATTTGGTGAATTTATGATTCAATGTATTGTACAGTATGTGGATCAGTTCGATACGGAAGCTAAGCACACTGTGCAAAATTAACAAGTGTTTCCCTTTGTTCCCTAAAATGTATTGGAGAGCTTATGCATTTAATAAGTTTGGTCAAGGCTAGAAAGTGGGAGACTAGGAGTTCAAGTCCCATCCTAGCCATGAAAACTAGCTGGGTGACTTTGGGCAAGTCAATATTTCTCATCCCAATCCACCTTAAAGGCTTGTTGGTGTGGGAAAAATAGGAGGAAGAAGGTGTGTTGAATATGTTCACTGACTTATTTGTAAAAATAATAAAGGCAGGAAATACATACATGCATACATCCATATCTTTGCAGTGTAGAAAGTTAACACCCACCTCTGTCCTAGAAGAATGAAATATTATAGGAAATATTAAAAAGGCAGACTATTATATTTCCCTGGATGAGAAAAGGAGAAACATGTTTTTAAAGACAAAGCAGCTCCCTGTAGCACCCTGCTCCCCCCACTTCAGCTCCAGGGGGGTGGGGGTGGGATTAAGACATAGCCCTCAGGACATAATAGTATTAGCCCTCTCCCTCTACCCATCTCACAACATTGCACCTGGCAAGATTGCATCACCCAGCAAAAGACTCCAGACAACTTACAAAGTTATCCCTGCATGGCCCCATGGGAGTCTGACAACCAATCAGAATACATTTCTTGCCACAGGAACAGGAAACAAATTCAAAGCCCAACAGAGGGTCTCTCTCCCTCTCTCACCCATCTGCTCCATTTTGCTTAGGACTTCAAATTCCACATGGTCCTGTCCACCATTAAACCATCCTTGCAAGCAGTCTCCATGTTTCCAGTGTCTTTCTTCCCAGTTGGAACTGAATCCAGATGGACATTTCTTCCAACAACAGAGAGACCCTTTATAATAGTTTTGGGAAAGGGTGTAACTCTGCTTTGTTCTCAGACCGTCTTCCACACCCTTGTTTAGATCAATGTTTCTCAAACTGCCACAGCTCAAAGATGTATGGACTTCAACTCCCAGACTTCCTCAGCCAACATGGCGCAGGTTGAAAAATAAATGATTTTTCCGGCAGTTTGCCAAAAAAGGCTGTGGCATCCTCCCAGTTTAAACACATTCCAAGGGACAAAAATTGTCCAAGAAACACGGCAAATAAGTCTGTTCATTTAAATGACATTTCAATGGATAATAAAGTAAAAAAACAAAAGCAAAATTATCTTCCTTCTGTCTATTTGTTTTGAACTGTTCCCAACACTTCTGGGATTCAGCAGGTTGGCCAAAGCTGATCTACCTACTGAACTTTTACCCATGTGGTTATAGAATATATCTCAGAGAAAAAAATCTGGTAAATGTATTATGAAAGTCAGAAAATTTATCTGATATAAAGCAACAATACTTCCATCGAAATAAAATCCTGTCACAAAAAAGTCCTTTATAATAAGATCACTATTAAACTCACAAGAAATATGTGAGAACTTGGTTAGTACAGGAAGTCTTCACTTAACAGTGACCCTGTCTAGAGACTTTTTGAAATTAGTACAACACTGGAAAAATAATTTTATGAACAGTCCCCATATTTATGGACCTTGCAGCATTCCCCACAGTTGCTTGATAGAGATTTGGGGATTTTATAACTGCTGGACATTGATAACCATTGCATCATGTTGCTTAATGATGAAATTGCTGGTCTCAGGTGTGAACATTAAGTGAGGACTATCTGTATTCAGCATTTGTCTATTACAGCAAAGGTAGTAAAAGAGTAGGAACTATCTTTAAGCTCTTGCATCTATATTTTGTACAATATCTAGCACTCCAAAATATGTCATATTCCTATGCATGAGGGGAAGGGGGAGAAGGAGGAAGAATAAGAGAGAGAGAAATTAAAATGGAGATTAAAAAAACAAACAAACCAGTAAGTGAAGCCTGATGGTTGCTTTGTTTTTCCAGCAAACACGCACTTGAGTCAAGGAACTACAGAGAAGTGCTTGGGGAAAATAATATTGTGATTATAATATTACTTTGGAATGTAGGATGGTGCCAGAGGTCAATCAAATTGCCCTTGTGTGGCATTATTTAGGAGTTGCTATACTGTTTATTGTCAGTTTCTGTCTGGAAAAAAGAGGGGCTGCAATTTAAAGAATGACCTGGTTAGCAATTTTAAAGAAAAAAAATTGTAAATATAGAAGAGGGCAAAATCTGACTCCTATCCATTAAACTATATCAAACAGACTTCCTTTAAAAAAAAAAATAAAGGTGTGGGGGGGGAGGGAGTTAACGTCCCTCCATTCAGTATATTTCTAAAACCTATTTCTTTGGAAGTACAAATTGGGATGAGGATGAAATTTAAGAGCAAAATGACATTTTGAGACTTTGTTCATTTCATATTTATCACTAGCTTGTTTGCTAATTTTAATTTGCAAGAGGCAATTCTTCCAGCTAACTGGGTGTCTCAATGGGCCACTGATTTCTTTGAAGTGACAGTCTGTAAATATGCATAAAAAAGAGATGCAATTAGCGTGTGTGTGGTTCAGTGCGGCCTGATTTCATTGGCAAGTTTACCCACAGTGTTGATAAGCTACATTATCTAGAAATTGGCCGCTGAAAAACAGCACCTCTGATTGCCAGCAAAGGTTCCAGATAACAGGGTGCTGAAGAGAAATATAATTGAGGTTGAATATGTTAACCAAAGTGTCACATGCTCCTTAGAAGCGCTAATTTATCAGCATGTTGGAATTTTTATTAACATTTGGAATGCATTTCTACCACACTAATGAAGTGGAATTGGCAGTGCAGGTTTTAGTTATTGTCATTTCTGAGGAGTTAAATGTAATTTCTCGTAAGGCACAGTTATGTAAATATATTTATACAGGGGCTGGAGGAGGAGGAGGAGGGAAATTAGAATATTTCTTCAGATATAAATATTGTTTTGTATATGTTGCTAAGGAAGAGGATGGAAAGTTGGCTATTGTTTAAAGCCAAGCCACCTCTCTTTGTGAAATCTGAGGTTCCCATTCTCACCAAAGCTTTTCCGATGGAGATTTTGTCTTCTTTCTGGAAAATATCTAAACTGGCATTGGGAGTCATTCCGATGAAAAGTTCTTTATTGTAATGTCACAGTTCATATGACTGTTAACTTTAAATTCAGTACACAAAAAAAACAGAGATCCTGAATTTAAAAAATACAAGCACCTGAAACTCTGTGTTTGTTCAGCTCGCTGCCAGCTTGCCATAGATTCACTTGAGCTGCATATACTAACAGCCAGAATAATTGGCATGTCCATTTCAAAAACATTTATTTGCAAGGAACTGGTGGCAAGTCACTTTCAATTTAGATGACATGACTGTTTTTGAAGGAAATATTTCAATTGAAGCGTTATGCTAACGAAGGGGCTACTAATGGGAAAAGATACAAGGGTTCGTAAGCATAAGTAAAAACTGGATTGGAAGACATTCGAGGAAAATCATGTTTGAAATTTCCGAGGAAGGAAAGAAATATGCAGGATGCCAAACATTCTCCGCATACTCTGGTTAGTTTTTCTTCTGAATGAAAAAAGGGAGGCTGCAGCTTTCTGCTGAATCAGAATGGCTTGTTACAGCTGAAAGAGGAGGAAAAGAAGGGAGGCCACAACCAGCTGCTTTGTGTAAAAGGGACTATGGAGATGTCTTTTCTCCATTCAGAAAAGATGAAACTGCTTGTGCAGCGCTAAGGCTCACAGATGTCCCAGCTAGAAAGTTGGCTCAAGTCACGTGTCATGGTTTACCTGGCATGTGGAGCTATATTTATTTTATTTTATTTTATTTTATTTTATTTTATTTTATTTTATTTTATTTTATTTTATTTTATTTTATTTTATTTTATTTTATTTTATTTTATTTTATTTTATTTTATTTTATTTTATTTTATTTTATTTTATTTTATTTTATTTTATTTTATTTTATTATTTATTTTTGTCAATTGCTTACAAGATAATAGATATAAGTAAAAACAGAGTTATGAATACATGGATACATATAAGAAAAACAAGAAATAAAAGAAACAATAGGACAGGGATGGTAGGCACGTTGTTGCGCTTATGCATGCCCCCTACAGACCTCTTAGGAATGGGGTGAGGTCAATAGTAGACAGTCTAAGGTTAAAGTTTTTGGGGTTTGGGGAAAAAAACCACAGAATCAGGTAGAGTATTCTAGACATTGACCACTCTGTTGCTGAAGTTGTATTTCCTGCAATCAAGTTTGGTGTGATTAACTTTGAGTTTGTATCTATTGTTTGCTCTGGTGTTGTTATGGTTGAAGCTAAAGTATTCATTGACAGGTAGGACATTGCAAAGTATGATTTTATATACTATACTTAGATCGGACCAAAAGGGGTGTAGTTCTAGGTTTATAGATGATAACTGACTGTAATTTAGTTAGTAAAGGAAGGCAAAGAATGGAATGTTTAGCCAAAGAGACCTTGATCCCACCCAAATTCTAGACCAGGGGTCTCCAACTTTGGCAGCTTTAACCCTAGCAGACTTCAACACCTACAATTCCCCAGTCAGCTTTACTTTGCTTTACTGGGGAATTCTGGGAGTTGAAGTCCACCAGGCTTAAAGTTGCCAAGGTTGGAGACCCTTGCTCGAGACTACCTCCTAGGGTTCAGTTTCAATTGCTGATGCAATTTGTCATAAATGTGAGTGTGTTTGCATTACATTCCTTTTTAAAAATAAAAACAAAAAACCTCAATCATAGTTCATGTCTTATTTAAAAAAAAACAAGGACTGATCCCCATCAATACTGGCTAAAATTGCAGCGCCCCAAACTGGTTCTGTTCAGAACCTTTTAGTTCAGTGGAATAAATGAATTATGGGTGGCTGCTACATTTTGCTTTGTAAGAGGTATTTTTTTTTATCTCTCTGAACAACTTCATGTTAGTCTTCTTATTAAGTTATTGCTTCATCTAATCAAGGAAAAAAGTATTGGTCATTCCCAAATGGCTGTAATGCAAAATGAGAAAGCAGTGCTAGGTCTCCTAGCAGGAAAAATTGATGGAATAAATAGATGGAGGACTGACAGTCAACATTTTAATTATTCTGCATTACATGTTTCTCTCCTCGTCTCTAGCTGTAACATTCACATTATTTCAGCAATTGCTACAAAAGGTGTTGTAACTGTATTCTTGCATTACAAAATGAAAATAACAATCTCCAAATCAAATTTGTTTACTTGCACTAGTTCATAGTAAGCAAACATTATTTTGCCTCATGCGGATTACTACACTTTCTATTGTCCCATAATAGGAAGGTTGAAAGAATAAGAAGTATGCACCATATTCTAGTTTCCCAGAATTTTTTTTTGCATCCCATTTGATTTGCAATAAGGAAAAGGTAGATCAGCCTATTTTTTTATTCATACTTCTTCCATACATAAGACTATTATTTTCAGCTCTAGCTTATCTGCTGTTTTGAATAGAATCAGCATACATTGCAAACCCTGTTGGAAAATTAATTTCTAATTTGTATGAAAGGAGCAGTGATCAGATGTGATGGCTACTGGTCATCTCTCTAATGATAGTTTTCATCATTATTCTGTCCATGGACCAAATGTCTGGATGCAAACTTATGAAAAACTCTGAAACACTTCCACACCCACAAATTTAGGCTAGGATATATAAGGATTATTCTTATGTACAGGTGTCAAACTCATGGCGTCATGCTGCCATCATGAGACATTCCCCCCCTTCGTGGAGCTGGAGTGAGCGAGGCCTGTAAATGACAGGCTGCCAGTTTGACAACCCTGTTCTTATGCCTCAACCAATTGTCTTTGCAGATTTTCCCTTACCATCATAAGTTCAGTTGGCTCCACGCCCTTCTCTAATATCTTTCGTCCTTCCAAGCATTACATTTTGGCCTCAGGAATGAACAAATTTTGAAGTACAACCTTAAATTGCCTTACACTTTGTTATTTACTTGGGGTGCCTATTTTATAAGGATCATATGCTCTGTGTCATGCTTTGGAAAAAGTTGCTTTGATTTTCATTTTAGGACCAGCTGCTAAGTCCAGGTGTGGTGCATAAGCAGGAGTTCTTCAAACTAAATATAGGGGGGTTTGTACCCTGTAGTTTTTATGAGCCCCTATTGAGGGAAAATAGCTCATTTCAAATAATTAGAAACATAATCCTTTCATTTCTAACTGGTAAGTGAAAGCCTTGTTTTCCTAGCAGAACTGGTCAAAAAAACCATGGAGTAATCAGATCTGAAAATTCATGTGTGCACAGTAATGATTCTTGCAGTTTAAAACTGCAAACATCTGGTGCAAATGCACAAAATGAGTACATCATTGCCATTAAATTACCCTATACTATAATCTTCCTCTATAAATCATAATGGTTTTCGATTTCATTTCTTTCTTCTTTCATTTAATATTGGTTGAATTCACATATTGAAACTTCACTTGTTCATTGTTTAGCTTGAAATGGCAATCTCTGGATTAGTGCTATCAATATTATAAATAGGCCAACTGGAATGTAACATCACAAACTTTTGTGGATTCATTAAGATTGGAGTTGCCAATGTATATTAAGTACCAACAGAGCAGAATTGAAATCAATTCACTTGATTTTTAAACACACGGGAAAATAATTAAAAAGTAGATTTGTTTGTCAGTGAAAAAACATAAAATGGGGGCCAGGGAAAGAATTTCCTAGGGAGAAGATTCAGTAATATAGCTACCATAAGCTGAAACCTTAGCAAAATGGGAGGTACTCCCATTTTATTTCAATCAGCAGAAGCAGTTATCTAAGACTTTTAAGAGTGTGGTCGACTTTGATTGTACATATTGTAAGCTGTATTCAAACATTTGAGTTTGGAAGAAGTTCTGTAGATCAACTTCAAACTTCATTTCAGACAACTCCATTGCTGTACTTCAAGCCATTTGATTCTACAGTTTTTCTTTCTCTTGACTTCTCTTTCCTACTGCTCAGTTTCTGAACTTGGTTCCTTGTCTAGATTTCTTCAACTTTTCAACTTTACATTTCAAAAACTGTTTACTATCCTGCCTTACAGAGGTGGTACTCAGCAGGTTCTGACCAGTTCTGGAGGACTGGTAGCGGAAATTTTGAGTAGTTCAGAGAACCGTCAAACACCATCTGTGACTAGCCCCACCCCCATCTATTCTCTGCCTCCCAAGTCCCAGTTGATCAGCTGGTTCTTCTTTTGTTGCCCTGCACAGGAGAACAGAGCTGGAAAGCAAGTTAGTGGGTGTTCTGTCCCTAATTAGCATTCTTGAGATCCCCGCGCTTTGATTGGCCAAAGCGCGGGGCACTCTGATTGGTCAGGCGAGCCGCGCCGATTGGCTCGCTAAGAATCTCCCGCAATTGGTCCATTCGAATCGCGGGAGATTCAAAGCGGTGCCATTGGCCCTGGCCGCCGCGGCTAAAGGAATAAAAGCCGCGAGCTTTTTCCTTTGTCCCAGTTCGGTTCCAACTTTAAATAAAAGAGCATGATTTGAAGTCACCGACTCCTGGCATCATTTCGCGGACACAACACTGGCGACGAAGGTGGGATCCAGACCCTGAACCGAACCACGTGTCTGACGGAAGCCAGACGAACCACCACGATGGTGAAAATCGCACCCCCCGCACCCTTCAACTCCGCCACCGAGGACTGGGAATCGTACTCCGACCGATTCCGCATGTTCCTCGAGTGCAGCGACCTGAAGGACGCCACCGGCCCCATGAAGCGCGCCGTCTTCCTGACCCACTGCGGGACCGAGGTATTCAAGATGGCCAAGGCGCTTGCCAAACCCGCCGATGCGACCGCGATGGACTGGGACGTCCTCGAGCCAATACTTCGGCGGCACTACGCTCCAGAGGTACCCATCCTGATCCGACGCAACGAATTCTACCATTGGGACCAACGGTCGGGTGAGAGCTTCAGCGACTTCGTCGCCGAGCTACGGCGCCTAGGAGGGCTCTGAGAATTCGACAACCTGAACGACGCCCTGTGAGACAGAATCGTGCTCGGTTTTCGCAGACACAACAGTGGGGTGAGGAGGGAATGGGGATTTTGCCATAATCTTCCCCCAGGAGTGGGGTGGGAATGGACATTTTACAGTATCCTTCCACTGCCACACCCACCAAGCCATGTCCACAGAACCAGTAGTAAAATTTTTTGAATTCCAGCACTGCTGCCTTACCAATGTCAACAGAAGTAGCCAAAAGGCTTTCCATTCTCTTCTGAGCCAAGTTAACCTGCAATATGGGAAACGGGAAGAGTAGCAAATAGGAGACTGATTGCAAGAAACAGATGTTGGTGAAGTTTCCAACTCACGTTTTACTGAACGTATATAAGGAGCTATATAAATATAAATGGCTATGTTGGCACTCCTACAAATCTGTTAGGCACTTAAACAGTTATCAGAAGGCTTTTTCAGTGTGAAAGCAAATATTTAATGTGTTTTTACAGCAATAATATTTGCATGTGTTAAAAGAGAATACAGTAACAGAGCACATGTTATAGCAGTAACAAAGCATGTTTTAGCAGAGAAAGAAATTCTAAAAGTAATGCCATTTTTACATCCTTTAGAATATTCCAAAATTCATAGTTAAGATAATATGTTTTATTAGGGTCACTCCAGTTGCTTAAGAATGATGAACAAGCTTTTCAGTTCCTTACAACTATGTTTGACTGATTATTAAAAATGGGGATATTGCTTACTGCAAGTGCTAACAAAAGAAGATGAATATAACTTGGTGTTAGAATCAAATTTAAAACCTGAAAGCGTGCATTAAACTAAAAAGCTAGGTGGTATTCCAAACATTACCTCTAGGGGGAAATATCAACCTATCTTTACATTTACATCAAATTCCCTCTCTTGTTTTATCTTTTCAACTTTTAAAATATTACATCTAAGTTTGTACTTTTGATATTTCTAATTTTTAGCATTTATGTAGAACACCACATAATTGCAGAAAAGATAATAGTCACATACCCTAGGGTCTAGTGTACACTTATGTTAAAAGTACAGCTTTTATTGGCAACTAAAGTAATAACCTTTCCCTGTCAAATTGCTTTAAATTAAACTTAAAAAAATACTGGCTGATATCCACATTTAGTAATTGTCAAACATTAGCATAACATCAAAACCTAATGCTGCCTAAATTTTAGGCTTAAAAATAATTATTTACTGAGGTAAATTCTGCATTTTATTAGATTTGACTGAGGGAGAGGAAAAAAAAGTAGATTTATTGAGTATGTAAAAAGCCTATTCTATAAACTTGACAGGAATATAGGATTTGAACTTATGCTTACCATAGCAGGCAAAAAAAGGGAGATATTTGCTTTATATCCATATGACCCATTCATCAATAGCCAGGTTTAAAAACTAGTATCAACCTTTTGCTTAGTTGGTGTTTGGTATCCTGGATGATATTTGGTGACTTAAGACTCCTGTCCCTTGTGCTAATCATCCTGGCAACACACTTTTCAACAATTTTCAACATATGGAGATCTGACAAGGATGATTCATTTATGGGTATTCATAAATTCTGCAGGAATTGGCTAAATCAACATTAAATACAGATGATTCATATTTTTGTATTTTAGCTAATCCCATATACATAATATGTAGAAAAGAGATGAAATTTTCTAAGAAGACAGCTGGCAAAAGAAACTGTAAGTTGATTGTGGATATCCAAGGAAACATATAACCTAATTCTATTCATGGCCCACCCAGATAATGATAATGAGGATCACAGAAACTGGAAATTAAGAGTCCAGCAAATGAAAGGCTGCATTAGGGTAAATTTCATACATTGTGAATCATAGCTGAATAGCAGCAATGTTTTAAATAGGCACTTTCTAGAAGTAAATATGGAGGCAATAGTAGACAGCAACAAGGGGCCCAAAAATTAAATGATCCCTAATAGACAGAACATAGTTTCCTAAATACCTTGATATAATGTTCCATGTGCCCAACATGTGAAAATCTATTTATTGGGATTCAGGAATTTCTTATGATTGCAGTATTTAGGTTTATGTCTAAAATTTCCAGTAGAGCTACACTGAGGTTGCATATTCGTAGAACCAAAATATTCTTCTGTATTTCAAAAGTTTCTTGCCCATTGTTTGAAAAATATTCTCTGAGCAGTTCAAATTGATCCTTTATAACCATTCATATTATTCAGGCTACTTGAAGTAATATAGTTTTAATAAGCTTCATTAATTCTGCAAAGGAAAAAAAGTTTGCTTGACAGACTCTTAACAGTTTCTAGAAGAGCTATTAAATTTGTGAACCTGTAATTTTCTTACACTTAAAAAAAATCCCAGTTGGGTTTCCCTCCCTCTCCCAATAGACTGTTTTAAGTTTGAGGAATTGGAGATGTATATAGGATGTCACAAATTACATATTAATGTGGAAGTGAGACTATTTGCTTCGGATTCCTCCAAATGATTAAGGCCTTAATTGCACTTCCAATTAAAATAATTTGTTGTACTGACTGAATGTACCTTTTAGGTTGCTTCTTAAAAGCCATTTTCATACATTCCAGAATTTCCAATTTCTTTCAGATTAAGCAGGTAGAATCCCTGTTCTATGTTATATGTGTCACATGTACGATGCTTGTTAAAAAAAAAAAAAACACCAGTGGGACTTTGTGCAGTTGTGACCCTAATTCTTTTTCATACCACTGACTCCAAGTAAGAATTTTACTGGCTCTTGTATGGCAATTAAAATCCCATTCAAAGACTACCAGTAATGTTTAAGAGAGGATCATCAAAGGAACCCTTTGCATTTTGAATATATCATTTTCTAACTATGGGTAAATTGGCTTTTTACCTGATAACTTCAGTCCTGCCCACTGATGTTTGCAGAGTTATCCTGGGAAAGATGGATTTTTCATGCCAGGTGAAAGCTTTCCATTTTTGAAGGATTTAATTGTTTACTTTCTGCCTAACTACATCTAGCAGTAAATAATATATAGCACAAAACTTTAAAACACCAACGTCACTCTTTTGGCTATCTAGATCAAGGATCTTCAAACTTTGCAAGTTTGTCATCTCTCCCATAACATCTGCCCAAGTGATTCAATCTTACAGGTTTGGTATGCTCCCAGTTTCTTTGATTAAACTATGTCATCCATCAAACCCAGTAGCCTTGCTTTTCTGTAGCCTACTTCCTCTGTCGGGGCTACTTCAAGAGACTCCTCTTAAGATCCAGATCCCTTTTGTTCTTTAAAACAATCAGACCCTAAGCCAAGGGTCTTCAAACTTGACAGCTATAAGACTTGTGAATTTCAACTCCCAGAATTCCTGAGCTAACATGACTGGAGTAGGAATTCTGGGAGCTGAAGTTCACAAGTCTTCAAGCTGTCAAGTTTGAAGACCTACTAGATGAATGTTCTGCTAAACCTGTAAATGATTAGACTTGCAGGGCAGTGGGCAAGTACTCCTACTGATGTCCAGAGCTGATTGTATTAAGTGACATTGCTGTTAATGATCAGAAGAAAGAGTTAACATCCTCTGTCTGAGCCCCGTTCTTTCCATGAAGCTTGTCACATGCTCTGAATGTTAAATAAAAAAAAAACATGCAATTGCTATTGAGTTATTAAAAGTATTTTTACACTGCATTTCACTGCATTAGCCAATAAATCAGAACAAAAGGTATTGATTAAAAAACAACCATTGGAAGGGGGCAATAACTATATAAGAACAACTTTAAAAGGTGTGGTTTCTTAAAAAGTTACCTAAACTATATCAGCCTGCGTTCCACAGAAGCATCGCCCTTTTTCCAAGTAGCAACTTACTGGTACAGACCACAATACTAAGAGAAAAACCTCCAAGGAGCATGCGGTGCATGAAAACCTGATACAATTGGAAACATTTTAAAGTATTGCCTTGTATGCATTAATTGAATGTATAGTTGGTTAATCCTCACTGGGTTGAAAACAATATGTTATAAGAGAAGGAGAAGGAGTCGTTGTCAGAAGAGTGGGCCAGTTGAAAGATGGAGTTCAGAAGGGCAAACATTCAAATCAAATGAATGCAGTTAGGCACAATCTTCCCATTAGCTATAACAAAGTTGGGATAAAATTAGACTCCACTGACTTAAATGGAGCAGGCAGGTACTTGAAAAACTATTGGTTCAAAATCCCTTTGGGAAGAATAACTCCATTTAAGAATTGGTGTTTAATATTTATTGCCTGAAGCTTGAACAGGGCTCCAGATGCAAATCTCATTTCAGCAAGTGCTTCAAAATAATTTTCTCAATCTGCTTTTGGATATTTCAGTATTTGCAAATTAGATAAGCTTTTTGAAAGTTTTGGCATCATTTTCAAATTTGTGCCAGACTTTGCTGTAGAAATGCATAGAAGAGCTTCCTCCCTTATACTTAAGCATCACATTGTAGAAAAATGCATGTTTTTTGACCAAAATTTTTTTTTTTTACCTTGACATTAACACTACCAAGATATCAGTTGATAAGGTAGAGATTTCCTCTGATCTCCATATTTTATTTAAATCAGGAATGGGCTATACTTGTAAGTAGATCTCTCTTTTTGTGTATCAGTCTTTTCAAAATAACATTTCAGCTGGCAATGCTTTACTCAAGAGAGGAATAAAAGACATTGGAATAGCCTTCATTCAGTTTCCATTTTGAAATCTGCTGTAAGGTGATCTATTTATTTACATGAAAAGGAAAAAAATACACCTTTTGCAATCGACAGTATGCGTTCAAAAGTCCTTAGAAAGCTGTTAGCCTTTTTGTCTTTTGCTGCAGCTTTCATTTTCTGAAGCGGAGAGAGCCTGTATTACTTATTTCTGGTTGTGTGTGGATGAATAAGTATGCTTCTGAATAACTCTTTTTGAATGACCACTTGTATTTTGTTAGGAAAGTGTATTAAAAAGTGAAAAGGGAAACTGAATCTCTTCCTCTCAACAGAATAAGAATTTCTCTTGCCAGAATAAAAGGGCATCTTATGTAACTGGATCTTGCAAGAAGAAAATTTAACCTTAACATAATCTCTCTTCTTTATACTGCTTTTTTTTTTTTTCTAAATTGGAAAATTATGGCCTAAAATAAAATACAGGTTGGATCTAGGTTTAATGATCCGTAAAAGCAGAGGGCAGGAATGTTCAGAAAATGGTATTACTATCAATTGTTGCTCCTGAGAGATATAACTGTCAGTTGGCTCAGTTTTCCTGCCTTCAGGTATTTTAAAACATGTGCTTTGCCAGAGGATGAGAAAAAAAAAACATCCTACTTCAGTACCTTTACTCCAGTTTGAGGTTCATCCTTCTCTAATGTTATTAGTGGAAACTTTTCTTAAAGCAGAGAGGCTTTCATGCATTAACTCAACAAATCAAATGGATTATGGGTCAGGATACCTGTTACCACCTTACCCTGGCCCAAATCTTAATGGAAATAGAAAGAAGGAATTTACTTTTTCTCAGAGACAGCATGTCTCATCTGTGCTTTGTACTGAGGACATTATCTTCAAATGCCATGATTAGGCAGGGGGAGGGGACCACCTGAGACAGAAGTTGTTGAATGGCAATTGTTGGAAGACAAATGACTCATCCCACATCTCTGGAGCCAGCTGGTATAATATCCTCACTCTTCATCAGTGTTGAAATAAATTGAAATCATCAGAGGAATAGAATCAAGATCAGGTGAAGTGTTAACACCACTTTACAATGCCATGCTTGGAATACTGCATCCAGTTTTGATTGCCATAATGTAAAAAAAGGATGTTGAGATTCTAGAAAGAGTGCAAAGAAGAGCAATAAAGATGATTAGGGAACTGGAGTATAAAACACATAAAGAATGGTTCCTGGAATTGGATATGTCTACTTTGATGAGAAGAAGGACTAGAGCAGGGCTCTTCAAACTTGACAGCTTTAAGACTTGTGGCCTTCAACTCCACAAATTCCTCCTCCAGTCACGTTAGTTCAGGAATTCTGGGAATTGAAGTTCACAAGTCTTAAACTTGCCAAGTTTGAAGACCCTTGGACTAGGGGATGACATGATAGCAGTGTTCCAATATCTCAGGGGCTGCCACAAAGAAGAGGGAGATCCATCCCTTTGCCAAAAAAAAGACCCATTTGCCAACCCCCTAACCTAGATCTATAATATTTGTTTATGAAGGTATTTTAGAAACCTGTGATAAAATTGTATCAGTGTAAATTTGAACACATTTCTAATTCAATATTATAGCTTTTACAATTTATAATTTTTTAATTAAAATTGTTACCATTTTATAAGAACTATATAATTGTTACAATTATTGTTACTTCTAAGAATAATGAAATAAAATAAATAGCAGGAAATGTTTTTTTAAAACATGTTAAAATCCAGCAAGGAAGCAGTTTAAAAAAATAATTGCTACAATAAATATGCAATTTATCAAAATCTGATTAATTTATTCTCGAATGAGTGCCTTTCAGTTTTCTGAATTTCCATTGCCAGAATACTCAGCAGTTGGTCTGCTGGATGAGAAATTCTGGAATCTGAAAATTCCTTTTTTTCTGCATTATTTTTCTTTATGTTACTTTATTTTATTTTTTAGTATGTTTAGAATAGAATAGAATAGAAGAGCAGAGTTGGAAGGGACTTTAGAGGTCTTCTAGTCCAACCCCTGCTCAGGGAGGAAACCCTATACCATTTCAGAGGACAAGATGTAAGTGAATCACCTCACCTAGCTTAGAGAGTGAATCACCTCACCTAGCTTAGAGAAGGCCCTCCTAATTGTGACTCACTTGGCTTGCCACAAAGAGAGATGAAAGGGCAAAATTTGGGCTAGCCTTCTAACAAAGGATCAAAAAAAATAACACTGTAATATGTCTCCCCACCACCACCATTCAGATACAAGCAATATTATTTGTTCTAGCAGAAATCGTTGTGAGAAATGAATTGGAGCACAGCAGATCAGCCTAACACTGTGAACAAATGCCATGTAAATAAGCAAATAAGCTGGTACAGAAGTCAGTTTGGAAAGCGACAACTGCTGCCTTTAAAGGTCTCAGCGAATGTGCCTTATGTACATTTGCTTGGTTAGGAGCAACTATTTGTTTACTGTTTGCTGTGCAAAAACCCCTTTCCCTGGGCATTTAAAATGCAACATGGTCCAGGATGCCATTAATAACTGTCCAGCCGAGAGAAGGAGAGAGAGAGAGATTTTTTTAATTTCCTTCATTTGATCTAGGTCTTTGATAAATACTACAGACAAACTGAGTGCTGCAGGATTAATCTTGACAGTTCTTCAATAAAAGGCGGTGTGGCTCTTCATCACCATCTTCCTTTCGGTGACAGCTGCTTTGTTCTCCTTCCGTCAGATTCTCTAGTTAACACATCAAAAGTTTATCTGTGTACACGCAGTGCGGAGAAAACAGTTCAAATAGGCAGAGGCGTAACTTTTAACTCTTCCCTGCATCATCCACCATGTGCCTCCTGAAAGGTGGGACAGATTGCATCAGAATGTCAAAAAATGTTAAGTGGTTCTCCATGGAGGGGCTCTGAAGTAGAGCAAGATTAGCTTAAAACTCCAATGGGTCAGCTAAACCATTTACTGTCCAAAATTAGCTTTCTTCTGAAAATCATCCCAGGATATGACAAGGTCAGCTCTTAACAACTGGGTCATTATATAGGGGGAGGGACGCCTTAAACTAAAGATAGAAAAGTGGTGGTGATGTTGGCAATAAAAAGAACAAGTGTGGGGGTGGAAAATTTTCATGTTTTAATGCTCAGGAAAAACTGCTGATGTCATACGTACATTTTAGAGTTTTTAAGGAAGATCTTCAATCCCATACAGTTCCTCTCACCTGATTTAAAGTCTATTAGGGCTACTTAGGGTGAACTATAGGTCTGGAACAAAATATTGAGTTGATTACTTCAGTCTAAGTCTTCCACAACTGTTTGGATTACCATTGGCAGACATTCTAAACAGTGCCAAACTTACAAATTGAATGTGTAACTATTCAAAGTATGGGAAATAAATGATTTGAACTCTTTATACAAAAGGGCAAGTTTGAATGGTAGATATAACTGAGACCTGGGACAATTCCTATGATTGGAATAAAAAAACAGAAGGATCCAGTATAAATAAATGCAAAATAAAGGGTTTATTCAAAAGAATAAAAAGCAATAGCAAACAGGGTATTGTGTTGTGTGTCAAAAGTATTAACATTTGTTCAGAAATCAAAGTGAGCAAAACTGCTTTAAAATAATTGGACAATGAATAAAAGCAATATTGTTACAAAATTCTATTATTGCTGATCAAGCGAAGAGTAAGATGAAGATGATGTTTTCCAAAATAAAATTGCAGAACTTTAAACTGTATTTAATTCATTCCTAACAATTTCATTAAATGACTTGGAAAAAGATATGGAGGAAATCAACACATTTGTGGATAATTTGGTAGAATAACTAAACCTAGCATGCAGAACTAATATTCAAATTCAATGGAAACAAATGCAGTTAGGGGACTAGAAAACAAGCACAGGTACAAGATGGAGAAGATTTGATTAATAATAATATTTTCAAGAAAGAATAATAATTGGAAACTGAACAATCAGTATTATGACATATCTTCGGAAATGGCAGGTAAGTCTTCAAAAGGTAAGTAGTTTCCAAATCATACAAAGGTATTGTTCCATTGCTTTTCATTTGATCAGCCTTATCTTGAACATAGATGGAACAAATTCAGAGAAAGAGGCTGAGAATCATCAGAAAACCAGAAGCTTGAATCCTAGAAAGAAAGATAAGAGAAGATGAATATATTTAGCTTTAAGAAGATGCAATGGTATGTTAGCACACTTCAAATATCTGAAAGAGGAAGATCAAGAAAGCCGAGTTCTTTATAATTCCAGAGTGAATTGCAGTTTATTCCAACTAATGGAATGAAGCATTCTGTTAGATATGGGCTAGATTGAAGAGGCAGGAAAACGGTAGAAGGAAAGGATTTCTTTATTTAGCTCTGAACAAAAAACTGCTGCCTGCTGTTCTTTTTACAGGCTGCTGTCCACAATTTCAGCCATTGATGGCTGTTCATTTTCCCACCTGGAAAATGAACCAATGGGGGAAGTCTAACATCACTGACTTTTCCCCATTGAATATCTAACACTCCTCCCCTCCTGGAGGAAGCATTCATCTGATCAGCTCTTACTCACAGAAATAATCACATAAGTAGGAGGGACTCCTGTGAGTGCGACTGGACCTTCACAGTTCACCCCCCACCCCCCAGTGGTGGCAACCTGATTAGTTGGGTCTGTTGTCACTCCAGAGCCAGCCTCAGGGTTTTTCAGGGGCTGGCTATGATGGAACAGAGGGCTCTGAATTTCTTTGCTGGATTTCCCTCCCTTCAGCTAAATTATCCTGCAGTGTACTTGAGTTTGAGTCCCACCCTAGAGTGGGGAAGCTTGTTTTTCATATTTGTAGTTGTTAGTGTTGGTCTTACCTCTCTATGTTGTGATTCTGTTTCTGAGGTTTTCTGGTTGTTCAAATTCCATTCCAATCGTCCCCGGAGTTGGTCTATGTGTTTGCTCCATATTTTCCCATCTTCTAGTTCTACTCTATAAGATCGGGGGCCTGTGATGTGCACTACATGGGGCCGCCCTGCATAGTTGTGAGCATATGCTGATTGACCTATATTCAAATATCTGCATTTACTCGTCGAATCTATGGGTGTGGTTGGATTGTAGTGTGGGTGTAATCTATCTAGCTCTGATCTTAACTTCCGCCCCATTAAAAGTTCTGCTGGACTTCTGTGTGTGGCAGCCGAAGGTGTGATATGTTGTATCATTAAGAATTTGTCTATTTTCATTTGCCAATTCCCCTAGTCCCATTTTTGCTAAGGTTTCCTTCATGGACCTTACGGCTCTCTCTGCCTGCCCATTATTCTGGGCATGTCCAGGTGCTGATAATGTGTGGCGGATTCCCTGTTCAGCGAGGAAACATTCAAAATTGTTTGCTGTGAATTGGGGCCCATTATCTGATACCATAACATCTGGTAACCCATGTGTGGAAAACAATTTCTTCAATACCTTAATCACAGCATCTGCAGTGGTGGTTTTCATGATTGTTACTTCCACCCACTTTGAATAGGCATCAACAGTTATTAGAAATGTTTGCCTCTGCATTGGCCCTGCCAGGTCTATATGTATTCTAAACCAAGGTGCTTTTGGTGATTCCCATTCTAGGGTTGGTGCTGAAGTGGATGCAGGTCTAGATTCCTGACAAGGCATACAACCCACAACCCATTTTTCAATTTCCTTATCCATTCCCAGCCACCAAATATATTTTCTGGCTAATGCTTTCATTCTTACTATCCCTGGGTGGCCCTCATGCAACATTCTTAAGACTTGTTCTCTCAGCATCTCAGGTATCACAGCTCTATCCCCCTACAACAAACACCCTTTAATTACAGACAGTTCATTTTGCTAAATTTGAAATGGTTTAAAGTCACCTGCCAGTGCTTTTTCTGGCTATCCCCTCAACACCCAGTTTAAAATATGCACCAGAGTTTTGTCTTTGGCTGAGTGTTTGGCTATCTCTGATGCTGTGATAGGGCTGGTGGCGATGTCTTCAATGAGGAGTATGGATGTGGCTGGAGCTGGGTCTTCAACAGGTTCTGGAAGGGGGCAATGGCTGAGTGCATCTGCATGAGTTATGGTCTTGCCTGGTCGATGGATGTATAAGGTGATAGTTATATGCAGCTAAGAAAACAGTCCATCTTGTCATTCTAGGGGACAATATATTTGGTGTTGGTTTGTTTCCTGCTATGATGTCTAGGAGTGGTTTGTGGTCTGTGCCTAGTTCAAATTGTGTCCCATAAAGATATTCATGAAAATGCTTAATGCCTGCTACTACAGTCAGTGCTTCTTTATCTAGCTGGCTGTAATTCCGTTCAGCTTTGGAGAAAGTTTTTGAGTAGTGTCGTGTCCGCAAAAATACGATCAGAGTCGGTGACTTTCATTCAAAGCTCTTTATTAACAATGGGAGAACCGAACCGGCGAAAGGCAAAAAGCCCGCGGCTTTTATACCTTTCGCAGCGGCGGCCGCGGCCAATGGCAGCGATTCAAGTCTCCCGTTCTTGGTTTGCACCAATCGCGGGAGACTTCAATCGGGCCAATCAGCGCGGCTCGCCTGGCCAATCAGAAATCCCCGCGCCTTAGCCAATCAAGGCTCGGGGATTTCGAGTATACCAATTCAAGACATAACACCCCTCCCCTCTTGGTATGGTCCATCACGTGGTGTAGTCACGCAGGTAGGCGGGGCTCCGTCGAGTCCTAGTTGACCTGCGCAACTCACTTGCTTGCTGTAGCTCGGCCGGAGCGGTCATCTTTTTGGCTGCTCCTGCCTCTGTGCGAACCGGCTGGATGATCGGGCCGGTTCTTTCGCCGTGGCTCCCGCCTGGGTCTACCGGGTCGGTTGAGTCACGGATTTCGCCGCTCCCGCTTGGCTTCTCCGAGTCGGTAGAGCTGGCCAGACTGCTCTTCTCCGGCGGGGACTCGCGATGGCTGTGTTCCGGTGAGTATTTCTGTTTTATTTTTTCCTGCGATTGTCTTTCCGGGTATTCCCTCCCCCCTTGGTTCGTGTCTTGGGGGTTGAGGTCAGTCGCTGTTCGTGACCTGAGCTGGTCGATATGTCGCTTCCAGGCTCGCCCGTCGATGGTTTGGAGCCGGTACGACCGTGGACCAGTGACTTGAGTTATGATGGCTGGGATCCATAGGGGGTCCCCCGTCATGTTTTTCGCATAGACTAGGTCACCTGGGTTAAATGTCCGGTACCTGGAGCTGGAGTCTGGGGGCCGCTCCGGGTTATAAGTCGGGTGCAGTCTGTCGAGTGGGGACCTCAGCTTTCTGCCCATCAGAAGCTCTGCAGGACTCTTGTTGGTTGTAGTATTGGGAGTGATGTGCTGTATGAAGAGCAGTCGGTTGATTTTGTCGCTGATCTCCCCGTGGTCCATTTTCCGGAGGGTCTTTTTCGTAAACTGGACCATCCGTTCCGCCCTACCGTTCGCCGCCGGATGCGCCGGTGCTGTTAATGCGTGGCGGATACCCCTTTCTGCCAGGAACCGTTCAAAGTCGATGGAAGTGAACTGGGGCCCGTTGTCCGAGACGACGACGTCTGGGAGGCCGTGTGTGGAAAACAGTTTACACAGTTCTTTTACGACGGCCTCTGTGGTAGTGGACTTCATGTCGCTAACTTCTAACCAATTGGAGTACGCGTCAACCGTGATCAAAAAAGTATGTCCATTTGTGGGGCCAGCAAAGTCAAGATGGATTCTGGACCAGGGCCCCCGTGGTGTTTCCCAGTCCCGGATAGGTGCTGCGGGTGGGCTGGATCTGGTCTCCTGGCACCGGTGGCATTTGGCGACCCATGCCTCAATTTGTTTGTCCATTCCTGGCCACCAAGCATAGCTTCTGGCCAGGGCTTTAGTCCTGACGATGCCAGGATGACCCTCATGTAGCATCTCCAAGACCCTTTTTTGCAATCTGTCTGGAATTACCACCCGGTCACCCCATAGGATACACCCTCTCAGTAGTGAAAGTTCAGTCTGGCGCTGGCGGAATGTTTTAAAAGTCTCGTCATTGTCTTTTTCCGGCCAGCCTTTTTCTAACCAGTGTAAGATTCGTGCCAGGCGCCTGTCCTTAATGGTTTCTCTGGCAATGTCAGATGCGGTAATAGGTAAGCTCTCGATACTTAGGGTGTTTGTTGTTGGTGCTGGGTCAGGTTCAGTGTCAGGTAGAGGCGAGCGGCTTAAAGCGTCCGCATGCGAAATTTTCTTACCTGGCTTGTGTAGCAGTTCGTAACTGTAGGCTGCCAGGAATTCAGACCATCTTGTCATCCGGGGTGATAAGATGTTTGGCGTGGCTCGGTTTCCGGCGAGGATGCCCAGCAATGGCTTGTGATCCGTCACGATGGTGAACGGGCAGCCATACAGGTATTCATGAAAACGTTTAACGGCGGCAACTATAGCCAAAGCTTCTTTGTCCAGCTGGCTATAGTTCCGCTCCGGTTTGGTCAGAGTCCTGGAGAAAAAAGCGATGGGTGCTTCTCTCTGGTCTGGGAGGGTGTGGCTGAGGACAGCGCCGACGCCGAAGGGTGATGCGTCGCAAGTGACAGCTAAGGGCAAGGTCTCACTGAATTGCATCAGGACAGCGTCGGAGGTGAGGAGGTCTTTGGTTCTTTGAAAAGCGGCTTGTTCTCGTCTCCCCCAAGTCCAGGCTGCCCTCTTGTCTCGGAGTCTATGTAAAGGCTCCGCCGCCGTTGCCTTTTGAGGTAGGAAAACATTATAAAAATTTAGTAAGCCTAGGAACGCTTGTAGTTCCGTTTTTGACTTTGGGGTGGGGGCTTCCTTGATGGCTTTTACTTTTTTAGTCGTAGGGTGAATGCCATGCTGGTCTAGGAGATAGCCCAAAAACTCTACTTGCTTTGTACATAGTTTGCATTTTTCTCGTTTGACTTTAAGTCCTGTTTCTTTAAATTTTGTTAAGACTTGTCTGAGTCTGTTTTCTAATTCGGCTTCGTTTGGCGCCGCTACTAATACGTCATCAAAATAGGGCACCACCCCCTTGATGCCCTGTAGCAAACGTTCCATCAGGCTTTGAAAGATGCCTGGTGCTACGCTGACTCCAAATTGGAGCCGGTTACACTTGAAAGCCCCCCGATGGGTCACTATTGTTTGGGCTTCCGCCGTTTTCTCATCCACAGGTAGCTGCTGATATGCCTGGGCGAGGTCGAGCTTGGCAAAGACTTTGCCCCCTCCTAGTGAGTGCAGTAAATGTTGCACTATTGGGACTGGGTAGGCGCTTTGTTGTAACGCGCAATTTAGGGTGGCCTTATAGTCCCCGCAGATTCTCACGGACCCGTCTGGCTTTACTGGGGTCACTATAGGGGTTTCCCATCTGGCATGGTCTATCGGCTGCAATACCCCTTGTTTGACGAGCTTGTCGAGCTGCTCGTCGATTTTAGGTCTTAATGCAAATGGTACCCTTCTAGGTTTAAGCCGCTTAGGGGGAACCCTTGGGTCTAGGTCAAACGAGATAAGGGGCCCCTGGTACTTGCCCAAGCCTCCATCGAACACCTCCTGGAACTCCTGGGCTAGCCGCTGTTCCCAAGCTTCGATGGTGACTTGGTTGACACCTGTCAGCGCGATGTTAAGCGGGGTGAACCATTGTAAACCCAGTAGGCTTGGGCGGTCGCGATCGACGATTGTAAGTGGCAGTTGTTCGGTGTGGCCTTTGTAAGTTATATTAAAGTTCTTGGTGCCCACTACGGGAACGCGATTCCCTTGGTAGTCTTTAATGATGACTTTTTGGGCATGCACGTTTCTCTTTTGCAGTGTAGGCACCAGTCTTTTGATTTCGCGCCATGCAATCATGGAAAGGTAGGACCCGGAGTCCACTTCCATTTTGCATGGCTGGCCTTCGATATGTACTTCTACATGTACCTTTCTGGCGCCGTCGGAGATGGCGTGGCCGATGGTCACCGTCTGGTGGGTTTCTTCTTTTCGCCGACCGTCGCCGCTTCTTTGAGATCGTTGGGTGCGGTCCCACCGACCGTCTGGCTGACGCTCTTTGGTTCTGGGCGGGGAGTTTTCTCTCCGTCTGTCATGCTGTTCCCATTTGGGCGGGCTGCGGGTCTTCTTTTGGCGGCAAACTCGGGCGATGTGACCCCGTCGTTCACAATGCCTACAGATAGAGTCAAAAAATCGGCATTCTGACCTGGGGTGATCGCCGCCGCACCCGGCACAGTTGGTCCTCGACCTGCGACCTTTTCGGCTTCGTTGATCGCCGCGTCCCGTCTGCACTCGGTGTATGTCCTCCTCGTCTTCTGACGTGCTGGAGTTTGATTGGTATTCACCGTAGTGTGCGGTTGCTTCGTTTCTTGTGTCGGCCGACCTTGCCGGGTTGTTGTTTCCGCCCTTCGCGTCAGATCTTCGCATGCTGTCTGCCGACGTGCGGGTCGCTTCAGTGGCTGCGGCTGCTGTAAGGGCATCGGCTAGGCTGATGTCGCCCTTGGCCATAAGTCGGCTCTGGAGTGTAGGATCCCATAAACCGAGTACGAAGCGGTCTCTTATGAGACTGTTCAGACCTTCGAACTCACAGAGTCCTCCTAGGCGCCGTAGTTCTGCGACGAAGTCGCTCAATTTTTCGTCTGGTTTCTGGTTTCGGCGGTAGAACTCGTTGCGCCGTATCAGGATGGGGACTTTGGGGGCGTAATGGCGCCGCAATATGGGTTCAAGGACGTCCCAGTCCATGGCGGTGGCGTCTGCCGGTTTGACCAAGGCTTTGGCCATCTGGAAAACCTCTGGTCCGCAGTGCGTAAGAAAGACGGCGCGTTTTAGCGGGGCCGGGGCGTCCTTCATTCCGGCGCATTCCAGGTACATCTGGAACCGATCCGAATATGATTCCCAATCCTCGGTGGCGGGGTTGAACGGGGTGGGCGGTGCTATCTTCGCCATCTCTGCGCTGGAGCTGGTTCTTGGGTGGACACGGGGTTCGGTTCAGGGGCGAGATCCCACCCTCGTCGCCAGTGTCGTGTCCGCAAAAATACGATCAGAGTCGGTGACTTTCATTCAAAGCTCTTTATTAACAATGGGAGAACCGAACCGGCGAAAGGCAAAAAGCCCGCGGCTTTTATACCTTTCGCAGCGGCGGCCGCGGCCAATGGCAGCGATTCAAGTCTCCCGCTCTTGGTTTGCACCAATCGCGGGAGACTTCAATCGGGCCAATCAGCGCGGCTCGCCTGGCCAATCAGAAATCTCCGCGCCTTAGTCAATCAAGGCTCGGGGATTTCGAGTATACCAATTCAAGACATAACAAGTAAAAAGCAATGGGTGCTTCTCTGCCATTTGGGAATTTATGGCTGAGAATGGCCCCTACCCCAAAAGGAGATGCATCACATGTTAGTGAAAGAGGTGATGTTTCATTATATTGTACTAGAACACTGTTAGAAGTTAGGAGTCCTTTTATGGATTCAAATGCAGTTGCTTCTCTGTGCCCCCAAGTCCATTCTGCATTTTTTATAAGGAAGTCTGTGAAGTGGTTCAGCAACTGTCCCTTTCTGTGGTAGAAAAATACTGTAAAAGTTTAAAAGTCCCAGGAAAGCTTGTAATTCTGTTTTGTTTATTGGAGTGGGAGCTTCCTTAATTGCTTTTATTTTACTATCGGTGGGGTGTATACCTGTCTCATCAATGAGACATCCCAGAAAATCAACACTTGGTACTGCTATGTGACATTTCTCTCTCTCTTTTTTTAAATAAAGTTTTATTTGGGTTTTCACACATACAAAATACAAGTAAAACATCTTTTTTGAAAATAGCATGGTCCCGGGTTGAACTTCTTTATACAGACACAAAACTCAATTTTATGCTCCTTTTTGTATTCTATTCCATATCTTATACTATTTTACATTTTCTATGTAGTTTTTCCCCTCTTTTAATTTTCTCAATTTTATTTTGATTATTGCATCTCAATTCAGATCATTATATTTATACTTTTGTCTGTTCTGTTTCAATTTCATATTATCTTTTCTCATTAAACAAATTTTCTCCTGTAGTTACTAATTGGAGTATGACACCTTTATTTCTTTTAATTACATCCATTCAACTCTTATTTAAACTTCAGCATAGACCTTAAGGTTATGACCTTCAATATAATACATAATACATAACTTCCAATCAAATTCTGCTTGGTACATTCTTATAATACACCCTATATTCTTAAAAAAAAGATTATAAATATATGTAATTATAAACCCTCATTCCATTCCAATTCAGTTCTATCATTAATAATCATTAAAATCTTAACATCTTTAACACTTCTTTTCAATTAAATATCCTACTTCCTTAAAGACACATATAATCTCCATAATTAATTTTTCCCTTATTTCTCTTGGCATATGTTTTATAAATCATTAAATATATTTTTGTTACATTTATTTATTGACAAGCATTCCACTGAATTACGATAGCTATTTTATCAAACATTTTAATCATACATTGTTTCATATTTTCTAAAATTATTTCTATTTCTAATATAACAATACTATCTTATGTACCTTTGCAGAATCCCTTTTTCCATTAAATTTTTACCCATTATCTCTAAATAGGCCCTGTTTCTCTATATTTTGTTTCTGTCCTTTATAACTTCTTTTCCTTTCTTTCTTCCCTCTCATCTTCTCCCTCCCCTTTTTACCCCCTTGTCTCTCTACTTCTAATTCTCTCTTCTGCATTTCCCTCTTCTGTTGCTTTCTGATTTTATACTTATTTTTCACTCTATTTTTGGGGGGAGTTGTTTTTCCCAATCTTAAATTTTCCATTCTCTTTCCCCCCTTTCCTTTTTTCCCCTCACCTAAGATTACTTGTTCATTAAAGATGGTTTCTTCTTTGTTGTAATCTTCTTGTTCTGCAGGCATTTCTTGTTGTTTCTGATAATTCCAAATTTCCATTTCTAAAAACTGAAATATGAAGCCAAAAGAAGCTTTTCCTTCTTGTGCATCTTCTTTGTACTTTTTAAGTTCCATTTTTAGTTCTTCTAAAAGCGGAGCCATTTTAAACAGTTTTAAACAACCACCCCATTGATTTTAGTCATTCAAATACAATAACCAAAAATCCAGAAATTATCAAGTAATCCAAACAGTCCCAAATTATTTCTTCTTATTTCTTTTTCAACTTTCTCTTCCTGGGGTTTTTGTTGCGATATTTCAGTTAAAATGTATCATTTGGAAGTCTTGTTTGAGATTTCACTGTAAGTTCTTTTTAATTCCAGGCAGTCTCCTCCCTTCCAGATCCTGCCCTTTTATTCTTTTTCTCTTCTTTCCTGTTTTCAAAAGCTTTTGATTATCCAGAAATCTTTATCATCCCTTTGACTTTTTATTTTCAGAGTTAAATGCGTATTAATGTCAAAGTGGATTTTTTTCCACAGTTTCTTACTTAAGTCTCTTAGCTGTCAGTATAGGAAAAGGAGAAAAAAAACCCAAATCTTTTCCCTTTTCTCTCTCCTTCGCAGCTTAAAAATCTTCTTTGGGAACAATGTTATTGTTTTTTTTTTAATAGTTTCAATTCCAAGGTATCTTATTTGTTGCTTTTGCTGTTTGGCCCGGTCAACCAAAACTTTCTCTTCTTATCTTCCTCCTGCACATTCTTTTCTGGTTGAGTTCTTCTTTGTGGTGGCCATTTCTGACCACCGCTTCAACCGCCTTCAGGAAAGAGAGTAATGGCCAGCTGGGGAGGACAGATGCGGCTCTCCTCAACCCTGCAAGCAGTCTCCCCCCTCTTCACCACCTCTACGGGGTGACTTAGCCCTGAAACCAGCTGGCTCGGGGCGCTCCAGGAGCAAGCATGGATCGAAGCCTCACAAAAACAAGGTTTCAGTCTGTCACCAAAGAAACTCAAACCAGAAGTCCCCGTGACATTTCTTTTTTGAGTTTAAGGCCAGCTTCTTGAAATCTGCTCAAGACTAGCCTTAGTCTTTAAGTTGTTCTTTGTCCTCTGCTGCCATGAGGACATCATCAAAATAAGGTAACACCCTGACAATGCCCTGTAGTAGGCGTTCCATTAAGCTTTGAAATAGTCCAGGGGCTACGCTGACCCCAATTTGCAGTCTTTTGCATTTGAAAGCACCCCTTTGTGTTACAATGGTCTGAGCTTCTGCTGTTTCTTCATCCACAGGTAACTTCTGATAGGCATGAGTCTAATTTGGCAAAATTTTTCCCCTTTCCTATTGAATGCAATAGATGTTGTACAACTGACACTGGGTATGCACTCTGATGCAATTCAGTATTAAGTGAAATTTTATAATTAGCACAGATTCTAATTGACCCATCTGGCTTAACTGGAGTGACTATAGGGGTCTTCCACTTAGTGTGATCAACTGGCTCTAGTACTCCCTGGGCTATGAGTTTATCTAATTGTTCATCCACTTTGGGTCTTAAGCAGAAAGGGACTCATCTTGGTTTTATTCTGACGGGGGAACTTTTGGATTAAGGTTGAGGGAAATAGGGGTCCCCTTATACTTGCCTAGGGTTCCATTGAAAACATCCTTGAATTCAGTCTGCAGGTCCTCTCTCATTTGATTGTGCTTTTCTGCTTGCGTGGTGTGGATGGTCACCTCCATTCCTATGGCTCTAAACCATTCTATTCCAAGGAGGCTTGGTACTTCTTTGTTCACAATGATTAAAGGCAATTCACCGGTGAAGTTTCAGAATTTTACTGGAAAAATTCCTCTTCCTAACACGGGAATTCTGTTCCCTTGGAAATCTTTTAGTATTAAACATTGTGGTTTTAGTTGTTGTTGAGTTATGCCAGGGATTGCTTCTTTTATAGTTGTCCAGGACACCATAGATATGTAGGATCTGGAGTCAATTTCCATATCATATCAATAGGTTTTTCTCCTATTATCACTGTGATGTTGAATTTCTTTGATTTATGGTGATCAGAATGCCCACTATTGTGTGTCCATAGTCTCTGTCCTTCTCCATTCTATTCTCTTCCCTCCTGTAATTTGAAAGAGGAGGTTTCTGGAATACCCTTTGTTGTGGGCCAAGTGGATGATTAGGGAACCCTGCTTGTCTTTGACTGGGGTATGCTAGCAGATTTGCTCTGTATGCTTCAGCACTATGCCCTTTTCTCTCTCATCAGCAGCAGATTCTATCCCTGAATTTGCGAACCACCCTGGGGTGGTTCCCTTTACAGCCTGCACACCATAGGGGTCTCTGGCTTGTCCATTGGGGCCCTGATCTTCTATCAGGTTTTACTCTATGTATTTCTTCCTCCTCTTCTTTGGAGAGTTCTCCAATTTTCCCCTCTCCCTGATATTTGCTGGTCGTCCCCCATGCTCAGTGAACACTCTCGGATTTCTCAATTTTAGCTGCTGGTTTTTCTGAGATTTCTGCTGCTCAGGCTTCCTCTATTACTTCTTTTAAAGAGATGCTCTTTTTAGTTATCAGCTTCTTTTGCAATCTCAGGTCCCTCATTCCAACTACAATTCTATCTCTTAAAGTTGTTTCCACATTTTCAAACTCACAGCCTGCAGCAATCTCATAGGTTTGTAAGGTAATCATTTATGGTCTCACCTGGTTTCTGTTCTCTGCAATGAAAGTCAAGTCGGTGAGCCAGTGACAATGCAGTGGGAGCATAATGTTCTTCTAACATCTTCTGTAATTTTTTCCATTCCATTGTTTCCACATCTTTGGGAGCAGCTAGGGTTCTAGCCATTTTGTAGAGGTGATTTCTACAATATCCCAGGAATAGAGCTCTCTTCCTCTGTTCTGTTGCATCCTGCAGTGAATTTGCTTCTAAAAACATTCAAAATTGTCCCATGTACTTGACCCAGTCATGCTTTTTGGGTCAAAAGGTTATGGTTGAGTGTGGGTGGACATTCTGATGATCAGCATGGTGATAGCAGCGTTCTGTTGTTAGAATTTTCTGTCTTCGCCTCATTTCCTTTGTTCTCTTCTAGTATCCCACCTTCATTGTCGGTGTTAGATATGGGCTAGATTGAAGAGGCAGGACAACGGTAGAAGGAAAGGATTTCTTTATTTAGCTCT